>OY390723.1:17010157-17610157 GCA_959613375.1 Heteropelma amictum
AAGAGACGAAAGCAAAGGATGACTAGAAGGAGCCCCGCTTGTGGAGAAGAGCAAGAACCACCACCGCATCAGTCACTTCGTGCTCACCCGCATCGTTGACTTCAAATCTCACTACTTCCTGGCTCATTCTGCATCCCTCTTTGGGAAGAACTTTCCTCAAATCGCACCTCTTATCGCTGCTCCAGATATCGCGAATGTTCGCACAATATCCATAAAAGAAGCTGGAGAATTGTCACTCAAAGTTTAATTGGCTGTATGTGGAATAACGGGTATAAAAAGAGCGATGTATAAGAGAATTGTGATTATAAAAAATATTCATCTTTTCTGAACCGTTGGCTTTTCATTATTTTTTCTTTCCATCTATTTACCTTCGATCTTCGTAGCGGAATCACGATACTAAGTGACTGGCCATCTCCGAGTGAACGAAAATCTCATAAATACACACTAATTTGCGAATTATTCCTTGGCTTTAGAAGTAATCTTTGGTACATTGAAAATGTCGCCACAATTAAATCAATCGACTTTTTATTGTTAGCAATATATACCAAACGAAACAATACGTACGTTGGCGGTTTTCCGAATGAATAGGGAGAATTTACGCAAAAAGTCGATTGGTGTGGTTTACACGAATTAGCATGGGAGAAAATTATGTTACGGTGAAAAATCGAAGAACGATTAATCAATATCTACACCACGACCAGCAAAAAGTCTCGACATGAATTTTTTTTTTCGTCATCTCAAGATGTTTAAGTTCAGCATATTGCATTACCAAGTTGGATCGAAGGATTGTGAACGAAAATCCACTAGTATACTGGTGTTAAAGCTGATTCGGTTGAAGTCTAAAACACTGATGAATTTTCACCAAAAATAAAAGGCAGTTTGCTGCGTCTTTTTTTCTTGAATCTTTGAAAATACATGTGCGATTGATCGATCTTTATTATACATTGAATACCCCTACCCATTACGATACCGATATCAAATTAGGATTTTTTTAATACTAAGTGCGTTTAATCGACTAAATACTGAGTGTTTGCCCCCATTTTCTTAAAAATCTTTCTTATCAGCCTCGCCTTGCCTATATTAGAACTTCAAAGCCTCGCATGATTCAGACTGTCTCATTGTTAACTATATATTGTATATCTTCGATTATACAGTTCACTCGCCTTTGTCTGTTCTTCATTTGTACAAAAAGAAGAGGATCGCTTTTGCAATAAAACGAAAGCCCCGGAATTTCTCGCTCCATCTCAAAGGGGATTTTTCTTTGTGTTTCTGGCGGATGGAAGACGATCTGGGAAATATCACAGCCCATGCCAATTACCCTGTGTCGCCTCCATTCGCGCATAAGTGTACACAAAGGTTTTATAAAGTTAATGCGACGAGGATTCGAGCGATCTAATGAAGTACATCGCGTGTACGTTACATAGTATAAGGATACGCATACACATGTGCATTGCCAAAGAATGGGATGAAATGAAGTTTGACGAAAGCGACAACTCCCTGGTTGATTAATTCCTGTCTCTTCGATTTTTGACGCAACGAGAATGGGAGAGCTGGGAGGATCGTCGTCTAGCTTCCGCCTCTTCCTTTTCCAAGGCCTCAGGCAGACGAGGGATTGCCGGAAACAACGCAGCGGAAAGTCCCTCGAATCTAATTGCCTAAAGGATATCGGAGGATGACACGAAAGAAACGAGACGCAGGAAGTACCCCTTTTGCAGCAGCTACTGTCTGTTCCGGGACGTTCTTTGACAGCGAGTACATGCTGTATCACTCTTGCTCTTCCTGCTTCCAATTCTTTCCGACCTCGAAACACAGAGCTTAAAGGTGCGAAAGGTCAATACCCAGCTTTCACTCATTACCGCACTTGGATTCGAGACTTTATATCGTCATAGAAATTGAAAAAAAAAGAATACAAAAATTCATCGTTGGTAATTTAAGTATGATCCGTTTCGAATACCTCGCAGAGTGATTGGAACTCTGATATATCGATACTATATCACCGAGCTTAGGAAATAATACGAGAGACACTTTTTGATAATTAAAATTGGCAAGTTTAGTCACTTCGCCAATCAACAATTTATGTCAACATCCCATTTCCGGTACACTGTATCTGCGAGTTTGCCAATTTTCCTGACCGGCGATAGCTGTGAGCTTTCGCGAACTGCGCATGTTTTATTTTCTCCCCGAAAATGGGATGCTTCGTCTCTGCATCAACTCTTTTTACCAGCCCTTCAACGTTCAGCCTTTCGTACCATCCAGGTTATTCAGTCCAAAGCTCGAAGCTGGGCATTGTTGCTGCTGATACGCTCCGAGTTTATCGCCGTATAACTCTCGCGAGAGACACGCCCTGACCTAGGCCGTAAAAACGGAACGCCGCCTGTACCTGCCTACCATATTGACGTTCGCGATATCTCTGTTCCACCATATCTACATTGCCACTGTTCCTTTACGCAATCTCATTTTCCAATCCCCCCAACGCGAAAAACAACCAAGACAGAAGCACTGGAGAACGGTTTCCCACCCTATCATAATTATACTTCTGGTCTTATTTCCATCCAACCGAAACCTTTCCCGTCATTTTGGAGATTAAGAAAAACCAAAAGTATCCTGCGGTTTTTACATTTTCGCCATTTGTTTTACCATCAAATGACAATTAACTTCGCGCGAGATTGATTTTTAATAATCATTCCATCCCCTATTGACCATTACCATTTCTGAAAATCTTTTTGAATACGGAATTTGTGTATTTTTTCTCAAATTCTTCAGAAATGTCTGTCACGGTCATCCTCATCGAAATATGCGTCTCAGGAAGTAGCTATCCAAGTACGCGGTGTTCGCGATACGATATTAGGGTCGGACGATTTTAAGGCATCAGGAAAAATAACTTGATCACAAAAATGATGGCAAATTTTTAAATGGTGCCAGAAAAGGAGACAGAAGCGTGGTTTCATTTGTACACTATCCGAGATGCCTGCTTGTATCGAAGAGTTTAAATCAGTTCTGCAAGATCTTCGGTCCAGCTTCTCATACACTCGTCAGCGTGTCGTTGGTCCAGTCTCGCGTTTCCCATTTCTCTTCTTAATCGCAGAGTCTCGCTTGTGCTCTCTTGTTTCGCGTATATAATACGGATGCAAATTCGCTTCATTAGAGTACCGGAGAAGGCCCCTCACGGACGTGGACCGAATACGGTTGGACGCAGGAAGATATCCTTAGGCTGATGTTTCGCTCGGAATGCGAAGGACTCGCCATGCGCAGTCCATGCGGGTTCCTTGCATTAACCCACTTTGAATATACATATATACGTAGGCACCCGAAATATACTGTACGTCGATATACAGTGGTACAAGAAAACCAACCAATTAACAGAACGATTTCACACTCGAGCCTTTGGCAGAACGATCGCGTGCTCAAAGGCATCGAACGAAAAACCAAGGAAGAAAATATATAATCACAAAAAACCATGAAAGAAATTATACTCGCGTGCGCGCAAGCGCGACCAAAAATTCCGAATCAATGTCATTTGCATGAAATTCAAATACTCAACCGATATATCATCGAGTCACTTTGAGATTGTTCCTTTTTTTCGATCTTATCCAAATTCAAAAACATCCTCGTATTATCGCCGTACGATATACTTGAATTTTTTTTCATCTCGCCACAGGTAGAATATTTAGGCTACGTTTAACACCAAAATCATAAATTTTATTTAATGACTTCATAAAATTCTGTAAAATACTGTGCCAATGAATTTAGAATAATACATTTTGACGCAATTTTGTTCTATTGGTAATAATTGCGTAGTGTATATCGGTAGCATTTTTTTTTTTTCGTAATGTTATGTCATCCAAGCATCAGCAACTGCCTACCAGGTCTAGATAAGGGTGCATGAAAAGGGGATTATCAAAAAGGAACAAAACAATCCGTATGCATGCCTTTTTACGTACATTGGTACATGTGCATCATGTACACACCCCAGCATTTTCCACGTACGTGTTTCATCGTTCCTTGCACTTTTGTCTGTAAAGAACTCGCTCGTATATTTTCGTTCCCTTCGACGCCAACCCCGCGCCGATCGACAAAACTGCGGGAGAATCGCGAGTAGTCGCTGTGATTGTCAGCACAAATCAAAACGTCGCACATACACGTGTGTCCGCGTGATTGTGTGTGCAAACATGTACATCAAGATCCTCCGGGTACTTGGCGCCTTCACCTCCAACCCTCTACCAGAAATACCGTGCTCTCTATTGTGCCACTTCACTATCCCTCGTCTGGGAGGTTTATCCTGTGTTTCGTGTCGCACTCGAAATCTTTCACGATGTCATTCCTCATTCCCTCGCTTCTTCATCTCTGTTTTCCACCCTCTCGCATTGTTCGCTGTTTTCCGAACACACTTGTGTATACACACGCATTCACGTATTTACCCCTCGTGCTCCTACATGAGAGCGTAAATATACTAAATCATCGTCTTTTCAGAATTTAATTCGAGATTCAACGGATATCGTAAAACAAAAGTGAAGCTCTGAAACAATTGATCAAAACTGCCGAAATAATTTGATCATCATCAGAACAAACTCGAGAGGATCGATAAATATTATTATATCATTAATTTGTCTTCTCCAAACGTTACCGACGTATATCCGTAAATCTCGCGGTGACTCGTACGTCAAAATAATTGAGCGAGCCATCAAACATAAATCCAACGAATCAGCTAAATCAATTTTTATCATTAAAACCGAAATCCAATTTCCAGATACGCGAGAAAACTTTGACTGTTTTTTTTTATTTGCTCAAATATACGTTTATCCGTAGGATTTGCACCAACCTTTTTCCCGAGCACTCTTGATGAGTTTTTCGTCGTTGTCGTTCCCCGTTTCTCGTTTCGAATCGTTGAACATGTGGAAATAAAATTTCACGTCGTGTTCTTTTTTTTGCAACAGAATTTTTGGAAAACGATACCTTTATCTTGGTTCGTTCGTTCAACTGATTCGGTCTATGGAATATATATATATACATATATATATCTATATAATAGTAGCGCAAAATCCACCCCTACGTTTGAGGGTTGAAGCTGCCAGGGTTTCGCGCATATACACAACAAACTATCGCCGTGGGCGTATCAACTCTCCCGGCTGTGTATTATACGCCGGGTGTAAATATAGATTCAAAGGGTATAACACCACCAAACGGTATTATATTATACATGTATGTATGAAATTTACACACACATAAATGCTATATGTATATATGTACATACTTGAATGTGCACATGTAAAATTGCGCGCTGCATTTTCCGTACCCGCTAGTATAATTATTTGAGTTCTCCGCATACGTTGCTGGTGCAGTGTAGGTTGCAGCATTGAGAAAGGAAATGTGCAAGCTGCCGAGAGGGATAAAAAGGACAAAGGATATACAGGTTGCACCGATGTTCTCTGATATTTACGGAAAACATGATGAGAATTTTGCGACAGTTGAATTTTTATCATCAAAGCAGCAACAGTCGCATCCAACGCTGATTAGATTTCGATAAATGCTGCGCTCATTATCTCTCGATTAATTAGGCAACCCTCCTTGACTCGGGATTTCGCGAAAAGTCTGGAAAATTCTCAAACGATTAACAGTTTTAGAAAATTCATTAATCGCTGACTGTTTTCGCAATATTCGTACTGATTTTTTAAAAAAATGTTTCGGATACATGGAAGGCTCGTCGAAAGAGGAGAATACATATTGAAGGGGAAAAATCGTAATAAGATTGCAAGAAGGAATATGTCCACTTTGACGAAATGTAGGCCGGATTGTCGAAGCTCGGAACGTTTTATTGACGAACAAAAATGTTGAATCTAAAATGGCAAAAGTTGTAAAAAGGAATGAAGCAGTTTAGGAAACGTTCGAAACGAAAAATACGAAAGCTGCATGGAACGGGAGAAACCGGGCAATAGCAAAGTTCTAGTGTCTCGTTTCGGTAACTCGGCAGAGTTCTCTCGCTCCCTCGACCTGCATATAAGCCTCCGTTTTTTTGTTGCTTGCGGCAATTCGGGGGATGAACAGGCGCGGTAACAGCGCAGCCAAAAATAAAGTTTATGTAACTGCGTTTGAGCTTCGGCAGTCCTGCTGAATTGTCCGCCACGGTTAACAATAGATATATCGCAATTTAAAATGCACATACAGACGGATACATACTCCACGGGTCCATTGGGGACTGATACGGCTATATATATACATAGGGAGACAGGTATATATGCAATGTGTTTGGGCTTTGCCCCATTGTACCTTTTAATCCGTTTAAATACTGCCATTCTCTCTCTTTATCGCTATCTGTCTGTGGCTCCTCCTCTCTCTTGCTCTTACGCTCACTCTCGTAGTGTTACGGATGTTCAGGATTATCCTGTTGAAGCTGTTTTTCACCGTATGCATTCCACATACAGTTCCCTTGTAATCCATCTCACGCAGTCGGAAGTGAGAGAGAAAACTTTCGTCATCCAGACCGGAAACTTCCTACGAAGTTGGCCTACAGTTTCTGTACGTCATTGTGTGCACTTAAACATTCACTTTGCATATTCATCAACGATGGTTTATGATTTTGACCTAACGTACAAAATAACTCTATAGACAATAAAATTCAAGCAATTGCTAGTTTCAGAAATCGATTGAATACATGGATTGAGTATTATTTATTTGACAAGGGATGGGTACCAGCGCTCACTCGCGCGATTGCCCAACTGCGCTGCGGCGCTTTAAATGTTTATGTAATGTAATCTGTCAACTTCCGGTAACTGCCGAATTCAAGCAAAAAAAAACATACGCGTGCATCAGGAAGCAAACAGAATTTTGCCACGAATTTCATTCTTTTTTCACCGACCAGGCCTAATAATAATCGTACTTTAATAATAATAAGAAACGCCCTCGACCATCAGCGTATCATTTTATCACCGAACTGCCAAAAGTAAAAATTTGAAAATTATTGAATCATCTTTTAGATGCTTCCAGGGCCGAGAACACCGGATGGTCTGGATATTATCTTTATATTTTATTCGTGATACTTTTCCTTTCCATCTTACATATCTGACAATGAATTAAAGTCCTTTCTCACTGTAACTTCTTCATCCCATCGTAGCTCGGGATGCTCTCGGCCAACAGAGATGAAATTGGTGGACGAACAAACGTTCTTGAGATTTTCGTTCATCATTCAATTATAAATTAAAACGCCTCACATGGCAATACAGCGTACGAATTTTCGAATCCAATTCTACCCACACACCACGTCTTCTCCGACATTCTCAAACTGAGTACCACTCGAGCTTGATGAGAAACATGCGTGTCATTCCTGATGAGTTTCGGGCTCCTGTATATGCTCAACGGAGTACGAGTAACAAACACGACTGCTGCTGTATACCACCCTTGCGAGAAACCAACGGCTGTAGCCGAAACCCTCGATGTTCCGTATCACTCAACGAGCAACAATCTTTTTAACGGTGGATGTCGTAGAATCTCCGAAGGCTAGCGATCTCATGTAACAAAAGATCGTTATACCCTCCTGCTGGTTCACCCCGCTGTCGCGATGAGTCTTTTCCAAAGGGAGCTGTACTCACGGGTATGTACGCCGTCTTTATTTATCCGCGAGTGTATATAAATACGTGCAAGCAAAACCGAGAGAAGGAAAGTGGATAAAAAGAAGGAACAAGAAAAAACGAGTATACTTTACTCTAGGTGATAACGATGTGGCAAAACAGGGTGATCCTTTGGCCTCTTAGCTGGGCTCACCCTCGAATGTACGCATTCATTTGAATAAAATGAGCGGTCCCGTCTATGAAAACCGTACCAACGGAGTCCATTCGTGTGAGGACTACGAGCAGCAATGGGCCTCGTACATTTATTTATGGTATAAAACACTCGAATAAAGTGTATTGCAGGTTCACTGATTATACCGGGATCTCCATTTATATAAAACTTTGTTCATTTGTTCAATTCCAAGAGCACGTTGATCAATGCGCCAACTATTATGGAAAAATACTGCGCTCATCAAAGCGTAAACGGTCTATGAAGTTTGTTAGGTAGAGTCAAGTGCACAACGTCGATTCAAATAATTGCGATACCGAATTGACCAGATCTACTCAAAGTCATGGTAAACGATATTGACCGAATGTGGATAAGCGAATGAACGTCAATAATTACCCATCAGCATCCGTGTAATTTAATGACAATCTGTCGCGAATCAGAATCTATTTCATCCAATCGTAATCGGTATTTCGGCATGTGAATATATTTTTTTTCAATCGTGGGCACATTTCGTGGCCATTGGTAATGAGGATAACAACGAGGAATGTACCAAAATGCAGTAATTATTCAAGCAAAATATAATAGACGAAAATCGAGGTGATTTTTCCTAATCGTCACAATTTCCGGTCTAGTTGTTGTTTAATTGTTTTGTCGGCCCTAATAATTGAGTAATAAATTGTTTTGCTTTTTAAGCAAATATTCCCAATTTTTCTGAATAATAATAATCAAAGTTTGCATGGGTAAAATGTCTCGCCTCCTTTACGGACACGTGATACTGTCGTTGTTCAATTTAAAGTGGCCCACGGTTATAATAATATTATAGCAGAGTGCAATATAATATGTACATATATTGATCGAAGAAAATATCGTCATCAGCACATCCTTCTTGCGGAGCGCAAAACCTGAGGGTGTACGCGAGGTATTGCATTTTGCGATAAAACAGTTTTGACAAGAGCGAAAAAATGTGAGAGGGTGAGAAAAAAACGTAGCTGACGTGTGCTAAATGCTTACGTTGCTTATTCGCTTGTCGTGCCACGCGTCCATCCGCAGAGGGCGATATAAGAGGCAAAAACACGAACGTATATACGGGAGTTTATACGCTTCTAAACTTTAAAATGAATATAGCGACGCCGTTGCACCGAAGAGAAAAAATAAAATGACGCTGGAAAAAAGTCACGCTGTGCCGCGAGGCAGTTCCTGTTAATTACTTCACCTCTAGGGAACTTCATCGTCCGTGCAACTATGTTATAGCAGGTATGAGAGCGCAGAGGCAAATGAAGAAGCAAGACGAAGAAGGGGATGAAAGTTGTGCTGCATTTTACGGTGTCGCGGGTTTCAAAACCCTGAAATTACTCTGAAAAATTCGTTTATTGCAAGCCGCTTGGAGGTTGCACTTATAATGTATGTTAGTAAAACGTGCATTTCAATGCCGTCGTATAACGTTGCCTTCGTGCCCGCTACCTCGCTTGCGTATAAACTCTTTCCTGTCAATTCATTTTAGGTGAGTGAAATCTAACGCTTCCGCAGGTTCCACGCAGGAAAACTTCCTTTTATACTGTTATAGACCATTACCAAAGAAACCAACGTTCCTTGATTGTAATTTGTACGATTGTCGAAAGAGGATAGGCGAGAGAAAAATCTCTGGAAAAAAAAACAAAAAAAATATTAGCGGAAGAGAGAGCGTAATTCGGGAGAGGAATCAAAACGAACGAAGCTTCTCAAAATTCGGATGGGAGCAATTGAGGAGACGTTTGCCGAGACGTCGAAAGGTAGTCTAGCCGCAGAGACATCGATTCAGGCAAATATAAAATTAAATCATTAATATATCATAAATCATAATACACAAAATTAATATATCACATACGTAATTCATTCGTACCAACGAATATGACATAAAAAAAAAGTATTTTAAACAAAACAGCCACTCAAAAGGCGCTTTTCTCGCTTACATCATCCATGATTCAACGGTCTCCGAAGACTCGTGTTGCACACAAATTTATGCAGTCCACATTTCGAGCGTCGGACGAGAAACGGTCGTGTCACGTTCATATATTTCGATGTCGTCAATTTTCACTCAGCCTCTTTATTTCAATTCAAACAACGAGAAAATGGTCAGATTTTGAACGAATTTTTCATCACCGCCCATTGAACCTTGTTCGAATGCTATCCTTTTTTTTTAATCCCCAGCAAACACCTCGGGTTCAATTTTCTCGCTGTACACCTTCGACTTCTTTTATCCCGATTAATCTCGTCATCTCTTCTCTCATATTTTTCTGTTCGCGGGCTCCGTCATCCTCTCTTAGACTTTGTGTTTATTCAGTTTACTTCTCTCATTTCGCGGCGTCGGATGGCTCAACGATATCCGACACGATTCGCACCGCGAAATTTTCTCGGCAAACATCATTACTCTACTTCACTTTTATCTCATAATACGCCGCAACTTCCTTGAAATGCTCCGTGAGTCTATCCTGCTATTTCGCAGTTTTCGCGTCTCTCACACATTTTATACCCTGGCACTCCACGTCTTTGGTATTTTATCCGATGCTGTTTTATACTGCTCATTTGTCTTTTTTTTTCATCTTTCCATTCCAACTTGGGATGTTCATTTTCCGTGCGTCCGGTCTGATAGCTCGATGGCTAGAGGGAAAAGGAAGGAGCGCGAAAAAAATGACATCGTCGAAGACGAGGATCGAGTTACGGTCCATTTCTCGAAATCATTTTTCTCACTTTCCTTATCCTTTTCTCGTTCTACTCCGTTTCTCATCCCCATCACCCTTTCTCTCTCTCGCTTTCCATCACCATGGCTAGCCGAAAGCAACTTTATCGTGCGAAGTAGCCATACCGATTTGCAGACAAAAGAAGAAAAACCTGAGAATTCACACTTTGTTCGCGATTATTATTATTTTTGTATATACCTGCAGATATACATATATACGTGAAGAAGATATTTATATACATGCAGTAGAAAGAATTGCTTTGCTTGTGTGTACCTAGGTTTGTCATGTATACGTACGGGTACACGTTCATACACACGGGATAACACCACTAAGATTTATCTCGGGATTTCCTTTTGGCCGTTGCCACGTCCTTCCGGTTTTCTGCTTCGTTTTACGTAAAATGTACCGAAAAATACTGTCTGGCTCTTACTCCGCGAGCCAACAACGACGATGAACCAAAAGGGTCGCACGCAGAGTGTGAAAACTCTTCACCTTATATATATACTAGTATATATATGTATGGCAGGGACATCTTTACAATCTGCATTTTACAACTATCGTTTCTCATATTTGTTCAGCCTCTGTATAAATTCGATTCTTTCGTTGATTTAATTCCCTCACCGTCGTACTCAAATCAGCAAGATAATGCGATATATAGCGCACTCAGATCCAAGTCGCAAATTCAATTTTCTTCCATCCCCTAAATTCATATCCAATCGACAAACGATGGATACATTCTTTTATTTAATACTGATGATAATTTCGCGATGCTCCAGCAGATCGTTTGAATAAATAAAATAACGGAAGTTGCAAGAGAAACGTCGGCAATTGAAAAAGTGACCAAGTGGGTACAATCGAACGAAGGATGGATATGGTTGATATTTATTCAATGGTTTTTGTGTGGATAAAATGATTTTTTTCAACGAGAAACACACTGTGTTTAGGACATTCGCGCAAATCTAACGTTAACCGAAAATTCCATCTTTGACAGATCTTTCAAGGAGTTTTGACGAAGTTTTAAATAAATATCGAGATCCCGATCGCCAACAACAACTCTCTCAATCCTCGATCAATCGCTTCCTTATTTCATCAAAAATTCTTCAATATTCAATCATTTTCTCGGCGATTTCATATGCAAATACACTCTCGTGGCAACAAATCGTATTTTTTAACACGGATTTTTCGAACATCGAGTAATAACGAATACGCACAGAGGAAGGCCACGCATTTATAAAGCCTCATTATCGTCAAAAGAAAACGGAAAAATGAAATTTAACATTTTTGTTTAGTCAAGTAAACCAGTAACGGTAAGGATTGCAGATTTTTTATTTTACGCTGGTTTTTTTTCTGCTGTGCTACATCCACTTTTCTATACCCGTGCACCGCGTGTTAACATGTTTGTATAAACTTTTCAGGGTTGAAAGTGCAGGTTTATACGGCTTAAATTTTTTTCCACTCTTGTATCAAGAGACCGTAGTTGTTACCATTACATAATATGAACTCTGAAATTGAAACACGGTCATATATGTATATATTATATCGACTCTCGCACGGCATCCATACCGAAATTACAAACAGTCCGTCCCAGTACTTAGACAACCCTTGATTCTGCGTCCGAAGGGAGAATTTAGGCTGACGCATGCGTTATGGTTTCGTCAGCTCAGTTCTCTGTACATTTTGCTCGCTTCTGTCCATGACTGGACCAGTGTTCCGGAAAGCGAAAATGCGAATGAACGCCGCCTGAAAGTAATAAACGCCGGCGTTTGCCTTCTGCACACATATATAGCCTCTGCTCCATCGTACCGACGAAAACTTCCAAAAGCCATAAATTGTCGAAAGTTCACTCCATTCCCTGTCTCTTTCTTACTCTGTCTCTTATCGCGACCAAGTCCCTGAAGTTTCTAGCCAAGAGTTATGATTCGGTCCAAGAGAGGCACACACTCGCGTATTATACAGGCGCTTTGTGGAAAAAAAGAATATATAGTCGTTTTCAAATAGTCTCTAAAATGGCCCAGTTTTATAGATCAGTGAAAGCTTTTAAATGGGGATAAATATATATTGATACGAGATATCCTCTGCAACTTTGTTTGCATTGATTTATTAGTGTAAACATCAGCCACTTCGGCTCTTTGCTAGAAAACAGCCAGTCGCAAAACGAATAAATGGACAACAATAAATGTATCGTAATGTCGACACAGCTAACACGGATTTTTTAAGAAAGGATAGAGGGGGGGAGATAAATAATTGATTCAGTCCAATGTCATTATTGATCAATAAATATTCTGTGTATTTTCAATCGTGTTCATAATAATCGAATAACACGAGACATCCCGAAGAACTTTCAGCCATAATATTCAACGTCATCGGAGCGGGTAATTCCAAACTAGATCTTCGCCAAACTCCTAATTGTCTCGACTAATTAGATCAGTACAAACACACGGTATATTTGGCAAGAGTAGAAGGGAATATTACAGGGGGAAGCGTGGACGTTCGGTTTGCGCGGTTGGAAACTTCGCGAGAGCCGCACACCGGAAGTGTTGTCCGGAAGTGAAATTTCTCTCAAGTGCTCGACACACTGAGTTCCCTCCGGGCTCTTGTGTTATACATTGCGGCGCTACGTATAGGATCGTTGTACTTGCGTTACAGGCTGTACACGAAGTTTGCCGATATCCAGGTTTGCGCCCATCTTGACATTTACTGGTAAAACTCTCGCAAAACAAGCATTTATCTATTATTACATTGGTACCACGTACCATCTGGTAAACTGCGCAAAGTGTCAAAAAAACGTAGTGAAAGAAACAAACGTAAATCATACGGTACCATTTTTCAAACGATGTTTTTTCGATGAAAGTCAAAGTGATGAATAAAAAAAAAATGAAAGAAAAAGTATAGCAAGGATCAAAATGAAAACGTCACTCAAAGGAGTCTTACGTTCCTAGAGACCAAGCTTCGATTATGCTGGAATATCATTTTGACGCCAACGAATTTTCGTCATTTTTTCGCTGATTTGACGGTTCAGCAAAAAAAACGTTGGGAAGAGACTAATCGAATTCGACGCGTTAAAAAAAAAATGAAAAAAATGAATGTTAAAAAAAACACCTCAGCAGTGTCTTCAATTGGCACTCATCTATCGAAAATATATTCTCACTCCGTAAACGCTGTTTTTTCAATTCAGCGATCGAGAATGAAATTGTCAAAATGTTCACGCGATTGCGTTTTAATATGAGCGTCCCGATAGTCCTTGGGATTCAAATAGCGTTTACCAAACTCATTTCGTTGACCAACATTTCGACAAGCTGAAGTGGACGATAAAGTTGTACCGCTTGTTTTATTCCCTAGGTTGGACGAGGAAAAGGCGACGGTCGAACCAAAACTTATATAGCAGCGCACACAGCGTGGACGCAATATGTACATAATTTAGGTTTATATGTATATCATCTCTCGTCATTAATGTTTCAACCTCTATACGTGGTATAATCGTGTGACCAAAAGTTTAAGAACGCCAGAGCTAATATGAATGCAGTGACTATGAGGTATAGTGGAATCCCGAGTACCGTGTATCCTCTGTGAAACACGAATGCACCGGATAATGCGTCCGATGGGACGATGAGGCAAATTTTATGGAAATCTGATACAAAAGTTGACGAGAATTTGCATTGAGTTTGCATGACACAGAGAGACGAGTTGGATGACGTAGCCGTTGGACACCTCTGCAACAGGATATATTTTTTCTTCTTTTTCATCATTAATAACTTACAAATTACATTTCAACGGAAAAATGATAATAACGCTTGTGAAAACCCGAGAGTGTATATTCCCGACGAATGGACCATTTCTGCAAATCTTACGGCAGCTCCGTTATCATCGACCACAAAGTATTTAACAGAAATGTTCAAGCAGGACACGTATAATTTCTGATAATCCTATCAATAAAATTGGATCCTTCAAACTATTCATTCTTTCCTATAATATACTGTAATGAGGAGGGAATGTCTTCTAATTATACTTCTTTATGTGCTTCTAATTTATTACTTGGGCGCAATTTAGGGGAATGTAAGCAGTGCCATGGAAATATTTTTCTCAATTGTAGAATCTTGCGTTTTCTCCGTACGTCCATCTCTGTGGCTTTGCCGTACGTATTTCTTCAGTCTACGGTAGAAAAAATAACGCAAAGCTCAACGAGCGTGTCCTATTCTTCTCTTCCCAAACGGCGCATCGATCCCTCGTCTTAATGAGTTTGTCTTCCTCCCAGGCAAAAGTGGAAAACCCATTTGGAGAGAAGAATTGAAACTTGCCTGGAATTGAAGATCGAGTAGCGAAACTCACTTATTTTCTCTATCTCGACCGTCCTTTCACGTTTCCTTCCTCTATTTTTCTTTTGTTATCTCCTCGATAAACATCTAATGACACAAATATAGATTGGCCATCGATAAAACTAAAATTGTATCGACACCGTCGATTGCGATGGAATGAAAATCGTTACGAAAAAATGCAAACAAACGCCTCTCAAATTATGGAAAATTATCACAGCAGTTTTCCAGAACGTGTCTCGCATTACATGAAATCGATAATCGCAAGTCGTAAAACTTTACCAGCAAATACAAAATTCATAATTATCGATTTCAAAATCAGTAAAAATATTCTTTTTGTCTCGATAAACCACGAGTTTTACGAGTTTAAAGGGATTATTGATAATCTTATGGGGTTCTGACACTCCGAGTCTGCCTAGAAAACTTCCGGAGATAAAACGAACAGGAGGGATTTTAGCTATTAGGGGAGAGAAAAGCTTTCTTCATCCGCTGCTCAACACTGTTGCTTAATTGGTGGCTGCGTCAGTCTCGATGGAAACTCATTATGTCTTTATTAGATCGTGGATGTTGCTGCATTTCCTTCGATATGTGTGGGTGCACGAAGGAGGGAGAATTTATTAAAACCAAAGGAGAAGGGGTTCATTGAATGTGGACCAAGTATGAGATGGTTCATAAGCAGTACCGGGTGTATTATGAACGTTGAGAGTCACGTGCACGGCCCTCAGGCACCATTACCGATACCCTCGCCTTGTCGTTCTCAATGTCGTGATCAAGACCTCGTGTACGATCTCGAAGAGGAAACTGGAACAGCGTACAACGAGTTCTATGTTCAAGTTTCGCAACTTGTTAGATCAACTTGTATCGGGTATTATTAATTATTGTACCGGAAAGGAAAAGCGTCTCGATTTCAGGGGAACTTGTATATTGCGCGAACGCTCAAGTTTGCTTCCATAAATGTTTAAAGTTATCTTAAACTAAATAATAATCGCGAGCAGCACACGCAATTACGCGGAATATCGACTCGACCATTTCAATCCTGTTGTGAGATGGCTTGAACTGTTTAATTTTCGTTAGGTATTAAGTTTCCATCAATGTTCGTTTAAGAAATGAAACAGGCGTTATTTTCCAAAACAGATAGTCGACGGAAAGACAAAATTGGCTTAAATATTAAAAAATATATATTTTCAAAACTAGGTGATTCGATATGGAACGACCCATATATGTAACTACTTATTTTCTTTGAAATTTCGGTTTTTCAAGATTTTTCAGAATAGCAGCAAAAAAAAGGGGACAGAGCTTACCTTTTCTCATTTTTACTAACACTTTTTTTTCTATTCCAATGCGAGAAATGTTATCAACCTGTCGTTCAATATTTATAATTTCATCGCGTACAGCGAACTGGAGAGAGCACAACATACATACGTATATTATGAATGACTAACCTCGCAATCCTTCGTTTTTTTTTCCGTAAAAGAGAAAAAATTGAATCTGCAAAAACAAACGTTACAGTGTATCTCGTACACGATCAATATCACATTTTCCGATAAAAATGAAAGCTCGGACAGCAGAACGGGACATCGAATGTTTTTTTCCCCTGTTTTTTTCTCTTTCCTGTTTCAATATCTGCCGCATGTGTAAAACCATCTACGTCTATATACATATACATGCATATCGTATTCTACACGGTTATTTCGCACGAATTTACGTATAACCGTTTTATCCAGACATACGATTTTCAACGGGAGGGTCGCCCGTTAGCGTAAAAGGACGCCAAACTCTATAAATTTTCTGCCTTTGTGGCAAGGGAAGGAAAAAAAAACTTTTTTCTCTTTTCCTTTCTGCAAAAGACTTTTTTTCATCCCCTCCCTCCTTCAATGAACCAAATCTTTTTATACGTATTGGTATACATATATATTTATGCATCCATCTATAAGAGTATGCGAACAATTTCCTCTTTGATAAAAGAACATAATACAGAGAATCCAACGTCGACTGAAAAATTTTTTTCTTGAAAGTAACTTGCGAATTTTCGTCACATTTATAGTTTTTCGGTATTTATCTTTGGTATTACAAATTTCCTACTATTTCTTTCACATTATTATACAGATAGATGTAAGATTTGAATTTTTTTTTTATAAATCATTTTTTTTTACGTGGAGAGTTCCATGTATCGTATGCCTGATTTTTATCCGCATCTTCGTTGTAAAGGCATTGGAGATACGATATATGAATTCGTATTCGGCTCATTTGGAGATTAAGGGAGAGAGAGGGACGGAACAAAGAGAGAGAGATTTGTATCCGAATCGTATTCACTGGACCAGATATATCGAGAAAGTTTGATTGGATATATAGATGTTTCATTTAGATAATGGCTGATTCCATCACGTTTCCAGTTTCAAAGCGTACTTCCTTGATTAACGTAAATATTTTGCAATATATGTATATCTTGTATAAATATATCGGTCGGTAATACGTTGAAAAAGTTGCAAATAACCATCAAACATTGAACGAGCTCTGATTTGTTGAAGGAAAAGCAAAGTGTACGTGAGATACGTTCAACAAAAGTTTGGATCTGATCGATCAATTTTATCAAGCTTCACTAAAGAAATTTCGATCGTTTTGTGAATTATCTGTAAGACACGATCGTTCGATAAGATAAATAATGAAATATTTCGACAATATTATTTATGCGGCTGAAAAGATTTCCTGATGATGAAAAAAATATTGTGTTTTGACGAAATATACATGTTTATTATGTGTTACGTAATTTAAATCGCCAACATTTATTTTAATACTCGGCGTCGAGATGCTGTCATGTATCTAGGATAAATACGAGGATAAAACGATAAGAACGGGCAATCATATTTTTACCTTTCTGATTGCAGGACATTCATCATCCCTGACAATTACTTTCAATCAAAAAGAACCTTTTCTCGTTGACCTGTATAACATACACTACGCGGTCTCGGGTTAACTTCATTTTCTGTGCTTTAGCAACGAAATGGAGTTGCATATTCTCGGCTAGATTTGCTTTTCGTGCCTTTCGTCGTATACAAATTTCTTAATTTTTATAAATATCACAAAGAGAACCTATGAATTTTACAAATTCTTCACATGTTTTTCTCGCATCAAATTTAATTTCTGTTCAACTGAAATACACACTTGTCTATAGCGTACGATTCGTAAAAAAGAAAAGCATTTTCAATTACAAATGGCTCTAGATTAGATCGACGAATTTCAGAAGTGTAAAATGTAATGATAAAAAGTGTGTATAACGTGGCTGCCTACTTTTTTCCACGAGTTTCGTGAAGGAGGATTTCATAAAGGAGCAAGTAGAGCAGTTTGAACGTTAGATGAAGGTACGAATGCGAGAATTCGTACTAAGGATGAGACGAATTGAATAGAAATGTAGACTCCACGGCCGATCAAAGCTCGTATGTGGAAATACGTTTGGCTATTATTGCAGACAACTCCTTGTAGCATTTCGCTCTTCCTCTCTCTCTCTCTCTCTCTCTGTCTTCAACAATCTAGCGTATATCGTCATGGAGGAGAATAGATAACCAGAACATCCCTCGTACAGATCTCCCTTCGTATATTATCATGGCGCTGTATGCGTAAAATTGAATTGTGCAATTTCGAGTCTCTCACTAAGGACTCAACCCTTCGTGAGGTACATACATATACATATATCTGCACAACCTTCCCTGTTATCACGCCGCAGCATTTCAGATTCGATAATGCAAAACCCAAACGCTCCAACACACAACGAGGAAAGGCACAATACGTGTGCGAATCGTGAATTTTGCATCAAGACATTTCACGGCGTTATACATATATCGCGCTGTTGAGCCTTCAAAATCACGAACGCCATAGTTGCATCATTATAATTGCTTCTACGCGTTTATATCTTCTATACCTTCGAATCCCATCAACCGTGAAATTCAAAGACAGTCCTGATCAGAACGAGTTATTTCCGAGAGATTATTCGAAAGTCTCTACTGGAAAGACTTTTTTGAAAAAATATTCCAAAAAGGCCGAGTCTGTCAACAAATATAACACTCAATTGTTCATGAATAACGTGAGTTTTTGACGAAACCCGTTGAAAAAACCTTCACTGTTTAGGCGCGAAGAAAGTAAAATTCAATCAATCGATACATTCAATAACATATTTATTTCTGGATGGTGAAATTTCTGCAATAAATTTTTGAGTAACGCTGTTGTTATTGATGAGAATAGTATCGCAATGTTGGAGTAAATATACAGAAACCATTGAGAGATTTACTGTATCTACAGATTTTCGTCTATGGACCATGAAAATGAAAGGGCCCTCGAGATGAAAAAGAGCACGAACTCTCATGTGGCTTTTTTTCGTCCACGTTTATACACGAGTTCAGGAAATCTACAGAGAGCAAGGACCAAAAGTGCCGTAGTCTGTCCAATGATAAAGTATGACTACCTGAGAGGAAAGGGAAAAGAGCAACGCATACTCGCCAAGCTTGTTTTACATATCGCTCTGTGCGGTGATACAAAATCCACGTAGATTCGCATGGTACTGTAACTCCACCGCCCCCGCATGTTCCCAGCCTCTTGCTTCTCTTCTCATTCCTTCCTCTTTCCCGAGAGAGTACGCAAGGGTACACGTACTCACGCATCGACTTTTAAAATATATACTTCATGAAAGAGAAAAAAAAAACAAATATAAAACGACGAACTCCAGCTGCTGTCGTTTTTCTCATCGTTCCCGCTTGCCATGCTTATTTCTCTTCTTTTTGCATCAATGGATTCACGATATATCCTATTAATAATATGCAAATAGATGAAATATTTCCACTTTGAATATTTCAACATCACGATTTTTCCTTTTGGTCGTGATTTTTTGCATCGTTCATGCGAACATTGCGGAATAAATTCAATTTTGTCAGCAAATTTTCAATAACTTCTAGATGCTGCAGCGCCATCGTCTTTCGGAAAATCAGACGCTCGATTGTCCCGGTTTATTTTCCTCTTGGGCGGAGAATTGTTTGCAAACGGATCGGAAAATTGTTTAGTAAAATTAATTTTGGACGGAAAAACATGCTCCTTTTCCGTCGATGTAAAATACTCTGGGGAACCTTGACAATGTAGCAACCCTGATACCAAATTTGCTCTTTGATCTCAGGCGAAATTTGATCAACCAACATCGTTGAATTTTTCTTTCGACAAATCACATATTAGATGCAATAATAGTGATAAGTTTTTGCAGGTATCGGCAGCAAGCATTTTATTGAAAGCTTATTTTAAATCTCAGACATCTGTTATTATTAATTTACTAAAAGTATGCATATAGAAAAAGCTGCGATGTAACTGGAATAAAAATGAAGTAAAGAGAAATATTATTGCAGTGAGTTTCATATATGACGTCAGCTTGCAGGAGGGAAGAAAAAGTGCCAGAGGGAATCACGAGTTACGGGCAATCACCTGTGATTATGAGAAGAAGTTCCGTTGATGCAAATGCATCGGTGGGTTTAAAAAAGTCAGAAGGGATGAAGGAAAACACGTTCTGAATGTGTACCCTCTGTGAGAGAAATGAAAAGCGCGTGAATTCACATTTTCCACCGAACTCCATCGTCTTTTTCTTTTTTTATTCTGTACATCCGCGTCGAATTGAATGTGCCTTTGCCGATCGGTTTCGTTATATATATCCGGCATATCTCCAGCATTGGAGAAGCGCACAGCATACGCGATAGTCCGTCGAGCGGCAAAAGGGCAGAGAGATACAGAAAGAGGGCTCGTTTTGGCTTTCCGAACGATGCTTCTGTTTGTGCAAATATTCTATACACGTGGACTAAACTCTAGAAAGAATAAGAGAGATGAAAATGGAGAAAAATAAAAACTGGACGCTCCGACACTCTCGGGATTGAAATTACGCATTATTTTCAAATCAGGAAATTTTCCTTACGGTGTAATTGACATTTTTTATCCAATAAATTATCATAAATGAACCAGCAAGTACTCTTCTCGTAATTTGTTCTCGTTATGAAGAAATGGACTTTCAATCAAAGCTTGATAATTCATGGAATAATGAAATCATTGAATGATTAATTAAACTGACCCCGCTGACTCAGGAATGCACTTTTGTATTCTCTCTTGGACTCGGATAGGTTTAAAAAATAAGTCAAACTAAATCAGCGTCATTCGAGATCATTCATCGTTTCGTACTTTGTGTATAATGTCCATTAAAGTTTATTCGCACGTTTCCTCAATGTGTGGCTGATTCTATTCAACGATATAACACTAGTATTAAATCGCGTTGAAAATCCACCCAGTGGCGGCAAAATAATCTCAGCATATTACTTATTGTACAGATGCACGATAAAGCAGCTCATCAGATATGGTAACATCTCGCGATTCGTTACAGTTTATTTCTAACAATAAAATATATTTCAGCAACCATAAGATTTTCCCTCATTTTTTTTTCTTACGCTTTAAAATAAAATTTGGTACTTTTTTGATACTGCTCGCAATTCCTTCACGCTCATTGATTATACGAGCAAACGTATATTTGAAAAGCTTGAATGTCCACTTTTCAGTCGTCATTCTAAATCGTCCGTAAAATTTCAACATTTATTTAAACATATTTCGAACACGATTTTTCGACCGAATAAAATATCCCAAGTTCTTCGAACATCTAAAATCAATTTGCCTGCATATAAAAAATCTTATTATTTATGCGAAAATTTCCAAACACGTTGCGAACAGAGTTATTATTTCCCTGCGGCAAAATGAAATTATAAACTCTTTAAAATTAATATTGCCTCTTGTAGTGTTGCTGCTCTATTATGATGAGATTATTAACGCTTCCTTTAAACGCACTCTGAATTTTTTTGATGATCCCCCCGAGCATTAATGAAGGAGCTGCAGTAATGAAAATATTCGCAAATTAATTGACGCGAGATGCGCTCTCCAACATGCTGATAAAACTTTTCTCGCTGAAAGACGATCGGTATATCCTATAGCTTGCAAAAAATACAGTTATTGCTCAATCCATTTTTGAGAGAGTTCATCATTTTTCATTTTTATAAAAGTTACAGTAAAAACGTATTGAGTTTACGTGTACGATACAACACATGTAAATACCAGCATCCGACTTGCGATTACACGCATTCAATAATCACCTGCGTGTTATTCATTGTCCGTGAAATAATCCCCTTTTTTCACCCTCTTCATTCTCTCCCACCGAGGAAGTTCTTTCTGATCGTGGCGTGCAAAAATTGGAAGAATGAGAAAAAAAAACGGTGGCGGCAAAGCGAAAAGCCGGCGAGCAAGATAGAGCTCGGTGCACGCAAGAGCGGAGGAGAGATGGGCAATTGAATCGAAAAGTTACGATGACCGGCCGTCCAGCGCTTAGGGACCAACTCGTGAAATCTCTGGTGTAATTACCATGATGGTACAGAGAAACATATCGAGATTGCCATGGATATTAAATTGTGCAACAGTGGTAAAGGCTTTTGCTTTCATCCTCTCTCGTTTTCGCTGCCTCTTATTTCCTTTCTCGTTAAATTCACGGTTTCCTATTCACCCTTTATACGTTTGCCTACGCATTTTCGCAAGTAGATAGTACCCCGAGATATACCATATTTATGCCATCCAGATCTCGGCGTTGCAACGCTAACGCGTATAGCTGTACAGGTATATGTATATTTATACACTGTTATAGGAGGGAATTTTCTCGCAAACATCGCGCGATACGACCACCTAGCCGGATATATTTATTGCCACATCTTATATTACATTCGACATCCCCTGAGAGTCATCGAATGTCCGAGATAAATTTCAAACATTTTTCAATGCTCCTTTCGACGATTTAATTTTCAAGAAGCGGAGAGATTTGATTTATAATTGAAACAAGGATATGAGTCTTGAGAGATGTCCGAGGGATTATTTTTATGTTAACCAAATCGAGTTACAACGCTAGTGAGCATGCTCGTGACGTATAAAACGGTAGATATTGTTATTTTAATTCGTCTCGTATATCGTAACAGTTTTCAGCAACGTAGAGTGCGTAATATATGCTGTCACTTTGTAATAGAAACAAGAAAACGAGAAAATTATTCATCAGAGAGATGGATAGATTTGGATTATCAATCAAGCGTTCTTGGCAGCAACATTATAGCTTCAGAGCTGCTAATCAACGGGTTAGACGTACAAGGGATAATGACGAGTAACGTGATTATAATACGATCCTTCAGAACCTTCGAGATACGATTCTGAGTGAGTACAAGAGAGTCTGCTGTATTCCATGTACAGAAATTTTGAGTTATACATGCCCACATGTTGGATATACATTAGGGTGTACGTTTTTTTTCAAGGTGACTTTTTCCACTCTGATAAGCTCTGAAACATTTGGTTTCAAGCCGAAAAACAAATTTGAAATATGGAGAAATTTTCAAGTGCCGTACTCAGATAAAGATACTCTTTCCTTTTGATTAACTCGGGATTTCCGCATTTTCTAGATTTTAATTTTTATCGCGGTCACTATATTCTGAAAATTTTGAAAATCTGTTGATTCTGCTTCATCTATGATCCTTATGAATCGACAAATTTTCATATCGGTGACAAATGTTTTGAAAAATGACAAAAATTGAAGAGGAAAAGTATCGTCGTGTGTTGACATTGGAAAAAAAAAATGTCAAGATTGTTTTAGGCTATGAAAAATGATTTAGAACATGCCCACGTAAAAAATGTCAACTTGGCAAGTAACGGACACCCTAATATACATGTACAAGACTTGCGTTTCATTTTCTGGTCCGTTCCATCACCGCATTCGCATGTACCTATCAGTCACACGATACGAGAGTAATCCTGCGTTCATTGCAATCGCGTGCTACTGGTTACTTTTTTTTCAAATGCAATGTGTATAGTACGCTTTTTATCATTTTATGTTCTCCGTTCTTTGTGCGAAATCAATTTACATGAATATCTTCCTAAATTGTTGCAACCATTTTTTGACTGCCTTTGTCAGTGATGAAATAAATGTATCACATTCGTGTATTATTAATTGTGCAATCCAAACAAATCTGGGTGCCTTGATGCAGCATATAACGGATGTTGAATGAATGCCAATATAAATTCTGATTTTAAATTCGTTACACAGCTGTAGTAAAATTGTGTGCGGAATAGCGCGTGAAATTTTTTTCAACCGAAAAACATGTATGCTCCAAAATTTGTTTCACAATCACAGAAATCGCTTGGTACATCTAATTATTGATTTCAATGACACAGACCTTATCAGTGAATTTAAATATTTCTGAATAAATGATTACGTTTTATTAAAAGGCCCTTCCGTACTTTTCGCTCGTACATGAACGCCGCAACGGCTGTCAGATCCAATCTCGGTAGTGCATGTCACGATGACCTTTTATTCTACATCTACTCAAAAGAGTTTTATGTTACACGACTTCCGACTTAACAGCTCGCGAGTTTGTCAGGTTGTGCAAAAAAGTTGAACATGTGATATTCGGGAGGAAAAAAAATGTTTCATAAAGTGGAATACGAGCGTATGCAGACGTGTTGAACTTTCGTGTACGATGTTCGCATGTCACGGATTTGTTTCAAAACTGTTGTTCCTCCGATTGGCTATATTTGGGAAGTCAAAAGTTTATAACACTAGGGATGGATACACTCGCGCTCGCACGCGTCATCGCACGATTGCGCTGCGTCAAAATCCGGTAACTGTCAAATTCAAACAAAAACAAAAAATATGCGCGCATCAGAAAACAAAAGATAGTTACGAGCCTTTGAAATTTCGACCTTTTGAGGTTTCTGGAAAAGTGGTCCAAAATTGGCTGAAATTTTTTTTTCGATTTTCAATATTTCAATGGCGTATCCGATCGGGAATTTTTCGCTGATTACGAAACACACCGACTTTTCCCCGAAAACTCGATATTTCAATGAGACAATAGTAATTAATTGATAAAATTCGTATTATTGCGTGTTCGGACCGAAATATTGGATCTTCGCTGAAATACCGATGGGTTTCGTAATCAGCGGGAAAAAGTACATCGATATTAGACCATCGGAAATAATTTTTGAGGTCAAAAATGTTTTATCATTTTTCACCAGATAGAGCTGATTTACCAATAAGATTGCCATTTTTTTCTCTTTCGACATAGACACTCCAACTTGTGCTTATTCTCTTGTCAATTGTTGAGGCTTCAAAATGCCGTTTGGTGCATCGAGAAATCTTCATTTTTCGATTTTTGGCAGAATTTTAAAGACGCGCCTTCGATTTTTGCCAATTTTCCCATGCATACCCCTTTGCGTTTTTTTCGCGAAATTTGAGTATCAATTTTGAGGGTGAAGCAATTTAGCTATCGACATTTAACTTTTACCGTTTTTTAAGTCTACTCGAGAGCGTCTCAAAACACCCCTAATAAATGTATCTAGCACAAATAGAAACGTAGTTATGACCATTTGAAATTCCGACTTTTCGACGATTTGAGAAAAGAGGCCGAAAATTGGCCGGAATTTTTTTTTTTATTTTCAGTGTGTCAATAGCTTATCCGATCGCAAATTTTCCGCTGATTACAAAACTCATCGAATTTTTCGCGAAAACTCAAAATTTCAGTAAGAAAACGCAAAAAAACGGTCAAATTCAAGCAAAAACAGAACACACGCGCGCATCATAAAGCGAACCGAATTTTGCCACGATATTTTTCGATCAACGATCAACTTCCAGACCCCATCAACTTTTCATTAGAAGGATCACATAATATGCACGATTTTCAAATCGTCAAATTTCAAAAAACTAGAGCGAATGTATACGCAATTACAGCTTGTGGTCCATTGCAGCGCGCAAACGTCAATTATGTCTTTGGGCGTGTTTGAGGCGGAAAAAAATTAGTCCAATAAGACGTATCCACAATAAACGGCCCTTTACACCAACTTTTTTAAAAAATCTAATATAGCGGCATCAGCATGAAATCTTTGGGGATTCGACTAGGATTGTACTCGATGAACGGATCATCTCTCCATCTCCGAGCGTTTTCGCACATTTTTCGATCTCTTTCTTGTCCTGGAATCGATTGATGTACACGTATAACCTTGCCCTACTATAATAGTACACCTTACTATCATTGCACAATGCCAACAGGGTACAGGCAAGAAGATGCGGAGAAAGTTTTCAGGATAAGACCGTGAGGACTATTGTGGCTTAACGTATTTCCTATCACTGCGAAACCTCCGTCATCTCTCGTTCTCGCTCTCTCGCTCTCCCTCTATCTATCTTTTCCTCCGTCGACTTCCCTTATCTTGACGCCTCTCCCTTCTGGACTCCATCACCTTCTCGACTCATCTTGCTGTATAAATGGAAATAGATGGAGATTGAATTCGTCCAAGAGAGATCCCCCGGACAAGAATCTTGGAGCGAGGCTATACGGGATACGCGTGTGCGCGATGGAGAAACGAGAAAAGAGATGGAATAATAATGCGCGTGGGAAGAGGGTTGGAAATCGCTCAAAAAACGTTGACGAAAAATAGGAGCACAAGAATATATAGGAACGATAAGAGAAAATGGAGAAAAAAAAAGTTAGTAAAAAGGAGACGAAGGATACGATAGAAGGGAGTGGAAGACCGTGAGTGAGAGAGATGCGCGAGTGTAAGGAAAAGTATATCGGTAGGAGGCGTGAGAGAAACTTTGCAAAGTCATCGTACATACGCCATACGGAAAATCCTACAATTTTTTAGAGACTGGCAACGTCGAGACGTCAGAGGGAGAGGAAGAGAGAAAGAGAGACCGAGACGCAGGAACCCCAAGAGGAAACCCTCTCGGAAAGCTGCGTCCCAGCTGGTGAAGCGTTTTTATCCTTTTCCCACCCATGAGCATCGTGGTCTCCAATTTGTTCCTATTCACGATTAGAAAGCGTTGAATTGTCAAGAGGGACCAAAGGGAGATGATGAGATAAGTCGAGAATACGGGCCGGATGAATGTGGCAGAGAGGAAAGAGGGAGGAGAGGAAAGGAACGGGCAAAGATCCGCTATAGTCGCCATTTTCGCAAAAGCTGCAAAGCTCCACGGTCTCTTTCACGCGTGTCCTTTTACCGCTTCCTTACTGCAGGCCATAGCTCTCCTCGTCTAACGTATTCAACGAGAGATTCCTTTGCGAGTCTGCAGCACCTTCTCTCTTCATCGTTGTCCTGTTCCTTGGAAAAGCTCGCCTGCTCGACCAGAGATGGGCAGCTTATTGCTCCTTTTTTTCCTCTCGCTTTTCATCCGCTTTACTTCTTTTTTACCATGGAACCACCGTGGATGCTTACGCGGCACTATTTGCACTTTTCAATCTGCCAAGCTGTACCACAAGCAGCAAATTTCCCCCCCCCCCCCCCCCCCCCCTCTCGCCCTTTTATCCTCGCAACCGCAACAGGGACAAACTTATTTTTTCCATCCTCTTTCTCTCGGGCAGGAACTATCTGTACGTTTTCCTCTCACGCTGGAGTTTTTTTTCCCATGAAGAAAAAGAAGTATGAGGAGTAGACACGCGGTAAACAGGATATTCGGATGTGCATTTAGAGGAGCCCGAGAGTAGAGCACACGTTCTCGTACAGGCGCACACATTGACAAAATGTATACAAGTATATTGCGATGTGCATGTGCAATATTCACATATGTAAGCACATATATATATATATATGCATATTATGTACATATACATATATATGTACGATCACACATACGGATATAAACAACGACCGAAGTACGAAAGAGTTTCGGTGGCGCGTCGTCCAGGAGTTTCTCCTCGGGTCGACGAAAACCCCCGCCTTTCCATCCCCATACATCCTCAGCGAATGCACCAATCTTCATATTTTTACATGTTAATATAGCGTGCGGTAACGTCGGTTCGCAGATCTCATCTTTTTCATTCCTCTCGGAAGTTGAATCCTCGTAGCTCGGATAAGCTCCGCCGTCTTTGCGGCGTCATTTTTCATTTCTCGTCCTGAATTCATCGAAAGTGGATATTAAACTCGAAGTAGACGTATGTTTCTTCAAATTAAATGCAATTTTCTAGTACAATCTTTGCGACGTTGGATAAATCGAAAGATCAAAGTGAATTTTATTATTCCTTTGAATATAACTGTTCAATTATGATTTCAATAATCGTGTAAATGGAGGATAAATTACGATAGTAATAAAGATTATTATTATCCTCATAAATCACCTTACTTTCTTTCTCGTATGATAAAGGTGCGTGTACCTTGCTTAAAAATGTCTTGAGTTATTTTTTCCACGTCTTATTTTGATATGCCACTTGCTCAACCGCTCTTTCCATATTCGCTACCTAGCATACCATCGCTCCTCCCGTTTTTCTTGCCAATTTACCGTGTACTATACGCGCCTTCAATCACTCTTTTTTTCACATCCAACGTGGTTCTCCGCGCTTTCATGTTTCTTCCTTGCTGTGCCCGTTTCCTAGTTTCCACGGTACGTAGCTTACCAGGATCTTCTCAACTCGTCTTCAAGGTTCGTTTTTCGTTTTTTCTTCTCGACTGTCAACCCTTCGCTCGCGCTTGAACAAACTACCGCAGCCCTTCGACCTTTTTTCGACGACGTTCGCCAGAGTTGCCGAAGAACAAGCTCCGCTGTACGAGAATGGAATTTTAATTTGTATGTAGGGGTTGAAACGACATGTAACTCCTTGTAAGCTCCGCAATGATGGGGGAAGAAAAAGTAAAATGCAAGCGTGTTCTAATTTACATATTTCGGGCAGTTTTATTTCTCATTTGATATTTATTATGCAAAGTATCCACCCCGATAGATGGAAGAAGGATGAGACATTTTCTTTCGTATAACTTTTACAAATCTATACAAAAATCTCAATTCACGTTAATTAGAGGTTATTTGAAAACCGCGAAGCGCCACTTTACGTTAAAAAGAGCATATCATAGCGTGGAATGCAACGCAACCTCTTGCACAATTCTACACGGTATTTTCTTTTCGGTATTGTTTCTATGTACAAACTCAATGTACAATGTTATTTGTCGTATACGGGTACCATCATTCTTCCGAATTTTTTTTCATTCTCCTCAAATATGCTCCAAGTGCTTCCGCGTTATCCGATGAATAAGAGAACAGCACCGAGGACGGTCGCAAGCTCGAAGAAATTTGACTATAGTTTTAAGAAAGTGAATGCCGTCGGTGCATTTCTGTGCAGGGCATTGAAGCAAATCTTAATTAGTTAGTAAAATGGAGGAGCTAGCGACGAGATGAAGAGTTCAGATGCAGAAGAGTAGAGGAGAGAGAGAGGGAGAGGGAGAAAAGAATCGCCGCGTTCGCCCAATTATAACATTAACTCTTTTCAACTTTTGATCCGATCCGCTAGGCTGTGTCTCCACAGCTTTGTCGGACACTTTTGAAATTCACGTCTCGAAATATCCCCGCGATGAATTTCTCCGCTCGAATATATCCCCGTATACGGTTGCATACAAGAAGAGCGATGACAAAGATACCTGTATATTGTATTCACCCTTTTCTCGTCACAGAAACGAGGCTAATTAAATATAAAGTAAACGCTCTCCAAACTTTATCCACGTGCTTTGACATGGCGTATTGCGCGAGTTCACTTTATACTCTCTCGTTGATACATCTATTGTAATCAACTTTGAGGACTCTCGCGTACTTATATCGAATAAAGTATACTCGACACAATGCCCCATTGTCTCTCTTAATGGCTTGCATTAAGGGGTGTCGTTGTCCTCATCATCGTTGTCTTTGCCTTTGCCCAAAAGTCTCGCAATTTTTGGACCAAAGCTCGAAAAGCACATACAGAGTAAAAGAGAGAGAGAAATCCTGCAACTGTAGATGGAGATTATGGAGTTTTTCACTCTTCACTGAAGAGGTGCATACGTGGTTTACGATTTTAAATTCCGGATGTCATTGGTCCATGGAGGAACATCCCAGTTTTCAATGGCACTGTCTAGACGTTAAAAACATGTTGAAACTCGAATAAATTCTGTTCAAAAGTTGTCATTCACTGTTTTGATACACGGATAAAGTCGAGTGCGTATTTCATACACAAAAACGTATCAACCACTCTGCTTTGTGATCAAACTCGGACAAGGCATCTTTCGTATCAAGTGCTTCAAGTGCCAAAACACGATGAATTCGCAGTTGCAGATTTGCGAGCGTGGCAATGCAGAGTGTGTATTTTGAGAACTTGCAAAGTCGAGTAACAATGGCGACTTTCATGTATATCTCAACATTCTCGAGTTCGTGTCTCGTTTTAATCGGATTCGTTAGCTTTTCCGCTGCAAGCTCTTCCGTAAACATTCGAAATTTTCCTTTTGAATGCGCGTGTGCTCATTCATAAGGCAAAACTGTCTGTAAATACATATAATTAGACTGGCTTTTCATGTCACGGAATGGAGACTAATTAAATATAAAGCAAACGATACTCGAGCCCTCGTGGCTTCCCAGTAGGTTTTCTGAAAGCGCATGTCGTGCAAGCTCCATTCTTCCAATCATACATCTCTATAGCACGCTAACTATACGCGCAAGGTCTCTCGCCTACCCATGCCGGATAAAATATACTCGACACAATGCTCCATTGTCTTTCTTAATGGCTTGCATTAAAGGGAGCCGTCGTTGCTTGCTCAAAAAATCTTGGGATTTTCGGACAAAAGCTCAAATGACGTACATGCAGAACGAGAGACCGAGGGAAAGAAAGAAAAGGGCGATTGATCCCGAAGAGCCTTTTCGGCTGGTAAAATCACTTGGGGAATTGCCGCGTATTTATTCGACGTGAACGGTCTTTGTATAGACGTCACAGTGGCGTGTGCCACCAGTGCTTTTACGATAAATTCCAAAGCCTCGAGGACAATGCGCGTTTGCGACAAAAGTTGAAACCAAAAAAAAAAAAAAACCACGTGAATGCTGGTTTTGCCCCGGGAGAGCGCGCGACAAAATCGCGGGGTTGAAGAGGAAAAAAAAGGAAGAAAGAGGTCCGATATAAATGGCTGAACGATAGCGGAATTCACGAGACTCATGAGACAAGGTGGGGAAAAGGAACAGGGAATTCGATAAAAGTTTTTCGGTGCGATCATCGCGTGGAACAACAATGGAACGAACAATCCGCCAGCGTCGTCGGAGACATACAAATTGCCAGTGATGAATCTTTTTTTTTTTGCCACGTTTTCTCAACATTCAGAGGTCCTTTTGGGATATTGTTCGCCCGCGCGAACAAACTTTTTCCCATATCATGACAAAAGTTAAAGATATTGGCTTAACCCTACAGAATCGATTGATCGATCAGTTGTTTCCAAGGCTGAAATGTTTCTCCGAAACGATCTTTGCCTTTAAAAAAGTACCATATTAAGGGATGTTTGATGGCTGTATTTCATCAAAATGGAAAAAAAATCAGATGTTTTACGCTGCATGTTTACCTTCAATTACGGGCCAGGATAATTGAAAAAAAAACCATCTTATTTTTTATTGCGACTCTGATTAAAGAACTTGCATCCTTTCGGAGATAACGAAAATTCGATGCGGGCTCCGAGGCTCGTACCATTTTTGTTTTTTTCATTGCTGGCGCATCAATATTGAATATCAGCAGAGGGCGTACGTTTCGTGAAAGTTTTTTCACGTTCGCCCGGCAATTTTCGTCGACGTACTCCGGAATTTTGTTCTGAAAATTCAAAGACCGGGAAGCTTCTCCCTTCAAAATGTATTCCGGGTTGATTTTGGTTATTCCGGTCCAGGAGAGCCGCTATTATCCGTGAACTCGTGCGATCTCTTTCACTCCCGCAAGTGTGAAACTTTAATTAAATTGTCTTTGGGCGTGACGCGAACGGTTCTTAACTCGATTGGCCGAGATAACTTTGCGATCTTCACCCCCCCCCCCCTTGCACCGATATGTATTACTATATATACAAATATACGCGGATAAATACGCGGGCATATAAATATACAATCTTGGCGTTGAACGAGGTCAAGTGTTTTCAAGTTTCGAAACTACTTCTAGCCAATTTCCGCTTGAAACGTCAATGAAGAGTGCCATTCGCGGCGATTTGCATTAGCAATAGCCATCATTTTCACGATTCAACAGAGTTCATTTTTTCCCAAGCACAGGCACGGTTTCTCCGCGGGCGTTTGCCAAAACTGAGTCCATTTTGTTTTTAACCCTGCTTACGTTGCGATTGCAAAAGTCGAAGGTTTCGCGAATTCTGAAGATCGTGACAATGACGCGCAAGAAAAGTCATTGTGAATTAGAAATTTGCATGCAAAATGCATTGCGGCGCTGCGCGATGTAGTTGAAAAAGAGTCGCAATGTCGACAAAATCTTTGTTTCCTTTCAACATCGTCATTTGAATGCATACAAAATCAATATTCTTGTTTTGGTTCTTACGGATTTGTGTGCTGATAAAAATTGTACTCTCTCTCTCTCTACATTGGCATCCCGCAGCGTCGAATAAAAAACGAAAGATCCAGACAGCACAGAATAATAAGGGAACAATTTCATGACGTGACTCTTGTCGGGTTTGTGGATCTGTATGCGTGTGTAGATAGGGTGTCCTGGCGTTGTATGAGTCAGACGGCGATATCAGATACCTACACCTACGCAGGAAGTAAAGGTGCACAATTTCGAGGGTTGCTCATATACATATGTATATACACTCGTATATTCATACGAAGGTGACAAAGAAGAAAAGAAACAGAGAGAGAGAGAGAGGGAGAAGGATGTGAGTGAGAAGGCCACCAGGACGTGAAACGGGGTAACTTGATTAAATTTCTCCCCGTCGTCGTTGCAGCTTAATCTCCTCGTAGTAACTTGTGCAGGGCACGCGAGAGACACCGGTTATCCAAGTTTTTACTATCTACTTCATTTCGCGGAGAAGTCACCCGATTAACGTTAGCCTAGATTCTGAATTTAAATTATTGCTGAAAATAGAACCGGTTATGCAACCAGCGAAGTAATTCAAGGAAAATCGAGAATAATTGAAAAAAGGGGAATTCGGAAGTATCTCGTAGTTGAAGAAGGAAATTAATCTATGTAATCTATATATATCTATATTCGGATATCGGAAATATCGGTTGTTTCACAAATGACTTCTTGTTGAAAACTTGTTCAATTTCACGAACTTTAATTCCATTAAAATCCGATGGAAGTAATTGATCTGCAATATTTCAATATGAAAAATTTGATAATGGATCAATGGGCAAAACGGTAAAATAATATTATTGGAACACGTGACTATAATTTTTTGCCGAACAAACGACTAACATGGAGATTCACAGCTTCATTTAATTGCTCCAATAATTACTGAATTATTTTCGTCGAAAGTGACGAAAACAAAATGTTAAAAAATTGGTAATTCAACGGAGTCGATTGGATCGAGGTGGGGAAAAAAATGAGGATTTGATACCGAAGTAATTTCGGATTGAACGAAATCGGTAAACGTGTCAGTGTCAATATATTTATTGATAATATTCAGCATCTTATAATCTTTCTCTCTCTATCTCTTCCTTAGGAATACTAAACATGCCTCCACGCCTCGGATATATATATTACAATTTTATCTTAGCGTTAAACTCATCATGCTCGTAGACTATATTTACAAGCGATCACCGATAAGCAATCGTTACGAGCGCATTCAAAAAGGTTGCATCTCCATATCGCTACTATATATATATACATATATGTATATATAAATATATATATACTTACATATATGCATATCTCTGTCTCTTCAACGGATCGGTCATATATAACGCACTTTGTTTTTTTTTTATCATTAATCTTTGTTCATTCCAGACACAAGATTTCATCACAATTCATTTCCATAATCAGCTTTATCATAGATCTCGAATTGGAGCAAAGGAACGATCGATAAAACCTTTAAATGACCCGAAAATCACAAACGATAAATCGAATTGAACAAAAAAAAAATATATATTTGTACTTTTATAATGTTTAATAACATCTCGCAAATAAATGAGGAGAAATGATTTTTCCACAAAACTTTGAGACTCTGGCACGTTTTTGTGATAATTCTCGATAAAACGGGAATTGCTCTCGTAAATGCAGATAACGTCTTTTATAATAATTTCTCTTCTTGAACATTTCTGCACGAAATCTTTTTTTCATGCGCGTTAAATTGCACATGACGCGGTCGACGTTCAAAGTCACGTGGCTGCCGTCGCAAGCTCCTTTTTCGTCTCTGTTTTCTCATCGCGATATAAGCAATAACTTCCAACCGTTAAAAAACTGCTGCATTTCAAATATTAAAAGTAAATTATGAAACGTGAAACTTGGAACTTGATCCGATCTAATTTCACTTGCCTATAAAGCCTTTTCATTTCTTACATTAATTTACAATCGGAGATTTAACAACTACGAAACTTTCAAGCGAGATTTTTTCCGTGACATTATTGTATAGAATTTTCTTCATTCCCTCCTAACGAAACCTCTCTCGCATCTCTCGCAGAATTTTCTGTATACAACATACGCACACGCACGCAGGTACAACGCTTATCTAAAATATTTTTTAGGCCCGTTCTCCACTCTCATCTCGAAAGACATTGTTGAATTATCTCACGATGCAAAGATCGACGCGGAATTTGCGTTATTTCGATCTCGGAGATTGCAAAATTGTGGTGATGAATCGACAAATTGTGCTTCGTCCGAATGATGGAAATATTACGAGGACCGTACGTAAAAAAAAAAACAAAATCAATTCGAACAGTCCCGTATGTACGATTATTCGCTCGATGAGAAAACTATGATCTCTTGAGAGGATTCGAGCCAGAATTCGACGGTGAATAAAGGCCGAGCTTGAGACCGAGTTCCTTAGGTTTTCTCGACGAGTTTCTCACGGGGAATGGACTGAAGAGTGATTTTGGACTCGTCGTCACCTCTGGACCAGCTGATAAACGACTCGTCCCGCCATCCAATGGACCGAGAGTCAACGAAGCTTTTCGAAAGTTCAAAGCCTCCCTCGACGTTGTAGCCTTCGTTTTTTCCGTGTACTTGAGTAGCTGATTGATTTTCTCCGGATATTCCAAATGCGTTACGGATTTTTTCGAAGTTTCGTCGTGATGAGCCTGCGTCAATTCCGTGCTATAAGGTTGATTCAACGATGACGTAAACTCACGTTGGTCGTATTGATAGCTCGGGCTGATTGCGTGAGAGTTCTTTTGTCTGACAGGCATGTAAGAGCTCACTTGGTCGTTATCTCCGTCAGTTTTGTAAAGTTTATCATAATCCCCTGTGTTTTTCACGTACGAATAATTCATCGGTGAGACAGGCTCGTACTTTCGGCTGTAAACGTCGCTCTGATCGAACGGCGGGTCAACCGGCGTGATTATCGTTTCCTCGACGCTCCTATCCGTTTCCAAACGCTTCAATGCCGAAACATCGGAGTAATAAGACGCACCGCGATCGAAATCCGTCAGGGAGGCGTGGAGCAACTCCATGGCGAGGTGATCGTCTCTGATGACCTTGGACGTTTCGTCGTCGTATCTCACGCGAAATTCCAACGATTCTTTGGACAATATCGGTCTCGAAGTGCCGCCAAGGTCGTAGAGTCTGGATGGCGTCGTTGGACCACCGTTGAAATCGAAATTATCCTCGACCGCTGATTTCTCGTAAGAGCGAGCGGAGTAAGGCTCGTTGGGGGTTTTGCGGGGTGATATCCGCGTCTTAAAGTCGTACGGCTTGTAGACGTCGTACGGGCTCTTCAACGGTGACCTCTCGAAAGTTTTCAGCGACTTTGCGGAGTATTCCAACGACGATGGACGCACCTCCGGATAAACCGGACGTTCGGAATCGTAGGATATCGGCGATATGATTTTTTTCGGTGGAATCGACGATGTGGATGGTAGAATTTCACCGGATGATATTTTGTCGAGTTTCTCAAGTTCCCGATAGATGTCTATGTCGCTCTTTGGGGATAAGTCACGAAAATTGTACTTGGTTGACTTGCCGATGTTTTTGCCGCGATCCTCGCCGTAGCGCGCAAATTTGTCCGACGTTATTCCCGCGTCCTGCATCGAGTTGATTTCGCTCTTCATGTCGAACGACTCGTTCGACGACGGATAAGAGAATACATTGGTGGAAATACTCGAAATATCGAGAGCCTCGATTTCACTCGGGTTTTGACAGGAGGTAATCGCTTCCTCGCGATTACCAGCGCAGCATCGCATCTTCGTGTCTTCCTCGTAATTCGCCAAGAGCTTCGAGAGCTCCTCGTTGATCTGTCGATCGATGAAAGCCTCTCTGGTATCCAAATAATCCCGCGATATGACGTCATCAACGGCCATGTGATCGGCGATTTCGGTATCGTCGATCAGCGACAACTTTGACAATTCGTCGTTTATCTTCGCATCGAATTCCGAGCCGCTCGCCGTTGTCATCTGATCAAAGTCTTTGAAATTGATCCTCGCCAACTCTTCGTTTATCTCGTGCTCGTTCAGGCCCATTTTCTCCAATATGGGACTAAAGATTTTTGATATCTCCTCGTTTATCGGTGAAATCGTTATCTCCTTGGATATTTCCTCCAGATCGGGCAGGCGTTTCTTCGCCTGACAGGTCAGGATCTTGTGCAGTATCGCCGAGTTCTCCTGTATTATTTTCAACGCCCGATCGCTGCTTCTGCGTCCGTTGTCGCGATTCGCCCGCGGCTTGACCTTCGTCCAGACGCCCAACTTGGACTCGGTCCCGTCGTCCGGCTCGCCGTTGCTCTTTTTCCTCGCGTAGTTCCTCAATATACTGTCGCTGCATTCCTCGAGATTGATCTTCGGTTCCACGACGTAAGACTTCCGGGTTTCGCTGAAGACACTGATCCTCGGTGGTTCGAGACGCCCGCGTGAGAATTCGACCGCCGAATCGCTGAAGTTGTCCTGACGACGAGCCTCCAAGTTCTTCAGATCCTCCCAAACGTAGCCGGTTTTCCTCGTCAGCATACTCGTGTCGGCTTGCCCGTCGTTCGTTGTCTTAGCCTCGAGATGTTTCAGGTCCTGCAGAATGTCGCTCGATCTCTTTTTGTGCGTATCGACGATGAATTCGTCGGACAGGGGCGAAGCTTTCGAGTGGCCGAATCTCTTGTCGAGACTGCTGCAGCTTCTCTCGAAAGGTTTCGCACTTTTGTTCGAATCCGACGAATACTTTCCATCGGTTTTCACGCTTCCCACCAGTTCCTTCGAAGCCGCAACGTCGTCGACGACACCCGGCCGATTTGACTCGTATTTCTCGCGCGGCAGAGGCGAAACCGTATCCATTTCCATGAAACGATCCTCCGTCTCTTTGATCTCCTCGACGGCTCGTTTTTTCTTTCTGTAATCCGTCGCATCCTCCGCGTACGCGCTCGTGCTCAGTCTCCCGTTGTTTTTTCTGTCGTACGGCAGACTCGACAGCGTCTCCTCGAGTTCCTTCTCAAAAGGTCGCCCCGAATCGTACTCGTCCTTGTTCCTCGATGTCTTACCGACTTCAACGCCCCTCGGGATTTCCGAGGAATCGCTCTTGATCACATTGTACCTTCCGCGCGAACTTTTCTCCTCCTTGGAACCCGTTGACTTTTGCTCCGGCGATGTTTCCTCGCTGTTGTCGCTCGTGCTTTGCTTTCCCGCTGCGTTGTAAGGAGACGGCGTCTTCTCGTTCGGATTGGCGATGGGATAAAACGGTGACGTGGCGGTGCAAACGTCCATGGGTGACTCCGACAGATTCTCGGGTCCGTCGATATAATTTTTTCTGTATTTTATGGAATTGGCACTTACGGGACTCTGCAACTCGGAACTGAAGGATCTTTCGGAAGACTTGTTGACCTTTCCGGGACTGCACGATTCGCTCGAGCTGCTTATTACGAATTTCGGGCTTATTTCGGATTTGTTTTTCAAAGAATCGACGCTTATCGGCGTCGACGGACTCGATTTATCCAATTGCGGCCTGGTGGTGTCCGACTTCTGGTCCGATTTCGTTCGATCGTTCGTGCCGCTTTCCGATTCCAACGACCGCAGCGTCAGAGTCTTTGACTCCGAACTGAACGACGAACGCTCGGATTTGTCCAATGGGACGTTTCTCGAATCCGCCGTTCCGCTTTTCGGGCTTGTCGTCAAACTCGAATTCTTCGAATCGGGACCCATTGTCTCACCGGAGCTGAACGATTTCCCGCTCTCCGGGGTCTTGGGACTCTTTTTCTTCTCCTCGAAATACTTGCTCGAGGTGTAATCGTGATAAACGTAACCGGAAGTCAATTTCGATAGGTCAACTTGGATAACGTTCGAACCCAAAGTCGCCATTTGTCTTTCGTCGCTCGCGAGAACGATGCTTCCATCGTTGGGTGATGGAATTTTGGGCTCGCCGGGAACATCGCCGATCTTCGTTGTAAAATCGTAATCCGTACGGCCAATTTCGCTCGTCCCGCGTCGCGCGTTTCCAATCGGCGCTGGATCGACATTCGTCGAATCAACCACCTTAATTTCTGCGATAAAACGGTCAACTTCACCGTTGTCGATTTCATAATTTGAATAATCAGGAACTCTTTCGTCGATCCCCGGCGTTTGAAACCCGACGGTCGCTTTGTTGTCCGATCTCGTTTCAAGGTCATTGTTCAACGAAACGTTTTTGGCGGTCAACTTGGAAGAACTCGTTGCCTCGTTCGATCTCTCGATCACTTTGGCGGATCGAGCAATCGCGTCGATGATATCTTCTCTCTCTTCGAGCCTGCCGCAATCAGCGTCCATCCCGAAAATCCGATTGTTGTCGATCAGATGCGAAGTTTCAGCGGCTTTGTTGAGTTTGTGATGAACCGTCGCCGGTGATATCGGCAGATGGCCGATGACGTATGACGGCGAATAAAATGCTTTTTCCGGTTGATCATTCAACGGAGGAATCATAGTACCCGATGAATTTGCGAGCTTTGAGCAATTAGGAACAGTCGAAGTCAGTAATTCCGGCCTCGCAGTCGCGTGACCTTCAAGATCGATTTGCGCCAATTTGTAGCTAAAAATGCCATTATTTACCACCGAATTATCGTTCAATTCAGTCGATTCGGCTCTCAAGATCCGCTCAGACCCGTTAAATCCACCTTCCGGATCCTCGTTCTTATTCGTCCTCGCGGCATATCCCTCCGCGTTGTCCTCACAGTTTGCCGGTAGTCCAGCCGTAGATTTTACCGATTCATCAAGGGTTATCGATTTATCGGAATTTCTCAAAAACTCGTATCTGTCCGACACTGCGATATCTTTTTCCTTCGACCGAGAATCATCAGCTTGCGCAGGATTCTCAGTGTCCCGGTTGACCGACGACGTGTCAAAGTGTATCTCGGCTTTTGTCCGGATTTCGCGAAACTCGTCGCAGCTGGCCATTGACCCGTCGTCATCAAAGTCGAACTTGTTTTTAGCATCGTTGATCGTTATTTCCGGAAATTCTATTCGCCCGATCGGTGATGGCTCGTTGTCGTCACTGGCTGATAATCTTCTTATTTGATCGGTTATTATCGCGATCGAGGAAGACGTCCTCTCCTCGTCCAATAATTGGATCGAATGGCAGCTCGCTTTGTTTTCGTAGGAATCAACGTTGGAAAACGTCGTTTGCCTTTTGGACGTAGAATTGTCTTCCGCATATTGACGCAACGGTGTATTTCCGGTAATCGGTGAAACACCAACGCCCGTACTTTTATCGTCGTCACTGGCTATCACGTAACAATCGGAAGTGGACGTGGGCTCTTCGCTGTCGACGTCGCTCAGACGATCAGGCTCGTCGCACAATTCCGTCGATGTACTGTCACTGTCACTGCTGTCATTGACGTCGCTGCGTTTCGGTGACGTCAGACTCGATGACGTCATTTCTGGCGTATTGATCATTGTCGATGATCCTTCGGTCTCATCTCCGGCTGTAAGAGAATGGAGAATTATTCTATCGAATCGACGATGATTGCTGCAATTAGAGCGTTTGATGAATCATCGCGGGCGGGAATTTCGACGATAGTTCTGCGGGCCGAATTTGTGTATATAAAATAACTCGCTGATTTTCAATTTTCGATTGGATATTTTGTGAAGAAAATTTGTAGAAAATCATAATCGATAAACATTTTTCAACTCGGATCTGAAGAAGAATACGATAATCCTGATGCACCTTGACGAAAAATGTGGAGACAAGAGCAAAATGTTTGTCGAAATTTTGACGATGAGTAGAGGTGATGAAACGAGGCCAAAGAGAAAAGTGCGTCGCGAAAGAAATTTTCTAACGAGGCCGGTGGATAGGGCGGATGAGATCGGACTGCGTGACCACGCAACCCTCTATCTGGGTCGAGATGAACGGAAGTGGATATTCAGCTACTTGCCACAGCTGCGTCAATACTCGCGGCTGTTGGCATCGTCGAACAGGTGATTGGACGACCCAATTGTTCTCCGCGAGTAACTCGAAGAGACCCGAGAGGGTAAAAATCAAGAAAGTGGTCGATGATCGATAACGTAGAAAACGCAAACTTTTCTAACGATTGCCAGGGACTAGAAGCAAAATGTTCGTATCGACACGAGATATCACGAGGTGCCGCGGGAATTTCGTCATTTTCTGTGGCTTCCAGCCGCGGGACTTGTATTTTACCTGACTTTTTCGCGCCTAATCATCTCACTCTTCAATTATCTTAATCCAAACCAAGTTTGATCACAATAAGTTCAGCCCTAAACATTACCGCGTAGGAATATTCTTCTTCAAAGCCGAGCGACATTCGAGTCTTATTTTTAGCTCAAAAACTCATCGAGTTACGCTTTTTCCTTTTGAAGAAGGAAGATAGTCCGACGTGGCGATTTTTACGAATCGAAATGTTTAAAATAAAGATATGAAAAATAAAGTCAGTGTACCGTCCTTCCAGCAATGGAATTCGGTGGTTTGGTGCTGATAACTTCCTTACAAAAAAAATGTGCAAATTTTTAGTGCTTCGAAGAATATCATTCGACCAAAGGTTGTTTATTGCGTTTTTCGCACTATTGCACGACGAGGAAATATTGTAGGGTAAAAAATAAGACTCGAATCTTACCATCCGATTCGTCCTTGGATTTTTTCGCGTCCTTCCAATGCAAAGTCACGGCCTGTTTGTCTTTCCGACCAGCCTGTACCTTCGTACTGTGAATAGTCGCTGTTACCCTCGGCCTTGGTGGTACGGCACCGGGAGGTGGACCGAGCTGACGAGTTTTAGCGCTAACGAGTGCACTCTTGCCAACCAAGAGATGATTCATAGCTTGAGAAGTTGAACTGGGCACCATAGATTGTCTGGCGCATGCAGCTATGTTAACACCAAACGGTTGATTGTAATTATAGTATCGAAATAACTATAAAAATGTGTTTGGTAAATACATTTTTCTTATAATTTCCAGAACATTTGACAGAATTTCGACCGATTTTCTTTATACATCTTAGCTTTTTTCCAACGAAATTTCGACTTTGACAATGAACAGGCAATTTCGAACCTCGATTTGTTCGTTAACAAAAGTAGTATCATCGCATTTTGAAAAAAATGTCATCGACAAAATATTGAAAATTGTCTCTTCACTACGAATTCGGGCTTCATTGCATTCCGTACAGAAATCAAAGGGACAAAAATGGTCTTTTTATTGCGGAATAGCCATGGATAAAGAAAATTTCAATAAAAATTCGAGTACCAAAGACTTTAATCTTCAACATATTTCCCCACAAAGTTACAGTGTTTTGAAACTGACCAACATTTTTTTGTTACTTTTTGTTTCCATGCTTAACGTGCAGAGTATATTGCCTGTCAAGCTGATGTGATAATGATGTGCAATTAATGTATCAATACGATTGGCAAAAAAACTTCTTATTCACCGGAAAGAATAATATGAGCTTGTCGCTGTCGTTCTCTCAATTTTGCGTATTGGTGTTTTAGCGTGCTGATATCCAAGGCTAGTTTCTCTCTGTCACTCGTGGATCCTATCGTCTGCAAGGCACTCGATGACGCGTTCGATCGATCTACAGAAATAAATTTCCGTACGAAAAAATTATCCCAAACAAAGCGACACTTTCTTTCATCAATTCTCGAAAAGCCTTTTGAAAATCGATTAACGTCCGACTATCAATACCGCTCTACAAAAAAAATACCCCATGAGCACAAAAAAAAAGGTTTTAACCTTTTTTGAAACGATGAGGAACACCGAACATCGCGGCTGCTACGGCCAGCCTCTCTTCTTCCTCGGTGTCGGTATCCTCGTCGTCGCTCAATCGTCGCGCCCACGGAGTTATGTTGTAACGATGCTTCTCACGAAGATCCGTAACTCCGTACAACGGCCCCATATTAACGATAGTCTGATATTCGGCGTTATTAGATATCACCATAATTAATCATGAATGAATAAAAGTACATCATAAAAAATTGCATTCGAGACCGAGGGACACGGAAAATAAATAATTTCGGTAAAAATGTCCTACTCGCTGTAAAAATTCATTTTTAGAAGCTAAAGTAACTGACCTTGATGAGATTATTAACATCGGTAAATTCCAGCATTTCCCTCGTCAATACACCCATTATACTGTAGAACTCATCGGCCGACGTCACTGTCATAATTCGTCTATAAAAATACAGAGTACTTTCGTAAATATTAATCGCATTTACGATTCCATCTGTCTGTCTGTTTTAATTGTCTCTCATTAAATCTGAAAAAAAAACTATAGGAGTTTCTTTGGCTTCTTGACTCGAACTTGAATTCCCCTTTTTTTTTGGATTATGCGGTACACACTGTGAGGAGTAATACTGTTTTTTTCATATGAAAAATCATGAAAACCAAGTGTTAAGAGGCTTAAGAGGAAAATCAATTGTCGAATTACGAATAATCGTTTTAGGGCATATATATTAAGCACACTGTTTCTTTTACAACTGTGTTTTTTTTATACTTACTCCGAAATACCTTCCCAAATGGCAAGAGCAGTCCTGAGTAGCACCTCGTCACCCTCGAGAAATATCAAGTCCCATACACGAAGTACCGCTTCTTGGGGTAAACAGTGACAGAAGAGAGTGAGAAACCATTGCATTGTAAAAACATTGGTCAATGGCGGTTCGTAACTGCTTCCTGAAATAGCCGTACGACAATTTACTTTAGCGATAATTGCAAAAAGAGGAAGGGTTGGAAGGTCAGGCAGGGGAAATAAAACATTATGCAGTGCAATGGATTCTACAGTGTCAAAAATGTTTTTGAACCTGTCGCTTTGTCCTTGGCGTCGCTCTGCAAGGATTCGAGATGTCTTGACAATTTGGGCATTCTCATTCTCAATAAATCGCGAAAAACGGCCATGTCTATGGACAGACCGCGAAGATTATCGGCGAAATAACCCTCCGGTAACACACCCTCGATGAGGTAAATCATGACCTTCACCGCGGACGATTCCGCCCGATCGGTAACTTGGAGAACAAGGGCCGCTAAAACGTTCAACCCTTGGCAATAACCGACGGACTTGTTCCAACGTGCAAATCCAAGGAGAACGCGACGCAATACCGCCTGATTGTCTCGTCCAGCTGCACCGCAGAATAAACTGCAGCCGGTTCTGTGAAGATCCTGTTGACATTTTTACACCAAATGTTCACCAAGATCCAATGGAGGCTCGCAAAGAAACAATTAAGCCCGAACGGTCCATCGAACTTTAGCAAATTTTTAACGTTTGTTTTGCAATTTCAGATGATACTGTCTATTGTTTATGGCGTGGCCACACTTGTGCTGTCTTATTATACCGTCAGGGGCCTCGCGAAGGCGACGGTATAAGAGACGGGAAAAAGTGACCAAAACCCTTATTTTCATGCTCACGGAATTTGTAATTTATTTGTTCCTCTTTAAAAAAAAATTGGCGATGAAAATAATAGGTGAAAACAGCGCTGGTTTAAAAATTTGCCAAAAATCGGGGATCATTTGAACCTAGGGAACGAAATCGATCACCTGTTTATTTTTTATTCAATTTCAATTTTTTTTTCACTCGAAATTTGAAATTGGCTTGGATACTTGTAGTCGAGTAAGCATTCAAATATTATGTGCCCGTGTACTAAATTGATAATCGTATTTGTAGCGATATATATGTGGTACAACACGCACGTTATCGCATCGGAGTAGAAAAGGAAATTGTTAACGGAGGTACGAGTTTAATGCTGATTTTATCTTTTTGATAATGCGTGGTACGTGCACGGTATAAAACTATCACTTGAGAACTCAAATAACGCTTTGTAGAATGTATTCGCGCGTATATGGGCTGGCGCATTGTAAAAAAACACCACACTTTTTTTTCCACAAGTAAAAAAACTTTTTACGACTGTACGTCAGATTTTTCGGAAAATATATTTTTTTTTACATTAAAATCGCATGCAAACGAAGAGGAAACGATCGATTGAACGAACTGTCTTTGTAAAATCTGGTAAAACTTTTTCATACGTACCCTGCTCACGTTGTTATTTATTAAATCGAGTAAAACAAAAAGTATCTCCCTACATTTGCCATCACGTTTTTTTGGTAACATCGTTTGCATTTTTCTTCCGGTATATTTGATCAAAGTATAATTGACTGATAAATACGCGAACTCTAAGCGAAAACAAGTGTCTGTCATTTTATTACGATGACGCTCCGTTTTGGAAACGCAGCAAAACTATTCTTTCATAAAAAAAAAGATTAAAATAAGCTTATTACTGCTCAATGCTACGCAATTAAAATTTCAATTACTCGCAGATGCTATGGAAATATGAAAAAAAATCAATCATATTTAACACTATACTATTCAAGTAAAAGTGTAATATCTGAGTAATATTTTACAATCACAACGTTAATAATTTATTCACAAATTGTTGAAGAAAAAAATTAATCTAAAACTATTCAGAATTGATGATTTTCGTTTATAAAATAATTATGTTCTTATTTATTTTCTTATTACCTTTACGATCTGTATACCGAGTTCCTCGTCGTCGGGATTGCTCCACTCGTTGAAGCACAGCTTCTCCGCTTGTTTCCAGTCTATTCCACGTTGATCCAAATGCCGTTCAGCCAGCGTTAGCCACAACTGTTCATCAACGAAGGTTGCCATTTTTTATTCTTTTACGAGATCGACTAACATTATTCAGCGAATTGTTCACTTCAGATAAGATTTTTACGTCCAATGATTGCGTAATTTATTTCAGAATTTTGTGAGCATTATTTGATTATTTGTACTTGAGAAAAGAGCCATTTATACAATGACTCTGAAAGCATCTTCGTGGAGAATAGCAGGGTAAAATAACGACTCTAAATATCCTACAATAATGGCAGAATTTGACAGTTTATAAGAGAATAAGTTAAACCAATTGAAAATGAATTACAAAGACACATTTGCAAATTTCATACGATGGATTGAAACAATTGCGAAATTCATCGTTTCGTGCCAAAGCTGCACGTGAAGCAGAACGTGCCGAGACGTGCAGTGGATTTACGATGAATGTAAAAAGGGAATCTTTGTCATTTTCGTTTCAAGTCCCTTTGAATTCGGACGAACAATGATCAATGCCCACTTCTGCGATGAAAAGTGCTTGAACAATCGACGAAAAACATTATTTCGACTCAAAGGCTTCTAAACTCACCCTCTTTCGAAATTCCTGAGGAATCCCACCCTGCAACCGCGCGACCATTTTCATGGCGTCCAACCATTGTGTGAAACCACTTTCACCAGGTTGGGGTGTCAGGCGGAATCGCATTTTCGTATCTTCGCCTGTCGAATTAATCAGTTGGGAATGTATCTTTTTCGAAAGTCACAGTGAATAAAAATGAAGTTTGCTGTTCCGCGACGACAATTGTTAACATTAGTTTTCGAGTACTCAAACGAGTGAATTGTTATTCACAATGGAACGAAATTCTGTATTATTTTACAAATATAATTATTTCCTCCCTCACTTAAACCGATTATTTTCGACGAAGGTCACCTTCATTTATGGGAAATCAATGACCTTCCCTTATGGGGAAGGTGACCTTTTCGATTTTCCTCGGGGATTATTCGAATCTCATAATATATAATTCATCACGATCTTCTGTCTCAGAACGAGATTGATGGTTAAGAGATGTGAAATAATCACTTACGGAATATACGTATTCTGTGAAGTATCGTCTGTCAAAAATATTCTATGCTACGCAGAACTGCGTGGGGCTGTTCATTACGATGGCCAGTGCGTCAGTGATTGCAAAATGAAGATTTGAAGTCGATTTCAAGTTATATGAAGCGAAACGCCATTTTTCTTTTCATATTATATTCATTATGACGTTTTTCTTTATACAATAAAAAAAACTACATCGGTTTTAAGGACCGTTGCATACCTCGACAATGTCAAAATGTAAATTCTGGGGGGTTAAAAAAATGCTATCCCTCCGACGAAGCAAAACGCCAATTTTCTTTTGATATATATTCACTATGACATTTTTCTGTGTAAAATAAAAAAATGTTTTAAGCATGCAGAGAAAAATATCCTTTATTTCGAAAAAAGGATGAAGTATGTTATACTGACATCGATAATAGGGTGAAGTTGGTAAATCGGCAGTTTTTATAAACACTACACAAATAGACACAAATGTTTTTCGCAATGATACTTGTACGCAAACTCGTTTTATTCCATCTCCGTTTGACTATCCCAAAGCCCGAAAATTGAAGAATCATAATGTCACCGAATATACGTTATCGAATGCCAATGAAATTATCCTCGCGTTGGAAAAACTCATTGAATTCGATGTTTTCCTTTCATCGCAATGCCTGATGGCATTTCTATTTTTTCAACGAATATTCCTCACTTTATGAAGAGGTAAACCGAGTTGGAACGGTGGCTCAAAGAAATATACCGAATCACTGAAGGATCTATCTGCATAATTTTTGAGAGAACAGGCTGGAGTCGTTTATTACGTGAAAAGAAATCTTTTGATGGTTCAATGTTCTCTTTATTTTGTACTAATTATTGGAAAATCAAGTTTCAATAACACTGGTAAAATTCTAATTACATATTTACGAAGGGTCGTTTAAATATTGGTTCTCGATTCATAAATTAGGAAATGCTGCTTACAGATTTTCGAAATGTAATGAGAGATAAAGGCTGCAATTAGGCTGCAGTAACCCGCAATTGGGTAGGGCGAGGATCAAACGAAATTTCAAATCGTGAAACACATTTCGTCGATTTCGGAAGATTTTCTGTAATTTTTCGAGATTTCGTTTCTGGTCCCGGGATGAGATGGGTCAGTGATACCAAAAATTGATAACCCTGCATGGCGAAAGAGATTAGAGGGTCAAAGTCCGCCACAAGGGTTGTCTATTGATCAGCCCATTGTCTCAGCTCTATCTTTGACGTGGACATTGCTAATACACGCTTTAATATAGAATCACAAATATACACCGAGGGGGTAGCAAACATGCCTTTTGTTTTCCATGTACCTCGGGGTGTTATATCTTGCGCTAGACGTGTGACTAGCCGATAATACGTCGTGAAACTCGAAGCTTTGTCTCGGAGATTTATTTTTTCAGTCAGCCAGAAAGCTCCTCGATGTAGGAGCACAAAAGGGAGGAAACTCTTTTGACGGAATCTCGGGAAAGCAAAAATAGTTTCGTAAAACGAATTCAAACAAACGTCATTGAAATTTATCCAATTATCGCAGTAAATACAGTCGTTGAACTTTCTTTTTCGCGATACATTTTGATAATTTTATCCGCTTGAGTGCCATGGCAGCCATATCGCAATTTCCATCTCGAGATAAATTATGTGTGAGAGGAGCTTTTCACGAAGTGATAAATTTGTATTTTCCGTCGAAATGGCAAAAGAATTCAAGCGGAATATCGGACTTTGAATGTCATATTACACGAGCAGAGTCATTTTGTTCATCCAATCCACCTTTGTGTAGGAGAGCGTGTACGTGTGTCTAGTACGAGCTTTTGCAATCGTTTTGCACTCTGTCGAGTCGAATCCCTATTAAAAATTAATTGAATTAGGCGCGAGTCGAGACGTGGATTGAATATTACGAGGGATTTATACGCACCCTCCACCGTAGATAGAATAAATGTCTTATAATTCTGTCTGATCTAATTACTCATGAGGGAGATCACGATAATTATATTTGTACAAAAATCGTATTACGACGTGTAGTCAGTCGGTAACGTACTGACATCGGTGCTTTTTTGTAAATGAATATTATTGGCCTCGTACGAAACACGAACAAATAAAAGTTTATTTCGTATCGTCAATACTTTTCTCACTGTCTTATGCAGGGTACCGACATACAGTGTACCGACATAACACACATGTATTTGACTAATTTCGAAAAAATTCACTGAATTTCTTGCGGATCACCAGCAAAGAACAGTCTCCAAAATTATTTTATGTACGAAACGAAAAATCCAGACAAGTTTCTTTCAACTTTTTTTCCATCTACTTTTGAATCACATGTAATGTCTCGTGTGGTGAAACCAGAGCATACGAAAGTTCATTGAATTCTCGAATGCTCTAGTTTAAACGTACGACGTAAATTAACTGCCTCCGAATTCGAAAGCTTTCGATAGTACAGTTGACGGGTTACGTCGTTGTAATGGGTAAAAGGATCGATAGACCAGATGAATATATGCTTTAATCGAAAATTCATATCCACAGACAGCAGCTTCTCCGTGAGTATTCAAACTCTTGACATTATCGTTTCGAATATTTTTCCATTTGTCGTTAATATACCTCGTGTGAAAGCTTTTAAATCAGGGAAGAGCAAAAAGATTCAATTTTTTTTCTCCTTTCATATACTAAAAATTTGGCACACTAAAAAATTCAATTGTGTTTAAAACTGTCCATTTTCAAATACAATTACATTCTTTGAGCTTTAGCATTATCTCCAAAAAGGTTACATTAATCACCTGAACATACAGGGCCTTCTTGTGGAGCATCAAATTTCCTATGAAAATATGTTACAGAATTTTTCCGCAGCTCGATAATTATATAGAGACTTGGAAAATTCCAAAGTTGAAAAAAATGTTCTCAAATAATTTAAACGGGATAAAAAAGCACTCGTACTTCAATTGGTGGTTCTTGAGATGCCAAGCAATCCATTTTTCGGTGTACATATAATGTATCAACATCATCAATATAGTTGTATGTTTATTAACAGTATCAAATTTCACCATAATGCAAAAACGAGATAATTTCCCTAATCGGCTAAATTCAATTTATAATATATGAATACCTGCGTCGAGATAATTCTGAACGTAAAATTCGTCATTTCAACTCGTGTGTCTTATTTGTTAAAATGCAATAAGTCACTTTTGCATTGGCCTCTTTTTCCTACGGCTTATTTTTCAATGTGAAAATGCAACGTTTCACCTGAAGCTGAAGAATCTAGCGGAATTTCGCGTTACTCTGATAATGATAGCTTGATTGCTCGAGGTCCCCAGGGTACTCGTAATCCGCAATTTTCCTAATAGAATATTGTCAACGTGTACTCTGACGATGCTTCCACTTCAGATGAATGTATAGATGCTTATATGGGGAATTCTATGTTGATTGGAGAAGAATCCGAGCCTCGCGAACTTCGGTTTTGTTTTCAAATAGACTGAGCTCTATTTCGGCCTCGAATAATATTTGTCATGTTTTTTTTAGATTTTCGACGTTCTCGAATAACCCGCGGGTGATTAAACAAGCTTTCGCACATTGGCTGGTAAGCTAACTTTTTACAGTGACTGACACGAGACCACCTTAACTTTATTATTTTCAGGGTACTTTTATTCAATTTTCAATCGATGTGTTTATGAATTATATTTTACAGAATGGAATATACAAACTGCGACTCATTTTCGATAGATTCGAATTTCATATTCGTCCGTAAAGAATATTTTGCCACACGATAAAGTATATTGTTCCCGAAAGCTAGAATTCAATTTTATCCGACAAGAGTACGATCCAAAAAGGAAGATTGATATGTCACCTTTTTCTTCTTGAAATTTCGAAGCAGCGCTGGAAGCATTCGCAGCTCCTGACGCGAGGCTCTTCAGAGAATTGAAAAATCCGCTCATTCTCCAATTAGAAGCTTCTCGTCTTCTTCTTCATCTTTGTCCGGCTCCTTTCCTCGCACTTTTGTTCTAACTAGCCATTTTCACGTATCATCTTGCTACTTTCTTCGCGTTAATGTCTCAGATTATCACAGTGGCCCACGATCTATCGATTTCTGATCCGCCTTCCGGAAGTGATCAAAACTGTCGATTCGATCCTGCCGCAATTTTCTCTGTTTCTTACTATTCGTTGAAACTCTTTTGCGGCACATTATACGTTGTTAATACGACGTTTCAACTTTCTCTTCACCGTTATTATTCTTCTAACGCATTATCCCAATCATTTCTCATATATCCGTTGTTGACTCAGCTGATGGAAAACAAAAAAAATAAATAAAAATCATTTTCTTCAACATTTTTTTCTCTCGTATTGATTCGATTATTTTTTCACCAAATTTGACCCTCGCACTTTTCGAAATTCGACGATTATTTTGAAGGAAATGCGGAGTTATTTTTTTTTCATTCATAAAATATCTTTCGAGGGGAAAATAAATTGAGGGTCTACACTGAGAATTCATCCACGTGTCCTCGTTGCTGTTTCATCGTGCTTTTCTCTAACCACCTCGTGTGCAGAGATGTATTGGTTACCCTACCACGGCCTCTTCACCCTTGGGCTCGTTAACGACTCATTTAACAATTGTTCCCGAGTGACCGAGAAATGCCGTAAAGTCACGCAGCAATCCCATATGCGTCCATTCAATACTGTACACATTGAAGCAAAATCTGGTGGAAATTTCGATTTTTCATCATGCCCAAAGGCTTTATTTTTCCTCGTGAGATTATTTTCTTCCCTTTCAAAATATCGCCCCAATCAAACAGAGAGAAGAGACAATTTTGGATCTGCCGGTGGCAAAAATGCATCATCTGAGCCACTGCTTCACCAAGCGCAAAGCTCTTGTTTTCATTTTTTCATTCACGTACAATAAATGTGCAATTCGTTCGATCTATTTATTTTTTTTTTCATTGTACGAATAAACAAAAATTAATGGAATGCTGAAATAATATTTTTGAAATGAATAAATCATCACTAAAAGCACGATAATTTTCAGACGTAGAAATATTTTATTGATGCAAGGTTCTTTTGTTATCCACGTGATTCTCTGGGAGAATTATCGATATTTTGATTTTATAAAATACAAAATAGTTCAAAGTAAATTGGCATTCTCCCCAATCAAAGAATCGGAGCAAACAGCTTTTTTTATCAATGAATTCACCCTCCAAAATGGAAAAAACGCGTTATAAACATTTTCTCAAATAATTTCAATGTATCGAACAAACCGAAAGATAATATTCGATGTTCACGAGCTCGACAGACCACTTTGTTTGTGTACTTATCGCGTATGTCTTTCCAGCTGCATAATGCTGATCGCATACACATACATATATTTTCCACGAGCGACCCTCGCTACACTGAGCTCCCTCTGATAAAGCTCACAGCTGTCGTTCTCAACCAACTATCTCGCTAGGTTTTAAAGGGCATGTACAGAATCTAACGTCGAATGGCGGGTTTTCGTTGGAATCCTGATCGAAAAAAAATTGCGAATCAACATCAAAGATCGCTCGATTGACGATGTTCATTATTGCAAAAAACGATCAAAAAACAACACAAGTTTTTCCCAAGTCATCGAATCTTAATTTACTTGTTTCCGATTAAATATTGAAAATGCGAAGAAAACTATGTGATTTTAATTTCCGTTGACTTTCATTTTATTTCACCTACTCCAAAATGCTAAATGGACAAAAATCATAAAGACAGATGTTCCAATATTTACGTTGTCATTCGATCAAAGCTATCCCAATTATCACAAATTCACGATCACTTTTACCCATGTATATTCATTTCATATACAAACAAGCTACATGTAACGAAGAACATGTAATTTTGATAAATTTTCCCAAGGGATTCGGAACTCGGTGAACCTCTTAAACGTCACTGTTATTATTCTCCCTATTCTTCATTAGTGTCTCTTTGAAATTCGAGATCACATCTCGAGATTCAGAGACACTTTTCTGCCATGATCATATGATCCGAATGTGCAGAATGGGATGTCACGGTGCTCATCGGAATTCGATTCTAATTTCATGATTTTCTTTTTTATACTCATACAGTGCTAACACATATAATTGTTTATAATAGCAACAATAATGACATCACGAGCATCATTATTATTATTATTATTATTATTAACATTAATTAATAATACGATCATTATAGAATAGACAAGGATGAATTGCCAAAAGCACCATATCTGTAAAACTCCAAATGAATAACACCCACGAGAAAATAAATGGAGTATACGAAACACACAATAAACCATCCTGTTTCGACTTGTTATTTTCACATCCATCTTTTCCTTCTCCTATCTGTCGCATTTTCATTTTTCCCTCCCCTTCTCCTCATTGCCAATGGTTTTTCATCCAAGTTATTCCATATCCTTTCGAGCAAGGATCTCTCTGACGTATACTCCAAAATTACCGAAAAACACATTTAGAATTTTTACACTCGTACTACGACTCGTCGTATCGCGGAATCTTTTGCGGCAAATAGATGAAACGGAAGACGATGGGGAATGAATGTTTTTAAAAATCATTCGCAAACACACGGGGAAGGAGAGTGGGGAATAATAAACAAACGAAAAACGTTTTTCAATGAATATACGAGACCGGAAAAACCGCACCAGTGCACGATTTTATACGTGGCGAAAAGCTCTCTTTAACGTGGCTGTCGTCGTCGTGGTCGTCGGGTCAGCTGAGCAGATGAGGGACGAAAGTTCCGACCGTAACAACTTGCGCGCGCGCGGCAATACCACTTCCACTGGCTTATCTTCCTCTCTCTCACTTTTTCTGTTTTTCTCCCTTTTATTCCGTTCCTAGTACCGACGCAACCCTTAGCGAGCATCCCGATCAGGAAGGGTAGTTTTCTTTCTCCCCCAGGACTCACTTAACTCTCTCTCTCTCTCTCTCTCTCTCTCTCTCTCTCTCTCTCTCTCTCTCTCGCTTTGTTGCTGTTTTTCTACACCACCAACTGGACCATACTAGCACAAACTGTAGCGAGTGTCGAAACGTTTCGTTTATCGAGGTCTATAACAAGTAGAACCACTAGCCTTCCTCCCCCAACCCTCCCCTCAAGGTTCGCTGCACAACCCTCGAAACGCATGCGCGTCAGCTTGAGAACCCCCGAAGCGCTTGTACATGACCAGAACCCACCCTCTTATGCGCACGCTCATCCCTTACACACACAGACGTATGCAAGAATCTTCGATGAAACTTGTTTTCTCTTTTAACCTTTTTCATTACGAATTTCTTTTTCCAACCGAATTATTGTCGCAAAATTCGGTTAATGATAATCCTCTAGTTTTTCTTGATAATTCATTAAATTCGATGGCGATTTTCGAATCGTTGCATTGTACTGTTACGGACCCACGATTTATTAATAGAAAAAACTTTTCAAAAATCAATTTTTCGGAAAATTTCATGGTTTCATGCTCGAAAAACGTTAATTACGACAAGGTCCGTTCAGTGGACGATTTTCTATCGCAAAAAAAAAGTTTTCATTATTGTCAACGTTGGTCCACGAGATTACTATTGAATCAATACAAATATTATTCGTATTAACTTTGTTCTTATCATTGCAATTGTACGTGGAAACGTTTTTGAAGCTAAACAATCTTCCACCTGCTTTCAAAAGTCCTTCAAGAAGAAATAAATAGTGAGCAATTGATTCGCCATTTCCACGAGCAAAAGCTTGATAACGCGACGAGATGCTGCACTCGAGTCGAGCTCCGTACCTCTCTCATCACTTTTTTTCATCTGGTATCCGGCTCTGAGGAGCGTCCGATACGAAAATAGATGAGCATCCTGGATCCCCAAATGTGTTACGATCGCAATACGCATTCGAGCGGAATGAACGAGAATAAGAGGCAGGAAGGAGGCGAGGGTTGGAATGGATTAGATCGAGAAGCTCATGGATCGATGAGCTCGCTAATCGATCCACGTGGCCACACGAGCTTTTTAGGTCAGTCGACAGAAGCGAGTCCACAAGGACGGTCTCCATGCAAAAATACATTTCCCAAAATGCATTGCGAAATCAATCATTTTTCACCAACACACTTTATTCATCCAAACGTAAATTACAAACACATTTCAGGAGAAATAATTCTCCCGCAAAAAGCGAAAAAATCTGTTTAAAACCGTCAGGAAACTCGATTTTGCGATCCTGAATCGATCGAATCAGGTAGATTATCGATCGTATTATATCGTCGATGCATTTTGGGAAATCAATCATTTTTCACCAACACACTTTATTCATCCAAACGTAAATTACAAACACATTTCAGGAGAAATAATTTTCCCGCAAAAAGCGAAAAAATCTCTTTAAAACCGTCAGGAAAATCGATTTTGCGTTCCTGAATCGATCGAATCAGGTAGATTATCGATCGTATTATATCGTCGATGAAAATAAAGTCTATACGGAACCGTGTATAATTTAGTTCAAATTTCACATCCCCTATTTTTCCAATCGACGAATCTTTCGATGTATTTTGTTGCGAGAGTGAAGAGAAAATTGGGCGAAAAGCTCTTGGAGATGTGACAAAACTTTTGCTGAGTTTGGGCAAACTGCGGGCATTCCCAATTGGAGATTCCGCACTTACGGGTCGGATATTCGCGTAGCCACAATGTGACCAACTCGCCGAGGCATTGCTCATGTATATAGTATACAGACGAGTGGAAATATACATATATATGAACAGATGAGGACAAACAGGTAAGACGACTGCACGAAAGAGGATAATTCAGTGGTGCAGCCGGTGATATGTACGCTAGACTACGGGATTCCGATTAAAAGTTCATCTGTACGATCGCTATGGACTGGAGCATGCGCGCACGTTGTTTCGCATCTTGGCAAACGGCGGAACGTAATTATTGATCACTGCAACGTACGAGACTCTCACTTCATCGCTATACGGCTGAGAGCGAGCTCGTACCGTTTTATGCGCTCTGCACTTTATCAAGATAAACTTTATCCCACGTACGACCCTCGATCGCTCGTATTACTCGTTTTCTTCATCAAATTTGAATTTTTACGATGTTGAAGCACGATAAAACGAGGTGTTGTTCGAAAACCTATGGAATTGGAAACCCGCCGGGTAAAGTTTGCAATAAATGTTTTCACCAAGGAATAAAAGCTCAGAGAGGACCTTGTGGATTAGCGATCATGCGAGAGGTACCATTGGAGATCAAACGGAGTTGGGGTCGTCCTTGTCTGACAGTAATGTAGGTTCTTTAATATGACGTATGATTCGAGCAAAGAGAATGTTTTTGAAATTTCGAAACGGCGTCACAGAGACCTGTCACGAGGGACAATTATCGATTAAATCGGTTGACTTGTCTTCCACGATTTTTCCCCTTGCGATAAAGTATCGAAATCAAGGGGAGAATTAATTGCTACTGCTGGATAAATTGGACGAATGCCGCGTTTGTCGTCAGCTTTCTGCCGACGTGTCGCAAACGTCGCAGTCTGCATCTTTAAGGCTGCAGAACTCTGATTCTGCAGCTCTCCGGGGTCACCTCTTCGAACGACTGTTTTTCGAAAAAACATCGAGATGGTTTGGAAATCTTGAAAAAATGCCAACAATCTCAACAAACATTGTGGGTACCGAGTCAACCAGGCTTCGCACAGCATCTTTTCGGTGATTTGATTAACCAGCTGATCGATCAACTACTGTCCTCGACACGACTGACGTTAACGTTAACGATCTTCGGGTCAAATTTGACCCCATGGGTTGAATGAACAAAATTAGGCAAAATATTCGCTAACGGAACGTACAAAGAATTTGTGGCAATTATTCAGTATTTGTTTGAGGATTATAAATAGCAATTATATCGTATATTAGAAGCTTTTGGTGGGGACTTTTATTAGCATGAATTTCGAGTAACTTAATTTTTTTCGAGTGGGCCAAAATTGACCCTGAAGACCGTATGAGGGTTAAAAAACTGGTTCACCGTTTGGCGGTGCAGTCGATCATAACGATCCACTGATCCAAAACGGACGACCACTGGTACATAAGGGTAGTCCGAAGATGCAGTTTGTAAAATTTGTAAAACGTCGATATACATCCGAAAGCCTATCGTTTGAGTACCATCAACTGTGGCCATGACAGTCTGAAAACTAAAAACGTCCTATCTTGGTTTATTTCGAAATCGGGTAAAATTTATTAGTACCGTTAATTATCAGGCTCGAATATCAATCTTATAAATTCTGCAGGGGACGTGGCAGTTTAAAAATAGACGAGCTATTACTGTAATGGAAAAAAGCAGTAAACAGACCTCTACTTTTTCATTGATTATTGAATTGCATGGCCTTATATCTTAATTTCGATTGATTGTTTTTCGTTTACATGGTTTTGAACAGAGTAAGCAAATCGCGAACAAAAGATCGAGGTGGTGCTTGGAACGTAGCTGAGGTTGTATGAAAATTATGAAACAGTTCTCCCCCAACAAATTTGGCAGGGTTAGCATTTTTTTAACGAAGCCAAAGTGCGAAAGAGAGATAGCGAAGTTTATCTCGTTGGGGGATGCAGCCAAGACCCGCAATGCAGAGGCCATTGATCCCGGAATACACGAACGGAATAAAGAAATATCGCCGTGTCCGACGAACCTCCGTCGTTCAAAATAGGCGAAAAAGGGAAATACGTGCGATGAAGTCACTGTTATTTATTATCGTGTAAAATCGTAGTACTTTTTTTCACTTTTCTTTTTTAAACTTCGCATCTCTCGTTCGCACCTTTTCTATCGTACAAACTTGTGGACCGACGCGAGTAACTTTCAAAGTAAGCTCAAGAGACTCTCATCGATGTCCATGTTCGAAAAGAATCAACACCAAAAAATGCGACGGAATGTTCGTAAAGGAAAAACGAATGTAGCGTGGAATAAGTAAAAAATAAGACCGATAATTGAAGGAATTTAGACATTTTTGAAAATTAAACACAATTATCCAAAGATTCGAAATGATACGTCTTTTTAATTCATTGAAAAAAGTTTAAACCTTTTATCATTCAGTGTCTAAAATACAGACTCGGGAATGTGAATTGTGAATAAAATGGTAAAATAATTCAGTCTCTCGGAAGCCTGAATTCAAACCGTAATTCCTCACCCATCTAAAAAAATCAGTATTATCAAAAAAATATATCAAAAAAAAATTCACTTTAGTTTCAAACTACAAGGGTTCTTTGCTTCAAATTTTTTATCCACAAAAAATACTTCGTTAGACTACACAATGCTTGTGGATAAATGATTTTTTTTATATCTTATTGAGGATCGTTGAAACACTGACCATGCTTAATTTAAAAAAAAATGGAAAAAGTTCAAAATTGTTTGCCTTTGTATTTCTGAAAGGGAATACGAGCTTCAACTCAGCTCCCATTCCGCGATCCTTAAAAAGTACACTGAACGTTTCGACTACTTCTCGATGAAAAAGAAGTCTTTTATTTTCCATATCCTCTCGAAGCTTTAAAAGGTTGGAGGAATGAGTGAAGGATTTCGGATTCAGTATCCCGATTAACTAGGGTATAGCAGTAATGTAATAGCGAATCTCGATCCTTAGTTATGTATGCATTGTATGCAAAGCATTACGTAATGTCGATAGCCAGAACAAAAGAATTGCAGATTTCAATTGAACTGCAGCAAAAATCCACGTATAATGTATGATATTTGACGAAAAATGTGGAGCTTCAATTTGAGAAACATTTTATTCTCCTCCTTGAGGAGTCAAGAAATGAGGAATGATTTTTTAAATTCTTTCCGTTTTACCGACTCATAAATATTCCATCAGAATGGAGCATGAAAATGCTAAAATATACTTTGAAAAACAAGAATGCAGAGAAAATCCTTAAAAGGACAATTCGATTTGGTTTTTTTAAATTTTTGTACAAAGTTTAACTCTCTTTGAATAAATTGCACATGGGAAGAGAAAAAAATGTTTTTCCAATGCACTCGTGTGTGCGTGCTCGTGTCAGCCCTCACTTCTGCTGCACAAGCAATCGTAGAGGCTTTGTTCTCGCTTCAATTGCGCCCTACTGACCGCCGACACAATATCACGAGACATCCCAAGGTTCAATCAATCGTATCGAAACCGAATATTCTCGTTGAATTGAATAAGCAAAAGGGAAAAGCTCGAGTAAAATGCACAAGTTTGCAAAAAAAAAAGCTTGTGAAATATTTGGTTTCTGTTTGAAATAATTTTCCAACTTATGCAAAATTAAGGCAGTATTCGTTTGTTAACGTTGGGATAATATTAGAGGTGGATTTTGAAAATACGAGACATTAAGGACGTGAGTCAACCAAAAATGTGTGATTTCTTCAAAAATCGAATCGAGATTTTTTTTAAAACCCAGTGTTGCAACGCTGACAAATGTAACTTGAATTTTGGGCGATGGACCAAAAAGAGGCAAACGTATGGGATAATTCAGTCGACGTAACGTTTCGCGTCTTTCGATATCTCATGCACGATTGCTCTATACCTTTTGCCTCAAAATTTCAGCAGCATTATTTGTCGTAACTGATTTTCATTTTGGAATTTCAAAGATGGCTTCAGCTGCATGTGTGTGTATTTTTTTTTATCGATATTGAGATATTATTTTAAGTAATATTTAAATCGATTGTCGAAAAAGTATCAAATGATTACGTAAATAAAATAAAAAGGCTTCGAGCTTTCCTTATATATCTCCGAAAATTGAATTTCGTACGATCGAAACAAATATATACTCACTCTTTTTCGCACTATGTGCTTGCAAATGTGCTGTGATGACGTCATATTGCTTGTCTCGTTTGGCTACGAGATAATCTCTCCGTCGTAATTGACGAATTAGTAAACCACCAGCGTGATTCACGTGTTGCTTCAAAGTTTCCAGCACAACCGCGAGTTCTTCTTTACCTGAGGGACAAAACATTATTTAAAATGACTGGATGACGATTTCGGTACACATACGTATAGAGAGTATTTTATGGCTAATAAAAGCTGGGATTATTATTCCACCGAGAGTTTTTGACCGTTTTTTCCTGAAAAACACACACGGGCAACTGCTATTGGGAAATAAGTATTTGATATCGTAGATTTCCGGATTTTCACATTTTCTCGAATTTTCTACGATTCAATGATCGACCGAAACTCACAGCTAATGTGTCCTTATCGTTGCTGACCTTTGGAGGTCCTTGAAAAACGTCCCATTAATATAATCGATTTTTCCTTGCGGAATTAACAACGTAACAGATAACTTGTAATTGACCCGCCAGCTACGACGTTCGGAGACGTTACTATCGTCACGTTCAAGGGGGTATTTAACGACGTTGATAACAAATGCAGGCTCAATTATTAAACGGAAATACCATCAACAACTTGATCCGTCGAATCGGTCGGGGCTTCGTTAAAACTCCATTTTTCCTTCGATTTTGCGGAATAGTATTTTTTTTAGCTCACATTTTAAAAGAGTATTATCGAGCTGAGATATCACGAACGAAAAATCGGTTTTCTCGACTGCTCGGATGAGAGCTCTCGAAAAAATGAAAGTTCCTTGTACATCGGAAAAACGCGATTTTTATTGAAGGACGATGGGGAAGCGACTAATTTTTGCGGAAAAATTTCGATCAGTCGCTGCGAGGTATCCTACCGGAATTCGACACATTTTCATGCTGTTCATAATAATTATAATAATCGATAAGTTGGACATAGTATCGAGGGATCGGATGACGATCAATTTTCCATGAGAAATTTTGTACGAAACTGGACTCGCGTGGGTTTCAATGGGCGCGAGGTTCAAGTGGTTTCACGTAACTCGATAAAGCAAAAGTGGTTTTCACTGACAATAAGAGGGTGTGTTCCCTGGATGAGTCAAAAAGGCTCAGGGACTCCGCCGCTGCGTACTCGAGCTCTAGTGCATGTACACAAGAGTCTTTACCGATTGCCAACGGACAAAAGGATGCAATCAACGAGTTTTCGTCATTCGACTCGTGACAATTACGCCCTTTTCATCGCCAGCCCTGGAAAAAACTGTCAGACACGTTTTTTTTTCTCGTAGACCCCAATGGGGTTTGCTCGACAGCAGTCTCGAGCATCGTCAGCTTCCGGTAACCAAGTGTTCGCCGAGACGCCAATTAAAAAAAGACGCGACCATCTTTTTATTCGTTTTGTTGGAAAAAAAAGTTTACTTTGATGGAAAATGTAACCTGGCTGATGTACAATTTTGAATAAAGACATGCCTGGACTTTAATTAAAGAAAAATGTATTATTATTCCCTCGAGACCAATGGAAAATTTCACCCCGTCGGTGAAGTACAGTGTTTCATAGAAACGTGCAATTTCGATACATTTTCGAGCCTCTCATGGGCAAAAAAGATTTTTCACTCTGTTCTTCCCTCGCAGGGAATGAATACGAAATACGACGCGAAAAAGCGATTTTCCCATTTGGCGTTTTCAATGTGCTGCTAATTCGTTGCATCGTTTATGCAGTCGATTTTGCATAGTTATTTTGAGAAAGGACACGTGAAATATAAATCAAAAGAGAAGGACTTTTAAGTGCAATGGAAAATCAATAAAAATATGATGATGATTTTGTTCTTACTCTTCCTGAGTAACCGAGCTCTGCGGAGGTATCGATGCTGTGGCGTCGGCTTGTAAGACGACGCTGTGGAGTCACTTTCCGAACGGCCTCTATCGCTCCTGGGATCACCGTAAATATCCAACAGCAATTGATCGACCAACGATGTTACTACCGTCTCCTGACTCGGCGGCTCTTTCAGCATGGGCAGAGGATGAGGCTTTGAACGATTTGTTAATGGGAAAAGTAAAAACAAATGTTAAATATTTTTTCAGCAATTTTCGAAATTACGACACGCTCGCAACAAAATGGAAAAAGAAGATACGACGAAAGTTGTGAAAAATTGGGTATGAAAAATCGGGAAAAATCGAATTTTCGTCGAGTTTTAACGTAGTAAACTTCATGGGAGGCCATTTGGATTTTCTCCACAGTGAGACTTTTGGAAGAGGAATTAAAATTCACGATCGATTTTGTGTCGATTCTCCGAGGATTGCGGACGTAAAAAAAATGTGTGTAGCTACGTTTGAAAAACGTACTTTTTGTTTTTCTTCATGGTCCTTGGTCCCACAGATATTTTCATCGATTTGTTTATCGGCGTTCGAATTTTTCCAAGCCGAGTTTTTTCGCTCGTCCGACGATGGTAAAATCTTCCTTATTTCGATGCCAAATTTACGATGCGTTGGATTTCTGTTCAGAGTCATGAAATCCGGTGTTTGTAACGTCTGTTTCTTCAAGTTTCGTTTCGACGAGACTGGATAATGAGACGCGTTCATCCAGTAAAGTTGATCACGTGTTTGTCGCGTTACAATAATATCGCCGAATATTCTCTCGTTTTCGACGGCAACGCACTTCATGCGATAGCTTATGTCAGAATTTTTACCGCTCGGCATCACGACGTATAGCATGCTCCAGGGAGGATTTTCCAAAATGACGAAATTTCGTTCAGTCAAAACTCACTCACCGCTTTCGTTTCTTTTCCTTCCTTGTCGAGCATTTTTTTTTCATCAAGAAAAAAAATGGTCAAAGTTTTACGTATTTCCAAAAGATCGCAAAAAACGAAAACACTCGTGGAATCTACCGCAGCAAAATTCCATCCGCGGGACAAACTTGTTCCAAAATTCCCAACACCACTGCATTTTTTTGATAATCCCGAAAAGTCTGACAATTGTGTTTTATAGTCTCCGATGTTCGATAATATTTGTGCAACGCGTGTCGTTCAACACGCCTGAAGTGACGTACGGAAATTGGAGAACACTCGAGCGATCGCTCTTTTTCTTCCTTTCTCACTTCTAGTCGCGAGGGTTTTTTAGTTGCAAAAAGCGAGTGCGTTCGAGAATTTGGCTAATTCAATGACGATTCACGTTAAAAATTGTTTTCGAATTCTTCTACAACCCTTTTTTTGGACTTATATAATAATAGTTATTATTATTATCGTTATTATTATGATTCTCGTCAGAAAACTAAAAACGAAGCAATATTTGTTGATTTTTTATTTCGTATTTAATAAATAGAATAAAATTGTTCAATAATATGTTGCCCGAGCAGAAATAAAAATACGTGAAGCACGTTTTGAGAAAAATGAACCTCTGCGAAATTATTTATCCTGAGGAATGAATCGATTAACATTAATGAATTCTCGAGGAGTGTCGAGGGGCGAGTAGATTTCATCTCGTGGTACTAATAACGAATCCAACACCAAGAGGCTGGCAGATTATCTTTCGCAGCTGTTGATCGAACCGAGATAATGATGTACCGGCAAGTTGCTGCTGCGAGTTTATCGCGAACCCTGACACTTATGAACGCGATATAAAATTAGCCTTGGCGATACCTATCATAACGTGAAACATTGTACGCGAAAGCTTCCGCACATGTTTCATCGCAAACAACATCCGCAAAGTTTCTGCCTTCGTACAAAATTTATACATTTCCCTTTCGGTTTCTGGCATCAAAATAATACCGTAATTGCATTCGATTGAAAATATCCTAACGTAATTTTGAGAAACAGTAAATATTTCGGAAACGGTAAATAAATAAATGCGATGTATAAATCCTCGCGTTTTTGTCAAAGTACGAGCAATTTTTCATATCGTAGTCTATGATATTTTAATAATTCGTCGATTTTATACTCCCTGTGTGTTTCATAGAATTTAATAATTGCGTTTTTTGACTCTTTTTGACTCTGAATATTTGAATTTTCACTCTAAAACCTACGATAGGGGTATAATTCTATGTTCCTCGAAATGAAAAAAAAAAAATTGTACTGGTCTGATCTACGGAAGTAAGGACGTGCGGAATTTTGAAAAAAACTTGTGAATAATGAAATCTGCGTTAGAAAATGCTACAATTACTTACGACGATCGCTCAAACTCTCATTTTTACTTCTTCTCGATTTGTACGAAAGAATATTCACCGCACTCTTTGAAAAAAACTGATGGACGTAAACTGGGTTTATTTTGATATTCCCGCACAATTTTTCGCGTATCTGATCATCCTAAATTGTGACGAACAAATTGCATTATTTTCACTCGCGGCTCGTTGCAAAATGGTCATCTCCACTATCGTTTCCGTCCGCCGTTAATTCTCTAATGATGTTCGGACCGCAAGTGGAAGTGGAGGCGATAATAACACCGTATGCACTCGGACTATCGTGATAGATTTATAGCGGGGAATCGTAGTACGGAGAGAATGAAAAAAATTCAACACCTCCAGAGGCCCTTTCAACGACTCGACAGTGAAAAACGATTATCGGACAACATTTTTTCGAATAAAGTACATAAAAAACAGCTTGAACCAGCCGATGGTTTTCTCGCTGAACGAGATGTTATTTAAAATCAACATCATCGAAGAAGAGAATTAACAATGCGACCTGGGGGAATTTATTTAGTTTTTTTTATGCGTAACGCGACACAGGTGTGCGACAAGTGCACCAGCGACAAACCAGCTCGTTGACCCCACCACTATCGACGAGGAAAAAGGAAGAAAAAAAACCGAAAAGAAGCAGTAAGGGAGCCCGTATCTGATGCGTCGCATTACGGAGCGACGTGAATGATAAACGTCATTACGCTCGTACTAGCTCGTTCGTCGCGATCCCTCGAGTCATTTTCCAACAACTACGAACTCATTTTCTTCCGTTTCTCGTTTTGAAAAAATAATCAAGCCCCATTGCACGCTCCAATCGTAGAAATGAAAAAAAAGTCAAGAGAATTGACTGACATTTTCCATTTGACATTACTCGATTTTCGGAAGAAATTATTTAACGGTCGAAAAAAAAAACATTTGTAGTGAGATTTTTGTTCGCCTCGGCAATTTTAATAAAATGCATTTTGTACATTTGTCACAAGAAGGAAATTATCGTGAATCATTTCTTTATTGTTCTCCGTCTGAGGAAATTCGGCAATAGCCTACAAATGTCCGATCCCCTGTCCAGCGCGAATGGAAGAATCGGTAGCGAGATAGATTGATAAACAAAAATGAGAAAATCTGTAATGTAAAAATACTTTCGAAAAAATCGCAACCGCGAACGTGAACATAAAAATTCGCGACACCCTTTGGATGACAAATTTAGAATGAATCGAGGATCAAAGCCTACGATTTGGTCAAACTCAAAGTTGTAACGGTGAAACAATGGGCGTAAATTGCGAGAAAAATTATTTCGCGCGACAAGCATCGGGCGAAACGTCGAAAATTTGTTCCGAATTCGTATGAAAATATCTCTAATGCCGAATAATAGCAAATGATTTAAAAAACGATAATAAAGTAACGCGTAAGAAGATAGATAATTATTACACTGATTAAAACGATTGCACATTTTTTTTCATACCACGAAAATCTATCCTTGCGGAAACGAAGTCCAATACTGTTCTGAAAAATGTTAATTCTCGAAAGAATTGAACGAAAAGTGAGTCCGAATTGAAGACAATAACTTTGTACGATTAGTTTTTTTTTTATTGCAATTATTACTCCATAAATATATAAATATATATATATATATATTTGTTTAGAATTCGAAAAACGTAATGAGAACTCATTTATATTGATGATAAATTTGTTGAATTTTTCAACGGTCGGCCGTTAAGCTTGTCATTCAAGGGAAGAACCTTTCAATATTGAAAACGGTGTGGAATCTCTTTACTGTTGAAAAATGATTTATAACGTGAGGCGCTGGTGACGAAATTCGAACGAAAGAAGATGGAGATTTTATTACGACGGGCAAAAAAACGAAATGTTTTTTTTCAAAGCATCGACTTTTCTTTTCTTACGCGAAATAATAACATTCAGATATCAATCAGATTCAAATTTTCTCAACGTTATTCAGCCTCATTTCAATCTTTAGCCCTTGTCCCTCTCGCGAAACGGCGCATTCAAGGAGCTATCACCATCAATTTATATCGAAAATTGGACTTTTTTTGAGTAAAACGAATCGTATTTGCATTCAGAGCGATAGGCCATCATCCTATCTTGTACGAGGACGGATTGTGGATTGTTCTTTCGATCATGTAAGCTCGATGTACTCGGTGAAACCATGATTGGGCGAACCAAGGATAAGAACACCGACGCTACGATCCTTGGAAGCCGTAACGATATCTGATTATTGTATCGGTTATTTTTTGTCCCATTGTCTCTTACTCTGTCTTTCCGCCGTTATCAAGTCACTCGACCAGCAAACATCCCGCCTATAATTCCATGTGCTTTTACCGCCACGCGGGTAAAAATAGCGTTAAAGTCATTCGCTCTACTCTCCGAACACAAAAAGGATACATTCGTCGTAAGGAGAAACATCGAGATCCTGAATATCACCCTTGTGACGATAAACCTCGCCGAGAAACTCGTGATGATCGGGATATCTTCTGTAACGTCTCAAAACTCCGCCGTCACAGACGGAATAAAGGGTACTTCCGTTCGAAGTGTATCTGAGCTTCCATATCGGATAATCTTTTTGCTCTTTGATAAGCTGCTGAATTCCGGAATCCGGAACATAGGCAGAAACGAGATCTCCACCGCTCATTATTAAGCCTGATTACGAACATTTGTAGAGATTTGATACGTGCAAAATATAATCCGTTGCGAGCCTATTTTACCGTACAGTATATATTTTTTGATAAATTCAATGACGATCGATAATCAATAATTGTTCAAAATTAACGGAAATATTTAACATAAATCATGGCGAACTTTCGTAAGGAATAAATTGAGGTTATGTTAAAACGTCTTGTTTCTGATGCTGTCGGAAAATTCCTAAATTCGAGGCACAATTTATACCATCTTTTGGGCTGTTTGTGCGAGGGAAGAAAAATACATAATACGCACTGCGAAAGCCATCTTCATCGGTTCTGCTGAACCGTTCGGGTGTAACGCAAACGGTGTTAACTGCGTGTCCAGTTTGGAAGGCATGCAGAACACGTCCGTCGGGTGACGAAACTTTACACGTACCATCAGAACCTCCGGTTAGTATTGAGTTTTGCCAAGGCCACGAAGACGGTAAAAAACATATATCTCTTATAACAGAACCGTGTAACTGAAAATGTTTTCAAAATTTCTCAGTTCGTCATTCATTCTCGCTCTTTCTATTTATTTATTCTTTCATTATTCTCTTATTTTCATGAATTTCAGTTTTTCCTCGTTGTCGTCGCAGACTTACGTCGTAGACTAGATCCAACGGCAAGGGCATTCTCAGATCGATGAGGGTCAAACCTCGACCGTTGGGTGCTACGGATATCGCTAAATTTGGTCCGGACGGATCGGTCGCCAAGCCCGTACGGTTTCTACCGCTGAAAGAGCAATTGTCGTACGCCAACAGCTGTTCGCCTCTCTCTACGTCTATCACGACGAGTCTTCGAGAATTCGTAGCTGCTAGCACCTGTCCAAATATCCCATCGGAGAGGTAACAGATTCGGGTGAAATGATTTATCGTCAATCTTAGTTCATATACAGATGTGTTAAATAACTCTTTTGCATCCAAAATGAATTCACATTTCTAATTTATTAATTAATTTAACAATATTTTCAAACACGTTCAATATTTAACACTGAAAAATATGAAAGATAATTCATATTTTTGTACGAAACAATGATTGCAAGATTCCACATCGTTTTATCACTTACTCTTGAGCCATCGGACGTAAACCGTACGGCGTTTACATTTTTAGCTTGGCTCAATGGTGTTACCTCGTAGCACATGAGAAACTCTGTTCGCAGAGCCGAATAAAAGTTGACCTTGCCGTCATATCCGCCCGAACAAAAGAGATATCGGTCCTGGAATTCATTTTTGGAAAATTGAAACAAATGGGTGTCATGATATTTTTGCATTTTTCTGTACACGAATTTTTTTTTAACGAGTTTGTCGTGTAGGGCATTAAACCATCTACAAAATGCCTTTTACGACCAAGGTCATGTTTCAGCCTTTGCTACTTCAGAACAGCCGAGCCTACCAACTTGGCTGTTGGTAGAGATTTTTTTAGAAAATTTCCCCTCAATGACAGATTTATTAGAAACGAAATACAAAAGATTTCAGATACAGCAAAAGTCTTTGAGTGATGAAATATTGGACATTTTTGGGAATGGAGAAAATTCCGATTTTCTTGATATCCACGAAAATTTTAAATGCCATTTCACGCAAATCATCGAATTGATTGAATCGCAAAATGTAATTAGTAAAAAGATATACAATAGTAAATTTATGAAAATTTGTTTTCAAATTCCTCGATTGATGAGTATTTTTTAATAAAATATGAAATATTTGAATTTTATGAAAGATAAATAAGCATCGAGATTGTAATTGAAAGTTTTATCAGAGACATTACCCTTGGACTAAAGGCGACTCCCCGAACGCTACCCTGATGATGCTTGAGGAACTTTGGTGTTCCCTCCTGTTGCATTTTATCGCTGATAAACAGTGATGACGGATCTTCGTCCGTAAAAGCCGGACAAAAAATATTGTATCGAGGAATCTCAAGCGTGTCAAAACTCTACAAATTTTCTCGAAAAAAAACAACTTTTGATTCCTCTCTTATCCAAAGTCCCATAGTCGATCTATCGGGTGTTTGGGACGATCATCGTAATTGCACCACACCATTCTGACACTTAACCTCCCTCCGATGTACTTTCCCGTTATATACGACCGAGCGTGTAAAACTCGCGGAATATTAAATTTCACGGGAAGAATTTTTTATTCCCGTTAATACATTTGTTATTGTAAAAATAGTGAGCCAATCGTCATGTGACAACGTAACCTCACAATTGCAATGTTTGGTCGATTTGTTTCTCCGCCAGCGCAGACACAACACATATTAAAAAATATATACCCATAAAGAAAAGAGTCGCAGCGCCATCTCCCTTATGAAGTGTTAACAAAAAACTACCATGCCAATCACATTCAAACACCGCTAGATGGCGATACTTGGATTGTTTCACTCAGTTCAATGGCATCATTCGTAACGTGTACCTCGCTTTCAACTTTCACTTTCATTTTTCTAAATTTTTATCAACAAAACACTGTTATCGTGATATCAAAGATACAAAGGAATATTCGCCAGGCGACGCACTGGACGATTATTGTGATAACAAGACGCCTAAATGTATTCGACCCGCGATTGCGTAATTATTTCGAAAGCCGCGATTTTTCGTACGCGCTTTTCAAATGTTTCGTTTCCCATGACGACCTTCGCTAACATGATTAACCCTTGTTTTATATGTAAATACTATTTCTACAGTAAACTCGTGACACTTGTAGCCTGGACGTTTGAAATAACATAGATTCTTTTAATAAATCAAAGTGTTTTGGTGCTGTGAATAGTTCAACGACTGAAATTACCGAAAAATGCCAGGAGACTCGTGCATCTGCAACGACAGCAAGGAACATCATTCGAAGGAGATTGCGTATGGCACTGCTGGACCGAAGACCGACGACGTCTATCGTACCTGCAACCTTCCATTACGATTCATGTATCCGAGTAAGTTTTTGCCGCGATATTTGCTGGTTGCAAAAGTTTTTGCAGCTTTTATTCAATCTATAGTACTCGAAGATTTCCACGATCGGCTCGGTTACCGGTCCCTCGTGAAATTCTCATAATTCACAAAACTATCGTCGCGCTTTGCCGTTTTTTCGGCCACCATCTTGGCATTTTTCGAAGCATTGAAAAATCGTACATTATGTACCCCATGGATCATGCATCGAATAACAATATACGAACATTTCAAATGACCTTGAAGTTTCCACGACTGCTAAAACACCGAAAATATGCAAATGACTAGTATGTATATTTTTTTAACGATTTTATTCAATTTTAATTTTATTTTTTTCATATTCTTTGATATACAAAATTTACAAATTGCAAAAAATTGCCGAAAAACACCGAAAATGAATCAAACTCTATGTTTTTTTTATAAATAGATCATTTTTTCGTTATTTCATTTTCTATTTTTTTATTTTTTTAATGGATCCATCTGTCTTCGTAAATTTCGATCAAAACTCATTGTTGTACCGTTATTTCCGAGTTGCGCGATGCTTTTATCCGAACTATATGGCCAACAAGCTACGGTGCAACGAGACGTTCTCATCACATTTCTAAATATAGGTCTAGTCGATAGGCAGTTTATTGTTAAAACGACTCAATCCCGATAGAGCCTGTAGGCCATATTCAACCTCGCAAAATCTTTCCTTTATCAACACGTTCGCAGATAAAGGAACGTTCTCGGCTGCATTTCTCGTATCAATCATACTAGTATATTTACAAAGAAAATTTTGTTTTCATATCGAATCTAGCATCGACGAATATTTCACGAATTAAAAAAATATTCCACTTTCACGTTCACAGTTCAATTTTTTTCTAAATACCAAACCGTGCTTTCCGTTATTTATTCATGCAAGATTTTAATTAATTCAAATGAAAACGTCATAAAATGAGGATATCCCAGACTTTTCCACCGCTAACGTTTGTTTTCTAGTCGCAATATTATTCAATCGCAGTGAGAAGGAAATAATCTCTGAAATTATATTTATACCCATCATAACAAAAGTCGCTTCTCATAAATGGTGCACTGACTCGGGCGTTGCGATAAATCAATTGCAATTATCGGAAACATTCTTCTCTGTGTTTCCATGCACATTTTTCGATAATTTTTTAAATTTCGTTGTTGCATACTATACGATCGTATGAACGAGACTTCAGACGAGATCGTCGCGGTCATTCAGTCGTGATTTTGACGCGTGTACGGATTAACGAGAGCCGAGCAATGTTTCGTTCGCCCCTCGGTAGCGTTTTTCTCTTATTAAACCTGCTTATTACGTCGCGTACGATCTTTGGGCTCGAGGACGACGATTGCCGAGTGTACAATCATCTCTACGTTTGTACGACGGCAAACTCGACTCTCGTGAGCGTATCTTTCGAGGACGCCAACGCCGTGCAAACGATGGACGACGTTGAAGTCCATCTGGAGAATTATGGAATCGTCGACGCGATCGACGACACTTTTAACGAGGCCAAAAATGCCACAGCACTCTATCTCTCTGACAACAAATTGTCGAAAATAAAAAAGCGTTACTTCCGTTTTTTGGATCAACTGACGTTTCTCGATTTAAAAAACAACCGTATAAGCGCCATCGAGGACGAGGCTTTCGTCGAACTCGCGAATCTCGAGACTCTTCTCTTGGACCACAACGATCTGGTGAAATTTTCACCGGGAGTCTGGAGAGGCCTCGCCAGTCTTCGCGAATTGTACGTTACCAATAATACGATTTTACCCCGACCCAATATGTTTCGCGGTCTTCGACAACTGGAGACCCTCGCCTTGGACTCCAACGAGATCGATGCACTGCCGATCGGTGTTTTCAATGGCCTCGTTAACATCGATCTTCTTTATTTATCGAGAAACGATATCGTCGATCTTCATACCGATTTGTTTCGCGGTCTCGATCGATTGAACGAATTGGATCTCGGAAGAAATCGTATCACCTTTGTACCACCGGGAATATTTCGCAACATGAAGTCCCTCGAGTCACTCTGGCTTAATGGAAATGACATTACGAGTCTCGATGAGCCGGGAACGTTTGACGGTTTGAAAAAACTCTCGTCGTTGTTTATCGGCAGTAACGATTTTCGCGCTGTCGATTTTGCTGCTTTTCGGGGACTCGGAAACGCGAGCGTCGAGCCCGGCTTTTTCGTTGATGGGAAAATCGCGCGAGATTTTAACGACCTTCGAGGAAAGTTTCGCTGCACGAGCGGGTATTATCAGGAACCGTACATCTGTGAGAGAATTTATTGACTGTGAACTCGCGACTTTGATCGCGAAAGGTGCGAATTTCATCGATTTTTATTCATTGTTTTTTCCGCTTCTGGTTTTTCGAATCGTGCTATTTTCGTTCGCTTTTTGAAGGAAATATTGAATTTTTTTTTTTTTTTTCACATTGCCATGGAAACTTTTGGAGGATTTTGGGGGTGCAGAGGCAAGAGAACGCATTCTCATTTGCTAGGAAGTTGAAAAAAAAAAGGGAAATATGGTTCTCTTCGCTGATTGGTATAATTTGTTCGACTTGATCATTTTTGCATATTAATTATTCATCGTGCCGGCCAGAATTCCACTGTACGATTTTTATTCTGCCATTATTCAATTTCCGACTGGTTTTCGAATTTTATTCCGCTTTTGTCTTTCCACAATTTCGGGATAATCCAGTTTGAAAGAGGCAAAAACATGCCCAATCGTATTTTCGTGCTTTATTGAGGAAAAACTTTGCCAAAGACGGTCAATTTTTGTACTCGGTTATTTTAGTGCGTTTTCGAAAAGAGCGGTCGAAATTTCGAGCAAAGCGCGTGACGTTCCCTCCGAGGTTATTCATCGAAACGTAAATTTCTTTTTACAAAGGGGTTTTCAAGGGATATCGTCAGGAGGAGAGCCCCAAACCTCATCCCTGCTATCGCAGCACCTCGATGGATTATGGTTGGTATTCGCCGACCATTCACACCGTTCCAACGGCTTATTACGCGCGAAGTACGACTTTCAGTAACGAGCTAGCCCGAGGAGGAATGTATCGAAACCGTTCGCTCAACACGGAACTCGACAAAACATTGTTTTAATGAATAATAACCGATAAATCGATAAATCAATATCCACGACAATTACAATAAACGAGAAAATACAAATTTAACAACCGATCGTTATTCTTTCTTGAGAGTATCTTGGGAGTCAAATAAAAATGGTAACAAAACGGTGCAGACGAGAGAGGTAAGCGCAAATTAAATCGACACGTGCTTACGTTTATATGGATATTTATTATTACATGTCAGCTTACATAATACTTTAACCATATATTTAACAGATGAGATCTAAGGGTCACTGTGATTACAACATGTCCTATTTCTACAGGGATCGGAGGATCTTTTTTTCCATTGCTCTCGTTATTGTTTTTCACCTTCAAACTCGTCATTAATTCCGTTCGATCAACGTCCATCTCCCGACAATCTTTTCTCCCATTCAGATGAGACCCATTCAGTTTTTCAAGCCCATCTTGCTTTCGGAACGATCGCTTCCTCGACTGCGTTATTACAGACCACGAAGGGACATTCTTTTCCTTTCTGTTGCTAGCTTTTACATGCAGGAGGCAAAAACATCTCGCGCTGACGGAATCAAATGTTCCGCGCGTAGCGTATGACTGTTATGCATAATTTGTATATAGCATTGTTCGACTATCGATAGATATACAGTTTAATGATGCAATATCTAGATTTTACAACGGCCTAAAATGATGAAAATGGATTTTTCGTACTAGATGCAAATTCGTCGAAGGATCCTAAAAATGTCGATTATTGTATCAACGTCTCGTGTTAAAGACCCGTCACTTCGTTCCCTTCGATTTTCATCGTCATTTACGCGAACAAACGAACTTTTTCCTCCGGATTACTTTTCGTCAGGCAAAAGCAACAAACGTTGTTTGCTTCCCGACACTCGTGGCATTATCCGATATTTACGTTCGTGACGGAGGTGGCATGTCACGTTAAACATGTCGATATTATTGAAAAATGGCTCACAACGATTGGGAATTTATATTATTTTCGTGTACAGATGTGTGTGTGTGTGTGTGTGTGTGTGTGTGTTTTTAACAAACATTCGACAGGTAACGACGATGACTAGGAAACATTGTTGAAGGGTTAGGGTTTGTTCGAGTCCTTTGACAATTTTTCGTTACAAACAGCGAACTCCCATTGTTTTTATACTTTGTCTTTAATAGAACTGTGTATCGGTTATTGTTGCTATAATAAGTGTTAAAATTACTCCCCTCACTGGCTCGATATTCGTTTGATTTCGCCTTACAGATAGTGCCGAAGAACCCGGTGATTTTTCATCTTCTATTTTTATTCGTTTAGCTCAGTTCGTCTTCATTGTCTCGTTACAAGCGTCCCTCCCAGCGATGTGTACTATTTCCGAAGGTCTGATACGAACGCGGAATGTCTCATTCCTCGTTTTTTTCGTTTTTCTTATCGAGAGCATCAACGTCGCGGTCGAGAAAAATTGCCGTTCTTCGCTCGCAACTTCCGCTTCAGGGACCAAAGCGCATTCATATCGCTGTGAAGGAAATGACGCTTTAACGATCGTCGGTTCGTTTTTTCTTCCGCTGCATTCAACATCCGGTTAGCTCGCGCGGAAAGACGCGATTTTTCGTGACGGCGAGGGATCACCGGAAGTCAAAGGTCCGCGGGGAATCGACTCGGGCACCCTGAGGAATATTTTTGTTCTCGAAAAAACGAACGACACTTTTTCTCGACTTCGAAAAAATCATTTCCTCCCCCTTTCTTTCTCTCTCCCTCTCGCCTTCCGTCAAGATATTTCGAATGATACAAAGTACCCCGTTACGTTCGATCGTTTACGAAAAATTTCGGTGTTTCTTCCTCAAAGCGCTCGTGTTTTGGCCGTTGATCGTGAAAAATTCTTCAAGACGATGAAAAATCGTTCGCGGGCCGGGCGAAACACCCGATTTTTCGTTCGTAAATCGTCGATGCTTTCGACGAGAGAGAAAAACCGCGAGGTTCGATAATTCACGATCAGACATCCAGAGTCGCGTTAATCGTTGAGTTGGAACTTTGCGTTCGTTACATTGACGCTGATAAATTTGTTTTTTTTTTTCAATTATATGTATATATCGCAAATATGTATAAAACAAAAAAGCTTTTCGTTCATGTATGTACTATCGTATGACAATATTGTACTAGCCCTCCAGTGTCACACTAAACTGCTCTCATTAGGCTTAACGCTAATTTTCGAGTTTTTCCAAACCCCGATAATTGTTAATAATAACGATGACAGATATAGAACTCGCATTTTATGTAATATTTAATTTTTCACCCACTCCCGTGTGTCTCGTGTCTGTAGTTTTGTTATTGTAGTCTCATTGTTTCATCATAGTGTAATCGTGTATGTACGTATATTAATTTCTTTACATGTAAATAGCTATATACATACACATATATATATACACAGTTATTTATACATGTATATGTATATATATGTATATATCTCTCGATTTTTTACTCGTATTCGATCCTTACGAACTACACGTCGATCGTGTCATCATTTTCCGGCGTCCGCGCAATTTTGCTGTTCTATTTTATTCGTTGAATCTCGCACCGTCGCGCTTACAAGCGCCTGATTAACGATCTTCACGGTCTTCCTTTTCCCTCGATACGTATCGTGATCAAATTTGCGTCGAACCATGGAAAACCTAACGAGGACCACGAGAGTCCGTTGATTCCGTTGTTTTTCATTTCGGGCACGTCGTTCGATCGTCGTTTATCATTTTCACGTGTTTTTAGCCGGAGAAGAGATAGTAACGAAAGAACGATCGAATCAACGGAGAAGCCAGAGATCTTAAATTCGTTGTCATCTCGAACGCCACGACGATCGATTCTTTTTTTATTTCCTTTAAATGTAAATTTAACATCCACGAGTCTATTCGTATGGGGAATTGAGTACATTAGCGTTGAATTTTTTCGTTACTTCCGCTGGAAAAATGCCCTGCCTGCCTTATTAACATGACCGTTATTATTATTATTAATTTCTCGATATTACCATCATTATTATTATCGATATAATTATAACCATTATTATTATTATTGTTATTACTATTATTATTATTATTATTATTATTCTTACGACCGCTATTATTAGGCTGGCGCCGGGGCGAGGTCACTTTTTGCAATCTGTTTTCCCGATGCTCGATCCACGTCAAGTTCGCAGAAGCAAAGTGTATGTTATTACGATTTTCACGTGACCGCGCCGTTCCCGCGACGTTTGCGTATATCTTAATTTCCTACTTTTCATTTCCGTCACGATGGCCATTGCGCCCGCCATGATTTTTCCGGAATCTTTCCCAGAAAGCCCCTCTTGTATTGTCATCCCGATAAAAAGACAGCGAGAAGAAATCTCTTTATCCCCATTCGACGCAACACACGCTCCCTTTTTGCCTGGCGTTATCGCGCTCGCTGGCTAAAAATCGTTCTTTGATTTACGACGCGACAGGCTGACTAGACGTTTAATTATCACGTATGTATTATAGTAATAACATCGACGCGTATCGCGGTAATAATGTATGCAATAGTTATCGTTTTATGCCTGCATATGCATACTTTTATATATTTATGGAATACATATATAAAATATATACATATGCAGCCATAATCGGTGGATTCTGTTGTATATTTTTATCTTCGTTTATTCTTCGTTTGTCGTTTTGTTTTCTTTTACTTTTTTTTTCTTCTTCTTCCTCTTCTTTTTACCAATATTCAAAAATGTCGGTAACTCGTTTACTATTATGTGGCTAGCACGCGTTGAAATCAGGGAGGTAACCGTTACGGCCGACGACGCGATCGTCCTATCGATCTTTCAATTCTTTCGCCGCTTTTTAACGCTCACCCCAACGTTTTTCCTCATAATTATTACAAATTCATCAAGATTATCGAGATAAAGACACGTACAGAGATTTATTTTAATGGAATTGGGGAACATCGATACCGGTATAATCCTCGTTTTCGTCCAAAAGCCGTTTGTTTCTCTTTTTTTCACTCGCGACGTTCGAGACTCGTTGCTCCAAGCGGAAGAGTTCGTCGCTGCGACGATCAAATTTGGAATTTTTCTCCGAGAATTCGATGAAAACGTTCGAGTCTCGCGTTTTACTGTTTTTCAGTGTTTTCTCTGCTCTTTTTTTTTTGAGCGGTTTTCGAGAAAATAGTGAAAAATTAACGCGAACGATGAAACCGTATATTTAGGATTAATAGTGTGTGTTTTTTTTGCTTTAAACGTCCATCGACGATGATAACTAATGGATGAGTCGAATCGTGTCGAATTTGTCGTACAAAAAGCACACGTAAAGAGCCATCAGCTTTGTCGAAGAAAGGCTCTCGACTACTCTCGTCTCGTGATTAATAAATGCATGCTTAGGTACAATGTAATAATAACGATCTATATCAGCACTTTTAATCAATTCTTCGAAAATAATTGTACAGTGCCATCATTCGATTGAACGGTGAATAAATGTAGTTTGAGTGCTTTTTTCTTCTTCCTGATTAATCCGTGAAAAACAATTCGACCGTAAATCTTTGCAAAGTCTTGTGATGAAATTGAGAAAAAAAAAGCGAAGGATTCTAATTCAATGAAAATTCTGCTGCGGAATGTTTTTCAAGTTGGAAAATGGTGATTTACCGTTCGATACGTGCGAAGTTGGGGAAACGATTATTACTGTATTGTTGCTCTTCTTTACGACACTAGACATAAACGTAACATGGATATTTGCGGACATGCTTCAACAGGATTTATCATTAAACAACATGGCTATCTTTACATACATTATTTTCATATTTTATGTCTCGATTCCCTCCGAAAGTAACCAGCGATCGATAAATCGATCGATCGTCGTCCGACCGATTCGTCTCGAATTGACCAATCGCTCGTTCGATCGGAACGAGTTTATTGTTTCGCTATTGTAATTGTAAAACTCTTTACGACGAATCTAGTTTGCCACTCTAGTTTCCATTTCTCCTCGAATTACCGAAATTACCGTACCGTACCTGCCGTGCGAATTTATTCAACTTCCCGGAGCGTCTACGTGGACACTTGTACTCTCTCGGATATTTGTTTTTCTACGCTTTTTTCCCCTAGGTTATCTAGTGCCCCAAAGGCACCCCTGAGATTTTCCTTTATCGCTGACCCAGTCTGCGCGATCATGCATTTTTTTTTTTTTATTTCTCACGAAATTTTCGTCGATTCATCAACGTATTTTTCAATTTTAACCGTCAGTCATCTTTTTTTGTTCTTTCATCATTGCAACTTTGCTTTTAACGATTTTTCATCTACAGCCTGGAAAAGTTTCTCCGTTTTGAATTTTGGTTGTCACGTCTTTCGACCAATACATTTTTATTTTTATGCAGAATTACACGTGGAACGGACAGACGCAGATTATAACACAGACGTTGGGAAAGTAAAGGTCTCGTTTTTTCACTCAAAGTGTAAAAATCGATCACGAATTCTCGATTGTTTCTCGCTGGAAATACGATGGATCATCAGCTTGTGAAAATTTGTTTTTTTTCTTTCAAACACGCGACAGAGTCGTTCTCACGACTTTGTCTTGTTTCATTGATCAAACGATTTCTCGTCTCGACTCGATCGAACTGAACGATTTTTGTCTTTTCATTGTCTTAAAAACTATTTGTGCGCTTGTACGTGCGAATTTCCTTTCTGGCGCGATATCTTCTCCGTGAAAATGAATGCGATCGCGTAAAAATGGTCTCTTTTCGATCTTTTTCATTGTCGAAACTGAAACTGAAAATAAAAAAAAGTTTCTCTCTGCTTCGTTGCAGGAAGCAAAAGTAAAGCTATCGACATGACTCTTGCGATAATCTGCGAATGTCGCTTGCGTCCTACCGTGCGTACTACAAGTTTATATGTTTCCGGAAGTGACATAGTCACTCCTGCGGATGAGCTAGAATCTTTCTAGGCGACTGACATTTTTTCATCATAATCTCATCTTCCCTCAATCGTTATTATTACGAGTCTCGTCAATTCTGCACGAAGCACGTGTCCCAGACCCAAAATCGGTGATTTGTACCATTTTTTTCACGGTTTTTCGCTAAAATCAGCTTCGAGTTTCCCTCGGGACTCGTCGTTTTTGTTTCTTGCCGGGAATCATCGATTATTATCATCGAAAACTGGCTGGAGTGCAAAAGAAAACGTTTCCAGAAAAAAAGTGTCACCGGCCATCACCATCATCAATGTCTTACGTTATAGCGGGAAATCGGGCAAGGAAATAGTAGTTGTTTAACGTTGTAATCCGATGATCCTTCGTCATCGACCTTCTCCCTCAGCCCATTGCGTGGATCTTTGGTTTTACATATCACCAAAGATGCCTGCAAATGTTTTGCGAAGATTCGTCATTGTATCCTCGGAATCCTCGCCACCAGTCTGGCTCTGAGACTGACTACCCTGTCGGTGCAGCAAAGTTCTCGATGGTGGCAAAGGTGGTGGCTCGTCCAAACGCCGAGTCCCCGGTGCACTGCTGCTCACGGTACTCGATTGAGACACTGAACAAAGCAGAATCAAAATTTAATGAATTTTTTCTTCCTGCTCAGTAGAAAAAGGGTCCACCCCCATTTTTTAATTCTTGAACTTAGTGGATAAGAACTGCGGTTTTACTAACGGTACGATCCAAATGAAACTGAAATAGAACTGCAAATTTTGCGTACTCGCCAGAAGTATAAAAATGTTTAAAAAATCCGGCATATTGAAGGAATCAACCACATACTGATTTCGGATAATAATTTTATCGAAAAGTTATTGACGAATGGTTGAAACAAAAAAATCAAAAAATATTCGAACAATCCATTGTCTTTTCATGTGAAATAAGTCCACTCGCATTTCCAATCCTTTTTTCCAGTATTTTCAAATTCCATGCTATACGTAATTTACCTTCAAAAATACCTTCACCGTTATTTATCTATTTTACACCGAAATTTGGATTCTATCCAAAGTGCGACACTCGATTTTTTTCCAAAATATGCGACAAAAACTTGTAAAGATATTGCGAGGGAATAAAAAAAATGTTGATTTTCCGAAGTAGACGATTTCGCGTGGAGCGACCCATATATACATTTTTTCGTTTCTACACCCTGTGAAACGCGGCATTGAAAGCTGCCGCGATTCGAGCCTCCATGTCGCTTGAGATTTCAAAAATTCAAGCTGGAGAATCAAATACAACGCGACGGAATCCTTTGATCTTGAGCCCTAAAGAGGGTCTCTGACGCATCTGACGTACGGATGCTGCTCGGTAAAAATGAGCCTCCGCGAATCGCTCGAGGGTTAAACATTTTATGTAAATTGGTACCTTGTGAATCTCGACGTTGTAGTTGATGATGACTATCGGATGAGGTCATATCACCGGCTAGAGCGGTGGTTGACCCCATTGAGCCTTGACTGGCCATGCTTGCCATTGAGCCGATGCTCCCATGCGAACCGAGAACCGGTGCCGGTCCCGGTGGAGGACCACGCTCTTCCACCGGACTAGCGGCTTGGCTCGAAACCGACATGGAGCCTCTTGAAGCTGTTTTCGTTAACACACTGTGCGGACGACAAAACGCCTTGAAAGGGTAAACAAAACACATTAAGCACCCATCGTCCCTCGAGCCAATTGCGGAAAGATCGATGGCACTACGGATTCAAGTGTGCGACGAAACGCCTTATTTCTTATCCCTTGAGAATGGTACTCGTTCCTAACGCCCTTGAAACGCGTATAATTTCAGCTACTCTCTCGGCGTAAAAACACCAAAACTTCCAAAGTGTTATCATTGATAATAATTCCAACGATCGGAGTAATATACACGTTTCGTAATACACGCTAGAATCGACAGCGCGATCCTCTGTGAATCTCGACGTTGAATGTCCTCGGATGATGACGAAATTTACCTGCATTTTTGCGGTCACCAAATCGGCGATGTGACGACGGTCCTCCTCTTGAGAATCGCCCATCAACGATAACGCACTGTCATTTACTTCGATGATATATTCGCGACCATCTTTGCCCACCAAGAGCTCGATCGCGCATATATCGAGACCACCGAATAACTGAGACACGTGATCTACCCAGGCACGAAGCTTTTCGGTGACCGCGAGCTGCTCCAGCATCGCTGAGCCGGTGTTTGATTTCCAGTTACCGCTGATGCTCTTGCGCCTGGATGGGACGCAAGTTTGGTCAACGATAATCTCGATGTTAATATTTCGACGTTTGAAAAAATGTGCTAAATTGAATAAATTCTCTCACTTTGGTGGAATAATTCCTATTAATTGGTCTTACGATAGAATTGAGAGGAAAATTGAATTATTAAGCAATGTCCAACTCCATCAAATTGTACATTCGTTCTTCGAACATACCTCAATCTTCTTTACGATTGGGACGCCCAAAATACTCGATCGTCATAATCTTTGAAACTGGAATGAACTTTGATCGTAATTTACAACAATGGAGTTCAACTCTATTTTGCTTCGATCGATATTTTACTCCTGTCGCGAATAGGGTCAGAGCTGGGACGATATTATCCTCTCGAGGGGAATACGATCGTGAGATTCAAGTGCCAATTGGAGAGATCCACGCGGAGGATGCCCACTGGTTTAATGTTGTTAGCAGACAGGATTGAAGGGCGGAGAATGGAGAATTGTTTGCAGTAATCCGAGGGTTTTCGTTGCACGAATAATCCGCGACTGACCGATCGATATAGTCTAATTAATTCCCTGCGACGGTTCAATTGATTCGGAAAATCCACCATGAGCATACTTGACGCGCTCTTGTAGATCGAGATCAATATTTTCATATTTTTTTCGCTCAACAAAAAGTCAGTTGCAACAAACTATTGTTTAATCGATAATTTTGTTTCCTATTGAAAAAAAAGATCGAAAATTGTCGTTTTTAATCCTCCCCCTCCCAAATATTTCCTCATTATTTTACGATTTCCATGAGTCGAAGAAATGGCACTGAAATTGTTTACTTTCGAAAAAGAATATTAAAAAATGTCAAATTCAAACGTCTTCTGTAAATTTCGGCCCAGGTAATGATGGCGTTTTTTGTTAAACGACTTTGTGAATTATCGTCAGCCTCGATATAGATTTAGTAAAAACTCACATGAAGGCTTTGTAGTTGTTTCCAATTTTCTGAACGTGAACATCGTATTTCGTGTCGACGTAAGGTTCAGCGGTGCAATATGCCGTCGTCATGGCTGCTAGTGACGCGAGATCTTGAAACTCTTGAAGATTCTCAGCGCGCGCTTTGCCGACGCCACCATGAGCATGACCGAGCTTAACCACGGCTGGATAACGAGGCGCACTCACCTGTTAACATTTATAAAGGAAGGAGATGCCGTTAGAACGAATATTCTATGATGCTATGCACACTCGAAAAAACCTAGTATAATATTGTACACAAAAGGATTTGCGTGTGCGTGAAAACATTTCGCGCTCGATTCTGCATTTGGCGCCGATTAATAAGCTATACCGTTAAGGTCGGTGCGCTTTGACCAATTTTTACGAAAACCATCGCGATTCTCAATGAAACACTCAATATTGGCATTGGCAGGCAGAGCAAGGAGTTTTGTTTCGTGGCTCTGAAAACTTTTATTCAAAAAAAAGTTCAAACGATTAGATGCTTGCAAAAAATTTTATTCACATAAAATGATCAAAATAACTTTGTCAAGATGTTTTTCACGTGAGGCTTTTTTAAACAAGATTCTTAACGAATTTCTGTAATTAATAGACGTTTCTCTACCAGCAACGCCAGCCGGTAGAGGAGATTTTTTCAGGAATGAATATAATTGTGTCTGTGAGTAACGTGGAAAGCAGACGAGGTTCGTGATGAAAGAAAAAAAATCGATTAGCTCGTATATTTCGCGAAAGTTTTACAGCTTTTGCTGAAAGCCCCCGTTCGCTTTTTTTTCTTGAGAAACTTCAACAGCCAACATTTTATCGTCAATTTGTGTTCTCGATATAGTCTATAAAGCCAATTTAGTCCATTTAATCCTACCTACAAAGTAATTCAAGATAAGAAATAGCCTCGTCCATACCCGCCTCAGCTCCTCGACAAGTAAAATTTGAATGTACGTTTTTTTTATTCTGGGTTATTTAAAAGATTAAAAGTAAAAAGATGAAATACGTTTATCATGGGGTTTTCCAATCCATCATTTTTTAATTCCCCATTTTTTTTTATAATCCAATAAGAGATTAACTTTTACGGTTTATGAAACACTTCTCCTCGAAGTTTGAACGGAATTTTTCCGCGCGAGAAATTAATTGGACCAGAGGGAAAATTAAAAAACGAGAACGTACCCCATAAATAATCGGAAGGTCGGAGTTTTTTTTTCATTTCACAGGGAGGCAAAATTCACGCGAGAGCCGAAATAGCAGCGCGATCTCCCCCAACGCGCTAATCGCCAGAATACGAGCTTGAAAAAAATGTGGCTCTCTCAATCATCGTTGAAAACGATGCCTAGTGCATTTTTCCACAGTCCCTCTCTCACGCAACTTCACCCGCTACATTTACCTTCCCCTGTCATCGTTTTCAATTTGACAAAAAGTGCTGCAATTCAATTTACAACATATACACCTCGCCGATCCGTCCGCGTTTCAACGATCAACTCTCGTTTCTCATCAAAAGCATCAAACTTTCCCGTAACAACAAAAGTCCTTTTAGAGTCGGATTTCCGATATTAACAACGTCGTAATTGTTTCAAAAAAAAACTAAAAAAAAAAACGAGAACCATCAAATCCCTGCCACCCGACCTGGCAAAACCTTCTCACGCACCTGATTTAAACTACGCTGCACACATTTTAACGTACTTTTTGTTTTTCGACAAGAGGAGGGAGCAAAAACGCGAAACCCATGAGAGAATCGCGCGTGGGTGTCGTTACATTATAACGACATGGCGAGAATTGTTACCGCGGCGACGCCGAGACACGAGGATAACCGTACAACTCGTTTTTTTTTTTTTTTTCATTTTATGTACGCATTTACATGTACGTAAATACGATACAGCGTATATAGGTGTATAATAGTTACGGGGATGTATATACAAGATGGGGAGATGTACGATGAATGTGAGTAATATAGCGCCACTATAAACGCGCTCTGGCGCCGTGCTTGCTGTAGGCGAAGTGGGCCCTCCTTTTTCTCGTGATGATGTCCTTATACTCTCGAGATCGTGTACTCGAGATGCCGCGGCGTATCTCTTATTACATTCGATTGGAAAATCCAAGCGTTCACTCTCACTTCGCCCTGCCTTTTAACCAGCACCTAGCAAGATCACGTTTACGAGAGTAAAGTGTGTGTGTGTGTGTGTGTGTGTGTGTGTGTGTGTGTGTGTATCGTGTGCGTGCATACGGCGCGATCATACCCTTTTATATATCTCGCGAAGCCGAGCGCGCCTTCGCTAGACAAATATCTCTCTTTCGTTCCTCTTCGTCGACGCACAGACTCGAAGGTATGCTCCTTCGTCGGAGTTTTATTCCAATCCCGTGGATGGAGCGCGGAGGAGGTTTTGCCGCATGAGTTATGAGTCAAACGCGCGAGAGATTCTACGCGGTAAAATTTAGATAAAAAGGAAACGGGAAAAAGAGGAAAGAGAGGAGAAAAGACGTGGGTAGTCTATTAGTTGCAGCAGCATCAACCGTATGATTTGTTTACAGGCTTTTAACAGATATGGTCCAGCGGAAAAGTTTTTCGCGACCGTAGGTTCGCCTGCGGTCCATCAACGGATGCTGCATCGACATACACTTGAATTAATCATCTTAGAACGGCTGTTCCAATTTCTCCCGTTTGTCAAAACTGCACAGAGACGTGTGACTCGCAGCATCCGTCCGTTTTTTATGCCGGTCCTACCGTAAACGTGTCCCGTGTGCGAAATATGATACGTGCGTAGCTGGCGTATCAGGTACGCTCGTATCGTACGTTTACCTGGTGTATCAGCGAATTCTTCAACGTCAGAGTGCATTTTACCGCATGGAGATGATAAAAAAACGGGGAAAAAAGTAAGTGTGTCGTAACGCGTGCGTCTGTAACATCGCGTCGTATATCTTCCGAAGCCCGAAGGCACAAAAGTACACTCGCGAATGTTGCACTCTCTGACACTGCACGTCGACGATCCGAGCGGAGAATTCGCCTCTTTCTCCCGTCTTTTGAGGATCGAAGCGTGCACGAAAGACAGACCACGATGCATTTATAACGATGACGACGAGAGACGAACGGAATATGACATGCGTGCGTGCTCCGCACGGCGGGGATTCATCTCCGGGAAAATTTCGCGTTTTGCATTTGTCCCAGCAAGTTGGTCGATAAAAATGAGCGAAAAAAACGTGTAAGGATGTACCCGTGTAGAAATTTGATCTGGACGTCCCGACTTTAGACCGGGCCCTGGTCTGGATTTCCTTGGTTTGGCCTGGTCTTAGTTTTTAGGTAGGGGCCTGGTAAGGGGCAAATAGGGAAAATCGGGCTATTCTCGTCAATATTTCCATGTCAGAAAATGCTCATGGCCTGGTCGGGATTTCCATGAATACAATTTTGAGTTCCGAGTTATATACATATACTCCCGATATGCTCGCCTTCGTTGCGCCTAACGCGCAACATTCGTTGGTAAGGCAGTGCGACAAGGGAAAAATAGAATTTAAAATATGATCTTGCTTACATTTGAATTTTATGTTTCAATTTATTCCGTGTGCTCTACTTCCTTATTTCCCTACACAAATGTGTATGATTTCATATTAAGTCTCAGGTCGGATTCCAACCGGGCTGTGGCATGGAATGACATTTGAAAACCAAGTAAGGGCCATGGCTGGGCATGGCTATTTCCCGGCTTACTGTTCTGAGCGGGTGCTGATCAGGCCCTGGTCATTTCCCGATTATTTCCCGGTGTATGGAAATCAAACCAGGCCCTGACTTATTACCCGTTACATTGCTAGCCGGATCCCGGCCTGGCTAGCCTGGCTATGCCCCGATATCAAATCGGGAAAGCCAGTACTGGGCCTGATTTGTTCCCGATCAAAATTTCTACACGGGTAGAGACGAGATCGTACGTACGTGCGGTAAAAAGAAAGCGGAAATGGGAAACCTTTTAAACTTGCGATTTCCTCCGCGCGTATTTGCACTGTATTTGCGTGTATCTTCTCTCGCTCTCTCTTTGATCTCTCTTCCACTCTTGCTCTCTCAGCATTCTCGCCCGCATATGGACACAAATCAAATTCACTGAGAACACACAGCGTGCGATTACCGCGCCGCGAGATTTACGCGATAAATCTGTCAGCTCTCGCACGCAGCCCTTGAACGTCTCTGAGCGGAACCGACCCCGCCTTGGCTGCTGTGTAATTCCCCTGTTACACGGTCCAGATAGACGCAACCACATGCATGTGCGAAGCTTCGGCTACATGCGAACATGCGATGGATAATTGTGCATTATGCACCGATCGAAAGAAAACAGAGTTTATTTCAATATCGAAAGTCAAATCCAATGAAAAAGACGATTGATATACATATGGTGTCGATCAGTTTGATAAGTCGTTCCCGATTCTATGATTGCGAATGATTAAATTTAGCATCGCTGATTACGACTATAATCTCGAGCAATCTATACTCTGTTTCAAATTTTGGTTCATATTTGACTGATTTACAAATGCGTGTGCGTGTGTGTGTGTGTGTGTAGACGAATTTAAACACAAAAGGCACATAGAGATGAATTTTAAAATGCTACAAGTGGATACACGTTGATCTGCAATTGTAGTAGTGAAATTCGATTAATAGCGAGGAATTCAATCGGCGAGCTCCGAACCGCGAGTGTTTGGTATTATCGATCTTGTCAAATTTCATTATTCCCTCAGCCATACACATCGCCCAGCGCTAATTACGCTATGCATACAAAACATGACGTATGTTTGGCGAAAATATGCGTATATGCGTGTCTAGCCGAAGGCGCATAGGTGTAAATATGGACCACAGTACAGTTTCCAATATATTCTCGCTCACCGGGGTATGTCAATAACTTGCCATTTTTCCGATAGTGTACTCGTCAAAACTTTGCTTCTACGATTCACAACGATCACTACTAATTAGCGACACAAAAAATTGATTTCTTTAATGAAAAATTGATCACTCAAATACATAATTTGACTCTTCGCCCGGTTCGTGAATCGAGACGAATATTTGCGTACAACTTCGAGGCTATTTTGGAATGACAGTTTTGTGTTAACATTTTTATACTGAAAAACTTTTAGTATCGGAAAATCAAATTTGGAAAATTATTAAAGTCCAAAACGGTGCGTACAACATTTTTTTAAAAACATTTATTCGAGTACTCGGCGAGGTTCTATTCTAAATTTAGGTACTACGCGATTCTTGGCTCGCGAGGTCCAACGGTAATAACTCGCCAAATACCTCATTAAAAATTTCGAAAAAACTCTCGGCATAAACTCTTAAAATCAAATAACTTTTCCAATACGATTTTTTAGAATAACTCGGTATTTTTAATCAAAAATTTGTTGCAATATCGTAAATAATAAAACAAAGCTGTACAGTCGTGACGATACATCGCACGAAAGATCTTAATTTGACATTTTTTCGTAGACAGGCTATCGGTAAATGTCTAACGTTTATTTTTCATGCTTTCGACGTTTTTATTTTTTCCCTACCGTTACAACGACGATTGCAGCAAACAGCGCTTTACACATGTATTTTCCTTAATTGATGTAATCCACTCTGCGTCAGGGGATAAATAGTGCCATAAAAACTTGATCAATCAAACGGATAGGATTTTCTTTCTCCCTCTCTAAGTAGCCAAGTGGCTGTTCTATCGAAAACAGCTGCGGGGGAAATCTCTATATAAATTACAGAGTACCACACGCGCTATAACGAATATGCTTACGATGATGAAGAATGTGGTAGTTCGGAAATTATCGTGTGGTCCAAATTGCCACCAATGCCTTTACTCTTGTGCAAATAAACGCAAGAAAGAGTCATATTATTTATATAGATTCGCGCAAAGACCCAGTATGCCCGCAATAACGTTGATCAAGAGTCCAATACGCAAATTGTGTGTGTACATAGAAGCGTACATACATGGATGTAAATCAGACGGTCTGATAGGCACGAGCCATTAGCCTAAATGTCTCGGCGAGCTGACGTTCCTTGATCTACGCGATAATAACCGGGATTCCAAAGCGTCCAATACGGGTAAAACGGCGTGTACGCACATGGGTTTTCTCTTATCGTTATAAATACCTTTTTATACTTGCATATTTCTGCTATGTACGAGCAGTTCCAAACAAATCGACGACCGCATCGAAAATGCAATTCAACATCGTCGTCTTTTTTCTCTCGATTGTCACAGTCTAATTACACAGCAGGTAAATTTCGTTGATTGAAAAAAAATATATCAGAATGCACTGGAAGCTTTTACGGTCAGGGACAAATCGTGATAGAAACGAAAACTTTCAGAACTTTTCTTCGGCGTGGACGCCACGCGGAAAAGTGACAACACAACGAGTTCGACATTCTTTCGAAAAAAAAATCGTTTACAGCAGTGTTATTTCGCTGATGACAATGGATTTGATTATGAAAAAAAAATGTACAGCCAAAGTGGAGTGTTTTCGAAATATTTTTCATCTCGAATGTCCCATACATTCTTGCTTCGCGTACAAGTGCTTCGGGTTATTTCTGTACAGAAACAAACTGCATAGATAAGAGCGCTCTAATATGTAACACCCGTAGTGATCAAATCACAGTAAAAGTCCCCGAGTCTCGTGACTTTTCAGATTCACAAAGATATCAACTATAATTGGAGACAGCATAAATCTCAGTAATAATTTGCAAATACATATATTTTGAAACTGGAAATTAAATTTGTATAATGAAAATGATTTTCATAGTCATACAACATGGTGTGAAATCGAATCGTATCAGAATCTTTCAGCAATCAAAAATAATTACGACCGCTTTCAATCATTATCCATATCGATATAATGTGCTCGAATATGCTGACATATTTCCTGGCAACACTCTCGCCGAACAATATAATATTCAGCATTCCATTTCCTCAAAAAAAAATCGCAGTGAAAGAACAAAATAACTATAAATGAACTGATTTCAAAAAATCACTTCCGGATCAGTTTCAATCAATTTAAAATCACCAGAGTGCGTCACGAATGTTCTCATTATTCCTCGGTTCATTCTGACTCTTCAGTTATCAGAAATTTAAAGATCGCAAATAAAATTTCCATCTGGAAACGATATGGATTTATTATTTTCCAGGGAAAACTTCACACTCCTATAAAATTGCGCTCCAAGGTTTTATCGATCAATAATTTTTGTTTTTTCGATGGGTAGGTCTAATGAAATTTACTAGAAGGTACTTTTTTTGGGCTTTTCAAAATCGGCCACATTTTCGAATACACGGTGTAGCGTTTCAATCGCCGCTGACTGTATGTACCGTGTACCAGCTGCTGGATGAAGGAAAAAAGGCGTAATCTACGTTTCTTTACGTATCGAATGATATCGTTCACAGCTGTTTGCTCGCTAATGGTCGTAACAACTTGGATTGAATCATGCTCGGGCCCTTTTGCGGATTTATCTTGAATGCGAATGCTTGTTCGAGATAGACGCCGTTAAACAGATAGCTCACATCGCGAACGGCATATATATCAAACGTATCTCTTCACACATGAGCAATAATCTTCATGTGCAGAAATGTAAAGCGATTTGTACGAATTTGGATCGACCGGTATTTCAATTTCAAAGCTTCCCTGCTTATCCAAATATTATAAGAGTATATTTAAACAATTTTTTTGACGACTATACATCGGATGATGACCATTTTTGAAAAAAAAAAATGGATCCTCGCGTTGAAAATTTCGGGTTACCCTGCACTTGTAGGTTGCTTCAGAAAATTCAACTTGAAAGTGTGTGTTTTTTTTCAAATGCATTCATTCAACACGATTCCAACGAAAACTGGTGGACAAATGGATCTTTCAATAGCCATTGATTCTCTTAATCTTTAAAACGCTAATGCTTTTTTATATTTTATTATATTGTACCGTGTTTTACCGTAATTTTATTGTCCTTCGTAAAAAATGGTATTGAAAATACGTGTTGAGTATATTAAGCATAAATTTAAAAAAATATTCGTCTTTTGATAATATAGCTCCACTCGCGATTATCATTGAATGAATCCTTTAATTATTTCGATTTTCCGTGGTTTTATGCTTTTTCTTGTGTTATCGTTATTTGTTTTTTGTTTCTTCTTATTTTTTGTTCATTCAATAATGGTAAAAAACGGCCATTTTCTGGACGCCGTGGGAATTTTGTTATTCCGTAATAGCATCCGAATAATTCGAAACGTTGGTCGGAATTATAATAGACCTTCCATCGTCATTTATGTTCCTAATTAATACTGATCACGTTTAAGCAGCATCCCTGAAATAATAATTGTCAAAAACGAAAACAGACGTCATGTCGAAGCGATTAGTAGATTAGATTGACCAGGGACGATATATTCAGATCCCTCTGGACGTTGAATATTTTTCCGGAGTAAACTCGGTATGAATACGTGGGAAAAACGAAATATTTCTGTCGCAAGATTTATTTTGAAAACACCTCGGGGTTTGACGACAGCAAGAGTGAACAAGCGCGAGAATTACAAGCCGGAAAATGGAATTTTCCGAACAACGATCGGTGAAACGTGGTTACGAAAAAATGACGAAGCTCACCGTAAGGGTGGAGAATGACGAAACGAGTGTTTTCATTAAACCCTCAAGTACGGCATATTCAGAAACTAAAGGGCGTACTGCTGTACAAGCAAGCATGGAGTAAGGGGTCTTTTGCTTTGAGGCGTGTCGTACCAGGTCGAGGGAAAAATGCGACGAGCGTGTGTGCGCATAAGCAGGGTGAACAAGCCATGGGAAAAATCCCTGAGGGTGAAAAAACTCTGTCGAGTTCATCGGTATGCTCTTTGATGTCGAATGTTACTCGAAATAATATTGACCTCGCACATATCGATTTGGACATCAATAGTACAGGAAATCAGGATGGGATGAATTTTTTCGATATAAATTTTATAAAATATTCGAACAAGCTCAGAATCAGCGATGGATATATTCGCTTGCTAAACCAACGAATCCATCGACGATTTTTCGAATTCATATCATCGGATTTTTTTGCTAAACAAAATTGTTCAATAAGACTGGTATGTTTTTCCACTGTCTTCCGGTTCTCTGTTAATTTTCGGTTTATCGTTTTGCGATTGATATACCGCAATAAAAACAATATATTGCAGAAATTATATTATTCGTTGCACTTGAAGAAAATCTGTTAGATCGATCCTCGCGATATACACGTGATACAAAGCAAGAGTAGCCAATGTAATCCCCCAAAAAAGTAATGACAGTTATTCCGATTTACGAATAGCAGTCACATGGACATCGCGAGAGCATAATTATTCCAGATCTGTTACGAACGAGGCATGATTTATGCGAAGACACGTTTGGGTGTGCAGTCTCTCAACACCGTTGGATTTTCTGCATGTATTGGAGCATATTGATTTCGTTCATGAAGGAATGTATGTATAGTGGATACACAAGAACTTAATTGGACCGATTGAAAGTCCGTTATTGCGCGAGGCCGCTTATGACTGAGTATATATATATATTTATACATATATATTGCATAAATATATGTAATCAAGACAGATATATATGTATAGAGACCCAACAACCGGAAAGAAGAATATCCCGACGTTGCGGACCTTCTACGGTCTTGTTTTCTAACTCGTCAATAAATTGTCTGCTTCATACATCGAAGATAGGTATGTATATCCCACACGCTGCACATACGAGACGTCAGTCTGTTTTATTTTTTTAATTCAGTCCGCACCCTGGCACAACCACCAATTAGAGCTTCGTCCAATCTTCATTCGACGCTGGAGAAAATTGGAATCGAATATTCGCGTCTTTGGACGCTCGGTAAATAAAGTTGAAAATAAAGAAAATATAGTCGACCGATGATTATTCGAAACGCTTGCCACATTTAGCACGATCGATCCGTCCTTCCTTCTTTTTTTTGAACGTACTGCTATTTTTATGGCTCTTGTGCGGTTTGTCAACGGAAGAGAGTGATTCAAATTTTCCGAGTTATCACTGACGCATGACTGTATGAGGGGAATGCAACAGTGCGGTGTGTACGTACGGTGGTTGATGCACGTGTCGGTAAATCTCGCGACCGCAAAACTCGCCGCGGCACAGTTTGCGATCTTTACGATGGGACCCCATTATCGTCCGAGGACTCTGCGCGTAATGTCTCGAATATAAGGAGGACACTTGGAACCTTTGAGCGGAAACTTCAAACGCAACCGTATATACGCGTATGCACACGGGCGTTAAGGTTTTTTATGCCCATCATCAACGAATTGAGTATCTTCCAATTAGCAATTAGGCATCGTTGATAGTAATTTTATCGCGCAGTAAGCTCGGCGACAATTTAGCGGAGAACGTACTGTAAACTTGACGATAGGAGGCGGTTGAAACGGTGACGTAATTTTGATTTTATTTCAATGAAATCCATCATAATTCGGAGTTATTTATTTTTACGTATTTACGTAAAAGATACATCGTGTCGACGAAGAAAATGACACTCGCAGCTTATTACATGTATCTGTGAGAGATAACTAATTATAGCCACAATTTGGAAAAGAATACTCGTCGACTTATTGACGTATTCTCTTGTGGTTTTTTTTCGTTAACGATCTATCCGATCGCGTAATCAATCGGTTCATATTTCAGTACGACATGTACGAGAAAGGAATATATCCCTGATTAACGCGAAAAGCTCGTTGGATTTTTTGTACAACCCAGAAATATCTTCGTAAAATTATCCAACTACCTCGATACTCCTTGAATCGTCGCTGCGTTCAGTATCGCGATGAAAACACCTATTATTTTTGCTCATTAAGCGTCGAATTGCAGCAACCTTTTAATAAACTCGTTCTTCACTCATCTGCAAATCTACTTTGTACCATGAACGTGCTTGCCGGCAGAATAAACGACCCAAAATCACCAGGTACTCTTGACGAAGGCACCGAAAATATAGTGCCAGAGACTCAAATTAGTTTCGACGATAATTTGATAATCTCTTTGATATCGGTTAATCCTAACGTACCATCATTTTTCTAACAACGAATAGAACGCTGTACTACTGCTGTTCGTTCTACTTTTGGACCAGCAACCAACCGGAATATTCCGAAATACGCACTTGATTAATTCCATTTTCCATGCAATTGCGCATTGACGATAAGCGCACCTACATACGTATGTATGTAGCATTTCGATTATCGTGCACGTTTGAATTACAATGGGACTCGGTCGTTTGGAATTACCAAAGTGCTCGCTGTCTGCTCGAAACTGTGATTCGATTTCGCTCTTCGTCTCACTTTGGCATAAAGTGACGAGATGAAGTTGAACGAAACGATGATGATAATGATAATTCCGGAGCAAACGATTCTCAAAGAGTAATCGCGATAATTCGTTTCTAGATTATCACAATAATTCGAATTTTTTTCGCGTCTTATTTCGAAAATACTGCTCCATAGTAGTACATCTTTCGAATGATCGACGTTTTCCTGAATTTAACGTTCGGTGCCCGTGTTGTGACTTCATGCACGATGCCAATTTTCAACGATAACAGGATTTCCCGATTATCGACTCGAAATGAGATTAAATGCAGCCACCGATGGATTTCTTACGCGCCTTTCTCGATTTCGTCAGGGATATTATATTCATCCGACACAATTCGTCACAGTGACGCACGTTACATCGCACAACAGCTCGCGTGTCTGCACCAGTTGCACTATTTTCGCGCTGCGATATACAAGCGTACATTTCTATACAAGTTTATGTGCGAGGCGTAAACTTGTATCGATTTCCTATCACAAAACGCGGTTGAATTAATCAGACTCCAACCCTCGCTGTTCGTTCCATAAATACATCGTTTATCCAATTGTTGTTTCCGCAGTACAATAATCAATATTTCTATAAAATTGTCCAATTACGAGTGTATATATTCTGTGAAAACTTGTGAGCTGCTGAAAATTCCACTTCCGTTGAACCGATTTTTTACAAAAAAGCTTACTTTTTAAAAGACAATCTAGAAATTCCCAGAGGATTTCGCCGGTATTCGCTGCATTTCCTCCTCAGCGGGATGAACGGAAATGAGAATGAATAAGTGATAGCGACGGAGGTATCGCAATTACGCGAATCTTTGAAATTATTATTTTCACATTAAACTCTCTCTCTCTCTCTCTAAAATCAGTGTGCCAAGAAATATTGTTTAAAAGGACGGCTGTATGCTTGAGAAGATGGTGGGCAAAATAGAAAACGTCGATGGCGCTTTGATAGGATCTTGAGTCGCCATTTTTCTCCACCGTGCCGATAATCCTTCGATATATATATGTGTACAGAAAATGATGTATATTTATCGATGGTTTATGCAAGTGTGCAGCCAAGTTCAAAGGATAAAAAATCGTTTCGAATGTGGCGAAGAAGCAGGAAGCCAACGAGCCCCGCAGCAGCCGCCTCATTTTTCGCCCTTCGATCTCGTATTCCGATTACTTTGATATAGTAGTACTTTGGAGCGTGACGTATCGGATATTCCGGTTCCAGTCACTCTGTGTCTTTCTCAATCGACACACATGTATATATGTACGTTTGTGTATATACACAATTGCATATATATATAAATATATATATATATACATATCGTAACGTTTTTCGATCCGCGACGGTGCGTCGTCGCGCGCCAGCCAGTCCCTGATATGTGGCTCAGCATCGAAACGATGCTGATTCTCTTACGGAGCCCCGTTCAGCGCACGAGAGTGTAAGCACGTGGGTGTCGCGAACCTTCCGCCACTTTGAGGAGCGTAAACCTTGCGGCTTCTTTTTTTATCACCACAAATATACGCGTGGCCCTTGAAATTTTCGAACGAGCAAACCAATCGCAAGTATATATTTATACACTCGTATATAAACGGCGGATCGTGAACACAGCATTATCAACGGAAAACTTTACGTGAGGCATTTTTCTTGGAACTATTTTTCGATATTAAAAAAAAATCGCGTTTCGTCATTTTTATCCTCCATCGCTTGGACAAATGTCCAATTTGTCTTTCTCTCTGTCCTTCTCTCTCTCTCTCTTTATTTGGCTGTCATTCGCTGAGCATCTTCTTCGCTGATTCTTCAATTTTTCCATTTCACAAGACCTTTCAGCGAAGATCGTAGAAGCAAAACGTCAAACAATTAATTTAAACGGCTATCGCAATGACCTCGTCGAAATTGCACGAGGAATATATCGTCCTTATCCCGAAACGGCGTGTCAAAAGCATTCAAAACGGAAATTGCCGCGGGAAATCCAGGTGAAATAAATCCTGACCCATATTCGAGTTACCAAGGGCGAGTGCCGAATTCGAATGCACATCGAGAAACCGAGAGAGGAAAAGAAAGGGGAGAAGGAAGCATCGATGATCGGGAGAGATTCGGACGAAGAAACCTGCGATCCCGAAGGTATAGAAAATGAGCGGGAAAGAGAGTACGATGGAGGCTGGGCCATGTTAAACTCTCGGACGGGAGATGAAAAGAGAGATGCTTATATGTAAGTTTGAATAACGGAGCAAGATGAGGAACGAATTCTCCGGCAAGGCAAACGAGAGTGAGGAAGAGAGCGAGCTGCACAGTTGTATCGAGTTGACAGAGATGATAAATCGTTCTCTCGCGTTTAAACTTTTACATATATACATATATACATATATACACAGACATATACAGCTATATCACACCGTGAGACCACGAACGGAGTATACACGCGAGAAGAGGAAGGAACACGCGAGAAAGCGTCCGCGAGACCGTCGTGTGTCGTCGACGTTAGCATTGCTTTTCGAAGCTCGCGCGCGAACGGTCGTACCTTGAGCCGCGTCTAAAAAAACGAAATAAAAATACCTCACTCATCTCGCAAAGACGGTGCAGTCGATATCGTTATCTCGGCCAAGGAATCGGGGAAATCAATGACTCGCTTAGAATAGATTTCCGCGACATGTGCAACGAAAGAGCGGACGAGAGATTGGACGCGTAATCGATCTATCAAATCGCTATCGTCATCGATTTGATGGCACTGACAAGTCGATCGGCGGACGACGCGAGTGTAATAACGCCTTCGAGGATACGATAACGTAGTTTTGTTTCCCGCTGATGAGAAAAACTGAGCAAGTCGTTGAATGAACTGATTAATTGTCCTAATTTTATCGGGTAAACAAAACGAAACAATTTTGCGCAATCTTGGTCGTGATAATAAAAACTGCGAGATATTGTTCGTCGTTTGCGAAAGCTTTTATTGCCGAAACGATCTTCTCAAAGCCCTGTAGGTCGTGAACTTTTTCGCAATTCGCTCGTTAATTAATTTTCGCACATGTGCCGCGTTTCACGATGCTGCCCCGCCGGGTCGATAATTACGACTGCGTTGTAATGAAAAGTTGAGGGAGACAGCTCGTTGAGGTCGGGTGAAACGGTGGAGGAAAGTGTAACAGGAACAAGTCGAAAGAATATACACGCGGGAAACGAGGAGCAAGGATTTATATCGAAGAGCCCACAAGTTTTAAGGTACACAGCGTATGAAAATTGATATAACTATGGATATTTATTGCAGCCATGCATGTGTGCGTTGTATCCTCGCTAACAACTAGGTCTTTATACCTGCTGTCAAAGCCAGCTCCGACTTTATAAATTTTTCTTTCATTCTCTGCTTCGCCCTTAATTCATTATTGTTCCGTGCAAAAAACGAAATAAAGCAACAAAGTTTGAGCTTGTTAAAAGTTCACTGACAAACTGCAGATAGCGAGTAATTAGAGAGTCGCAATGATGAGACACTGTTGCCTGAGGGGAACATTTTAATTACGGAAAAACGAGTTGTAAATTATTCATGAAATAATCATCGCACTTTGGTGATTGACTGATGGGACGAAAAAAGAAAGGTCGATTGAAATGGATCGATGAAATAAAAGTTCAAGGGTTTGTGTTATTCGTCAAAGTTTATATTGGCATTCAGAGAGAGTCTTGGGTGTAGAGAGAGGAGCTTTTTCGAATTGCATCGTGCATGACGTTTTCAACATCGGCGCTTCGGCAGAACGGAAAGGAAACTATCCACGTCGGTGTACCGTTTATTTTTTCTAAATAAATTTCTTTCTCTCTTGATAAATGTACGATCTTGTCCATGTTTGAATTTTGAAAAAGCGTATATACTCCATAGACATTTATACGAAGTTTATGCCGTGGCGTCTTCGCGCAGTCGACGTCGAACGAAATATTTAACGTGGAATTTAAATAATTTAACCATTTTCACTTCGTGATAACACCTTGCGCCTATCGAATGTTCCTAAGCCGCGTGGGCGCTTTAAGGTAGTAGAAACATGAGCGGAAACGCGTAAAAAACGTGAGATGCGGCGAACGGGGCACGTAAGAATAGAGAGAAACTCTGCTAGTTGTCGGGTCAGCGGGTATCGATATATTTTCGATATTTATCGTTATCGACAGTCAGGAAACAAAACGGTGAATAATTTTGAATTTTTTTCTCACGTGAATATCCCTTGTAAAAATTCCGTCGTGTACTAAATGTTTTAACCGTAATCTCCCACCGTGTTTTGGTTCAAAAGCCTTTGCAGCATATCTGTGCGAGTTGCTGGGAAATGCCTGTGAAAATGAAAACCTTTGACCTTTCCTCTACGCTTCCAAACGATCTTCATTAAAGTATAAATTCGTTTTACAGGCAAAATTCCAAATAATTTAAAGATAATGTTATTCGAAATTCGAAATTGGAAAGCCGTCGAATGTCCCACGGTATTTTTGCAACTAGAGAGTTTTCAACGTCAAAGAATAAACGAAAAGAAAAATGCGAGAGAAGATATAAAGAGATCGAAGAAAAGTGAGAATTTCTGTTGTCCTCCGGCTACGAAGGCAGGCTTTTGGCATGGTTTTAAAAATACGTCGCAGGACAAAACTGTCTCTACCTTCTCGGTGAATAACGTCAACTATACCCATGCCTATTTTTAGGCTGTACACACTCAAGATTGCGCGAACAAAATCTCTACCTGAAATTGTTCGATGTAAAATATTGCACGAGTAAATGCCCTCGAATTTGTATCGCACATCCGCACCTTCACCTCTTCTGTATTACGGGGGACGAACGGTGCGTACATTTTTTTTTTCACTCATTTGGTGGTCCGCGAAATAATTGAACATTTACCGACGCGATGAATGCGTACAACGTTCAAATTTTCGCTTTACCTCCATGTGATTGGTTCCACCATTTATATCTATACAGATTCGCGAACGCGCACACGGACGAATTTACGTATGTATGTATATGGAAAGACGAAGAGACTCGTTTTTTCTCCCTGTGCAATTTACAGGTCGGACGTCATTAAAGCGGCTTCTTCTGGCACTCTCTCTCTCGCTCTCCATCTCTGCTTCGTGTCTCTCAGTTTCTGCTCGGTAAGATCTCTCGAGAGAGTGATAAACAGAGAGACGAGAAACGGGCGTGGATGAGAGTGCGAGCCTCGCGAGTGCGGTACCGCATATATATCGTACGCCAAAGCACGTTTATGACATCTGACATCATTTTTACGACTGGCGGAGAGAAGGAAGAGCTCGTTGTATAAAAGTCTCGAAAAACCAATGAGAAAATATATACGGTATCGAGAAGAATTGCAGTGCAGAGTGGAGAAAGAGAGGGTGACTTCGTGACGCTCGATTTGTATGCAATCATCACAGACGTAAAAGTGGATAAACCTACAAATGAGCTCATCATCAAATGCAGCATCCAAGAAAAAAAATCTTCCCCCGATGAGTTGAATTTTTCTGTCCATTTCTTTTCAAGTCAATTCATTTATTCAATCACGGTGATTTAATTACTAAAGTTCTTCTAAAAACTATAATCTCACGATTTCTCGACGCTTTGGCGCACTCGGACACATCTTTAGAGACAACGACGCGTTGTTAAGGGGGTAGCCTATCGATGACAAAAAAAAATTTGCCTATACACGAGTACGCACTTTGTCCATCGTCGTTACGAAATCTTACACGCGTATCTTACGTCTTAAATCTGTATCACAATGGAGGCTGCATCTTATCCCTGGCAAATTGCAAAGAACCCAGAGTGCATAATACCTTTGCCTGCGAGAGGCTTTTAAAACGCATTAACGACGGATCTCGCGAAAAGAGCAGTTTCCTGTTTGCAAATAAAACGAGAAAACGAATAATTACGATGTACGCAAATTAGATAAAGAGGGTGTGCAATGCAGAGCTCTCATGCGCCCATGCCAGACGCCATTGAAGCATATTCTTTATTCTCACATTTTTGTCTAGGGCTAATATCGCTTGAAAAAATCGACCGACACGTTTATCTGGATTCAACGACATTTACAATATGATATCCGCGGTTGAAACGTACTTTTGTTCCTCCGGAGAGTACACACGTTATCTGACAATATCCGCGTGCAATGTATACACATATATATAACTATATAGACATTTACGAGGCGTACGTACATCGATTGCATCGTGACGGTTAGTTATGGAGCATTTAACGGGACAGTAAAGATATCGTTTAGCGTGTTTACGCATCTATTTAAACGTGAATAACGTACATATCCTCGGGAGAAGTCTTGCTATACGTTGGACCAACACCTTCCGCAGCCTACCACGTATAGACTTGGTATACATAATCGAATAGATATCAAAATGCAGCGCATACAATCGAGGGTATAAACTATGCGATATTATACACATCTATGTATATATTCAGAGGCCTTTGGATGTTGGAACGGTAACAAGATACTCCGATGGTACATTCAGTTCCGAAGCTTCGAGTTCCCGCGACTTACGTACGAGTTGCGCGAAAAGACTCTCAACGACTTTGGCCATTTTCTTTTTTTCTTCTGCACCGACCGGAAATTCGTTGGCACACTCGTAACTGCATACTCTGCTGCCTTTTATACGGCAAACTCGAATCGAAGCATCGATTGCTCGAACGACTCTCTTTTTCATCGTGTATTGTTATAAAATAATAAAAACGAATATAGAGAGCCGGAGAGCAATGAAAATCCAGTTACTGGGTGTTTTTGTTTATCCACTTTAGTGCAGTTGGCATTTTTTGTTGATCGGAAAATGGAGAATTGCAGCTCCTACAGTGATGAAGAAATTGTCTCGATTTGATGAGAAGGGAGAACGAGTGCGAGAGATCGGATGACGATAAGAGAGAAGTGTCAACGGAAGTTTCATTCAATCGCTCGTGTATATACGAGTTATCAATAATACTCTCTTTAAATATTTTTTTCTCAGCGGTATCTCACGTTTCATCGTCCATATCCGTCTGGAGGTAACGCCATCTTACAAGCTTGAAGAAGTGAGAAAATTAATGCCTAAACGGAATCAAATTTTCTGCAGGAATTTTTGCCAAAGTCGGTGTAATTTTTTCTCCTAACGAGGTGGTAGTTTCCGCTCCTGTTCACTCGTTTGATTCAATAGTTCGACACACGATTATATCGATGGACTTTTGAATTCTAAACAGCGATTTTCCTTACGTTCTCGTACCACTGCATTTTTTTTCTCGTCGGTTTTCAAGACCCCATTACCAGTGGAAAAGATTGAAGCTTCCGGTGCAAGGCTTTCGAAATTAAGAATATTTCCAATTAAAAATACCGAAAATCCGATAAAAATCAATTCTAGTTCTTAGATAAATGCCGATGTAGTTCGAAAAGTATCTTACGGATAGAAAGTGCGTCCGAGCTGATTAATCAAAGAGAAATTAAACCGTTATTGATACCGAGATTTAATGGAGACTGAAGATTGGCACGAAAAACTTCCTCAGGGTGGATAAATTTGCTTCTCATCTCCATATGCACCGTCCGACACGAATAGCCGTGTTCCTGTCTGTTTTTCCATTGAAAGGCCCATGGAAGCTTTACAAAATGGCTTCAGCGCTGTCCGTATAATCCTCTCAGGGACTTTCAAACCCACCAGAGCCCGTAGAAAGCTTTCCATCTATATACTCGTTAACGTCCATCTCGTGTCAAATATTTATCGACTATTATTCGAGAGAGCCTGTTCAGCTTGTACAGAGAGATTGTTCCATCTCTCTTGTCGAATATATATCGTTGCTGCAAAGTGACGCCGTCCGGTTTCACAGAATAACAAGCCTGACATTGCCAACGAAGATATATTATCCGTATATTTCAACAATTTTTTTTATACCGATCGTTACTTCAAAGTTTGCGTTGAATCTCGGACGAATTAATCGATAATTGCATATTACGGTTTTATGAAATCTCATCACATTCCTCCATTCATTCCGTCTCACGGAATTTCATTTACTCGCGTTTGAAAGAAAGCTGAAGGTTCAGTTATTCGGGGGACACTTTTTCGTTTAATTCTTCGGTAATAAATGTGCAAGGAGATCTTTGTGAAGCTGTGCCACAAAGAGCCTGCGATGAGGATTTTTTTCAACATAGATCTGCACATTAAAGGCATCGTTAAGGACCATCAAAACGATCAATTAATTCGTGTCTTTGAAAGACACTTCTGTCGAGCTAAATTGTTTAAATTGTTGTTGAAGTTTGAAAATTATCGTTTTATGCAGGTATTAATATGCTTTTGTTATCACCGGTACATCTATAGTCTTTTATACTTGTCGCGAAGCGCAGGTACGCAAAAATCGCGGACATGAGGACGATGATGTCCGCGCGAAACGTTTGAGTAAACGGTGCAGACTAGTGGCGTGTGTATTCACTTTAGCACATGGAGCACGTTAATATTTATGAATGGGATATTTTATGTCAAATGAAGGTTTTGCTTCTCTTTCAAATTACGAAAAAACCTATAATACGACGTATTTCTATTTCAAAATGACAAATTTGAGAAAAAAATGAATCAAGGATCAAGAAAGTATTATAATAGAAGTAAAAAAGTTGGAACAAATAAGATTTATCCAGCCTGCAGCCTGCTTGAACTTTTACGATATCTCAAAGTCTCCTGCTCCCCAGCAAAAAAGGAAAATGCAGAAAACTCAATGTTCGTAGTGAAATCATTGACGTCATTGGCATGAAGTTCCCCGTATATATCGCATGTTTGCAGTCTCAGAGAAGAAGAAGATAATTTTTCGTCTCGACTACGGTGAGCTTAGCAAGAACGAGAGTTCTCAAGAGTGTATGTCCATACTCCTATGCAAACCATCGATGAAGACAACTATTATTTCGTTTCTGTTTCCTCGATATACTCGCACCGAGACACTTCCCCTGATTGACATTACAACGAACGCTGGTTGGAGAACGAGTCATACTCGGTCTTCGAATTATACGCAGCGCAAAAGAGACGAGAAAAAAAAAATTCATAAATAATAAGCAAAGTCAGTCGCGTAAATTATTAAATTGTAGTACAAATAATGCAACTCTGAAAAAGTGGCTTCTGAAAAATATTTTTAACCACCCTGCCACTTCCCTTTGCCGCGATACCTCTTTTCAATTCGATTTGTTTAAGCTAATTTTTTCAGTCTTAGAACACCCGTAGGAATCGTTAATCAGGGGACCAAAATAAAGCAAAGTAAGTGAAAAGTTGTTTAAAAGAAAAAAGTTGCCCCGTTTCATAAACATGGAAAATCAACGTCTTTTTCCACATTCACAAATTTCTCCGTCCCTCAGCATTTTCACAATTCTCTCAACGAAATAATTTACTTTCTCACGTAGCTAACAATTTGGACGTTTCATTCGAAAAAAAACTTCATTTTCATTCAAAGTATCTCCGTCCGATGTCATACGTTTTGCGAGAATGGGACAAAGTCAAGTCAATGAAAACTTGTTTGTTATAAATGAAAAAAAGGTTTCCCCTTGTGAAAATGAAAGAGCTTTTTCACATTCACGAATTCCATCGTCCATCCAAATATTTCACCTCTCCTGGCATCGTTGGTAATCTTTTTTTGAATATAAACGTGCTCTGTCCGACTATTGCACACGCCAATTCCATCTCTCGTCGTGTGCCAGAGTATTTTTGAACCCTTGAGAAAGTCTTTCGTTAGATAATGATTCAGAATGATGCCACATGTGTCGACGAACTTTGGAAAAAAAGAAAAAAAAAAGTTCATCGGTACTGTGCAGCTCCAGCAAATATCGAGTCCGCAATGGGTGTGTATAAACACTAATTTTCAGCGAGTTCGAAGACTCTCTGAATTCGCGTGCATTAGTGTATATACGGTATGACATTAAACACGTTTGTGCGAGATCCCGTTGGACGCGTTACTTCGATACGACGACAACGAGGAAACTGCGACGAACGAGGTAGAGTTCCGAAGTGGCGCCAACCAGCCGGTCTCCTCGAGCTTGCTCTCAATTCCATGCGCTCTCGGTGCATGCACGCATGCATGCACGCGTGCACACTCCTGCAGCAGACACACGCGACGTATTTCACCTACACGAAGCTTTTTTTCTCTCCTATTTTCGCGTCAACGATATCGTCGTATTTGTATACTCGAGCCCGTGCGTTTTCGTTTCGCTTTCCTCTGGACGAGATTTCGGTCGAGCGTACGCGTATAGAGCGGTGATTTAAATCGACCGTCGGCGAACGTATTGTGGCGACGCGACGAGTGGGAACGTTTTCGATTAATTTACAAATAATTACTATTTGAGTATCGAAATAGCGAGCTGCTATCGTTATTTCATTGATAAAGAAAAACGAGTAGATGGAACGCAATTTTTATACAAATGAATTTGGATTTATCGTGGTGCTGGGGAGAATTTCAGTTGAATAATTTTGTTTTTTCAATTTAAATGGAAATTCGCGAAGAAAATTCGATATTTCTCCCGGAAACGTCATTTTAAGTGAACTAGATATATTTTCCTCGCTGTCATATGCTGATTTTGAAGCATCTTTTCGTATACAGCTGGGACTGCTTTTCGTGTATACAACAGTCTCGTAAATATGTGCAGGGCTCTCTCACCACACATATTCATGTACATGAAGCCACGACAAGTACAGTGATGGATGCAAAATACTGAACGAAGTGCTCGTTGACCGCGGTCATAGAGCTGAGTTCAAAGTTCAAAGGACTCTGTCGATTTACGTGCGGCGATGAATTTTAATCCCCTATTGTCGGTATAACAAGGGTTAATTCGTAAGTGTCGCAAAACAAACATGCCACCTTAACTTTCATATCTACGATGTGTTAAACTTGAATGGTCTCACAATTCGATACGGATTTCGCAACGACGCGAGATGAGGAATCGGGAGATAGAAATAATACATTTTTTCAATCGAAATGATTTTTTTTTAACATCTGATTGACGTCTCTGGGTAATGTTTTACAGAAATACGTTGATCAATATCCCGACTTGCAACTTTCTGATGTACGATCAAATTTTTGGATTTTCGTATAGTAAATTTTTTTTTTTCTCGAAGAATTTGCTTGATCGGCGAGCTTTTCTATCTCTCTGCGACCACCACGTAATTCCTGATTCATTCGAGAATCTTTTCGAGCGTTGGAAGATGCTATGAAAAAATTATATTGTCGAGTCAAAATAAAAAAAATTAAAAATGATCATGACGAACGAATTGTGCATATATGCATGCGTGCACGGCCAATTATTTTGAAGTTTCAAACGTTCGAACGCATATGAAAGTCCAATTAGTATTTTTTATATTTAATTATTACGCGATATTTTTCCAATTCTACTTTTCAATTCTATGCTCTTTGTAATGCGCGCGTAGGTTTGGTTTTTGCTTCAATTTTACTGTCTTTTTGCGTTTTTTTACTGAAATTTTGAGTTTTCCCGAAAAACTCGATGAGTTTTGTAATCGGCGGAGAATTTGCGATGTAACAGGCTGTTGAAATATCAAAAATTCGAAAAAAATGTTTTTTGTTATTTTTGGCCACTTTTCCAGAATCCTCGAAAAGCCGAAATTTCAAATGACCATAACTTCCGTCCTAATGAGGCTAGATACATTTGTTGGGGGGGTTTTGGATAGCTCTCGAGTAGACTTAAAAAATGGTGAAAGTAAAATCCCGCTAGCTCGATCCCTTCACCCTTAAAATGTTGAAAATCGGTGAAAAAAACGCAAAGGGGTATGTATGGGAAAATTGGCGAAAATCGATGATCCAACATTGAAAATCTGCCAAAAATCGAAAAATCAAGATATCTTGACGAACCAAACGGCATTTTATAGCCTCAACAATTGCGAAGAGAATAAGCACAAGTTGGGATATCTATCTTAAAGGGGACAGTAATGGCAATCGTTTTACTGAATCAACTCAATCCTGCAAAAAATTGCAAGAAATTTTGGATCTCAAAAACTATTTTCAACGGTCTATATAGATGTATTTTTTCGCGTTGGTTACGAAACACATCGGTATTTCACCGAAAATCCAATATTTCGGCCCAAAAATGCAATAATACAAATTTTATCAATTAATTACTATTTTCTCATTGAAATTGATTTTGATTTGACATTGATTTTGACAGATTACATTACGTAAGAAACTCAGGTGTTTTCAACATTCAATTGTAATCGATTGTATATATTTCATAAAATTAACGTTTAAAAAAGCATGATTAACTGGCAATTAAATGAGAGTTTTATTGTCAACAAAATTGACTTTCCAAACTTCACCAAACGAACAATTGATCGCTTTCGCTCCAGAAATTGTGCCGGATTTAATTCAATTTCGAATGCTTGCTCCGTCAAGCACATGTGAACAGATTTACGAGAGTGCATCATTTTTCGTTCAACGAGAATTTCAGCGAGTCTCAACAAAGTTCAGTATGTCAACCAATTTTATACCAACCTTCGCTGCAAATTTTCATCGATAAAACAAAGCTATTACTACTCGAAAAGAGTACTCTTTATTCGTTTCTATTGCATCTCTCATTGCAACGTTATTTTTCAAGCACCTATACGATCGAACAAGTCGTTCAACATGGAGATATAGTTTGAACAAATTTTCGATGAAAAGATCGAGGATTTACATTTAAGCTGCAAGCACCGAATGCGGAGTATCGAATTCATTGTGATTTCACTTCCGCAAAGTTAAAAATAAATGTTCACGTTATTCCATCGCAATGCCGAACGTTTCGAACTCGCCAGACTCAAGGATAACTCCTGGTTTTTATAGGATATAAATTTATTAGCTTCATTCCAGTTTACGCTGATGGAGATTTTTTAATTACGAATTTATAAAGATATCAAGTTTTATAGTGAAAAAAGATGAATATCAAACGTGCAGAAGGATGAAAAAAAAATTCACAGAACATGGCATATTTATAAATAAATCTCGACCATTATTCGTATGAGCATTTGTTACGCTCATTTGCAGAATTAACCAAACTTATATCGAAAACATTTGAATTTCCACTGATATTTGTCGGAAAATTAATGAAAGAAAAATTCGCTCTTTAAAAATGGAGTGTAATGACGTCCAAGAGGGGATAGATTACTCGAGAGGACTTCCGAATACGATGCAGCAGGCTTGTATTTCAAGGCCGAACGCTCAAAGCAGACGAGAGACTGAGGAAAATAAAAATATGATAGAGCCAGGAGATTGGTCCACGAGAGGAGAGGAAGCTGCGTAAAGATTCTCGTGCCAAATTCCCTCATCCACGCGTATATCCGCGGAATGCGTAACGCGTGTAACAGCTCCGTAGCCGCTTGTCCGGGGAATTCCAATCGTCCACACTCCATGTACTCGGTCAGCCGCTCTTCTTATGAAAGAAGATCAGACGTTCGAAACTCGCTAAAGCGAAACTGCAATCGCGGTTTTTCCCCCCTAACGTTTTATCTCTCGCAGTCGGTCAGGAGTGCAAAGGTCCTCTATACGCGTGTCGAGTAAAGATACCGTACGATCTTTCCGCCGGATCACAATTCGAGGGAGAGAGAAAGATAGAGATTTAAAAAAGTATGAAAATAAATGTTTAAAAATAATTTCGCCAAAACATGTTTCTATTCAATTCGAAATGCAACGAGAATTATTGAATAAATTTCGTTCACGTATCGTAGAAACTGTCGTTGCCTTGCTGACGACAATTTTGAGCGTAATAACATGGTATTCGCTTCACACTTTTCGTTGCGGTTTGAATTGAATAAAAATATGTTTTTTAATGAACAATATATTTCCATTGACTTTGCTTGAGTCAAAAACTGTGCAAATGTCTCGTTGGAGCTATTTGAGCCTGAACTAAAATTTGGAGTATTAGAAAAAATCATTTGTAATTACTATTGTCGTAATTATTTCTATAGAGCAACAACCCTGGAATGATAATTAAAAATAATCTTTTATTTTTTAGCTCTATCGAATTAAACGTGGATCCTATTTCATCACATTTTCGGCATATCACAGCCATTCGTTTATCCGTCTGATGTATAAAAATGAATTAAGTACATCAAAGCTCACGAATAAACGTTATCGCGAGATAAAGAGATGACAAAAAAATGTCCGAAATCGATGCTAAAGGCATTGAATAAAATGAATCTTTCCGTTGCTACAAAATTCTGGATATTTCATGACGATATGTCATTTAGTCTGTTATATCTTCGAGTACAACCTTGACATAATAATTTTCAAAGTCTACGAAGAAATACCGCCTCGTATACTTTATCCTCGCTGCTTTTTACTGTCGTAAAAAAAAAGACGAAAAGGTCGTAAATTCTTTATCGCGATATGAAACGATCCCTCAGGGCTGCTATATATATATATATATAATTAATTTATACGAACGTCTGAAATGCAAATAGAATTAATTCAATTATTGTCGCACGAAAATGGCTTCCTTTAAGGTGTTACCATTTCTGTAAATAATTCAACCGACAGTGACATCAGGTCTGTAATGCGTCATTTAATTTTCATTTGTGCCGTTATTCTTCAAGGATTTATAAAAGACGTAGTGTTTATCGAATACAAGAGGTTTTTCCACATTTTACACAAGTGAAAAATCGTACAAATGAGATTTTATCGCTATATTAAAAACAAAACACTCATCTTGTTCTCCCGCGCTCTTTATATTTTTCTTGACATCCCCCTGTGAAAAATGAGGGGAAGAAATTTTCTTTTTCCGGGCTGACTACTCCAGCTGACTTTCAAATCGGAGAATAACTCTTCAAACGGCATGAAACATGTGATTTCTTCGCCCGAAACAGCACATTGCGATTTTTTCCACTCTCGTGTCTCGTATAGACGTTGGAGAAAATTTATTTCCCGTTCCATCTCTCCTTCCCGCGTTGCGTCACTTATTTACAAAAGTCTTCTCAATTTTTACCTCTCTGTTTTTCCATCGAATTTCTATCGAATCAATATCGCGATTTTCTCTCTCGGTTTCTCGCGGTATTATTCTTAAGGGGGTAAACAATGTTTTTTTTTCACTTTCACACGGCAACTCAAAGGCAAATTCAATTAGAGGATAATCGTTAATGTCGGAGTCAATAGAAACGAACGGGAAAAAGACGATGTTCCCACTCGAATGTGTTATTCTGATGGAATAATATTTATTCATTTCTGTCCCACCACCCTCCTTTTTATCGCCTCGCGTTTCTTTTACTCTGTTTTTTCTATAAAGCGATACAAAAAGGCTCCTTTCTCTTTTTTCCCCTCATCGCATTCTCGGGATGCTCGATCACACACGCCCCAGAGTGTCTATCTCGTCATGAGCGGCGATGATTCCAACGTAATATCTCAAGCTACGTCACTCATCTCGTCGTGTCTAATACGCGAGAACCGGTCCTTTACGCACGCTGCTTCTGGCGTCCGCGGCAGCTCTGAGAAATCTATAATGGACCTCCGGGAAGAATCGTTAGAGTACATGAAAATTACACCTCGAGAAATGTACACTCTGCGGGAGTAGAAAAGTCGTAACGCGGGGCTCTATAGAAAAACAGACGAAACGGTAGATGAGATTACCGGGAAAGCAACGAAGACATCTCATCCGTCATGCGGAGATCTTTGACTCTTATTTTTCTTGTCAGCGAGTGCCAAGTGCTGTGTGAAGAGCATCGGACCTACAGCATTGTTGCGTTACTTATGGCATATTTCCCCATAATTCGCTCTTCGTATGCGTACGCGAAGAGGCAAACGTTTTTTGCCGTCAAACACTTGGCTCTCCTCACAGCGTGGACACAATCGAATATGAAAAAAATGTCCAACGATCGAAGAAACGGAACCGTCGATAAATCTCTCCTGGTCCAATCTCATCTCGCGAATCGATCAACGAAAAAATGCACATTTCGCTCGCGATATGGACCAAACTGCTGACGTGAGAATGAAAAAATGATGCATGCCTGTATGTGCTTGTACACGCGCTGCGAAAGGAGCGGTAATTTGCGGGATTCCCACGGGAATTTGTGAGTCGAATTTACCATCGGTTTGCCGTCGCGAATTACGCGTTGACGCGTGCGGCGAATAAATACAACCGCATGGCTGGAAAAACCGAGGAAAATTTATATGCCGCGGAGGGTACACCGTTGAATATGTATACGACACATCAGCAGGAAGAGTCGGAAAGGCGACAAGCTTTTTTTCATCGAAACCCTCTCGTACTTTATAAAGCTTTCGATCTATATGTATATTACGTACATTCCATCACGAAACACCTACAGGAACAAGCAGAAACACCAATTTTATTCGTTTTTTTTTCTTCAGAGCTCTTACTATTTTTCCGTTTCTCCCGCTCTCGCTGTAACGTCGCAAACTTCCATTCCCGCCCACGAACTAACAAGGACGAGGTCGTAAATTTTCTGCAACGCGTATATACAATTACGATTATATATATACGTACACATAAAAAGTTGCGAACGCGAAGAGAAAAAATGACTGATCTCCGCGGAAACCGCGGTACCAACCGCGGAACACCCTCGGCAACAAAAAACATTCGTCATTAAAAATATTCGCACCCTCGGCTTTTTCTTCTCTCATTTATCTCGTTGTTTGCATCGTTAAATTCCGAATTAATTATCGTAACGTATCTTTTACTAATTTCCCAACGAATAACGTTTTAATCGAATTACGACAATAGAATTGCTGTGATATCGCGATCTGCTGGTGTTACTCGATGATTTTGGCAGACAGACAAGAGACTCGATGCTGGTATAAGAGCAGGTCTTTGGCCAGGTATTTAAAGGAATTAAGCTAATTATAGATGCTGCGCCGTGAGATTCGTTACTTTTGTTTCTTCCTCACGCTCCGTCCTCTCGTGCCTTTTAAATATTGTGCCAAACAAATTTCTTCGGCCTCGGGGAAACCACTCCCGAATTAAATCACGCGTAGGTTCGCGTTTATTACGTATGCTCCGCGCGTACGTGCACATATATCGATGTGCACGTATGTGTAATCTCCGAATATGTACATAGGTATATGCGGCATGTATGCTTGAGATTTTGGGCGCAACGTGTGTACACATATATATTTATATACACGAGTTATAAAATCCGAACGACGCGCCGCGGAGGTTAATCTCCGAGGCTCGGCGTTCGCATTCCAGCATCACGAGCGAAAATATTTTTACTCTTTTCTCTTCAAGAAGCGTGTGTATATAGGAAAGGGGAAAGGGAGAGCCCTCCTTTACGCACGCGCACATAGACAATATGATTCATCGGTCAACAATCTCATTCACGAGAAGCCGCGCGCGATTGTCGATAAGAACAGCGCTTGAACGCGAATTCCCAAGAGAGCGCACTTTTTTCGATCTCTCTTTACGACTTCTGGGTATTATCAAGAGTAGGGCGATTACAAAGAAAAAAGACCGCTGATTTTGATACCGCATACACACGCTGTTAACCGGAAATCATCGGGATACATGTGGATTCAGCGGAAAATACAGGAAATCGCCGGGTCAAGGATATAAAAGCTACCAAGCGGCATATGTACCCAATGAGAATACTTTCATCAATTCGAATTAGCCTTAATCACTCAATTATCCGGAGACACACTATTTTTTTCAGTTTTTTCATTCCTTCGATCAATTTTTTACGCTTGAAATTCGAAAGCTTTTTTCGTAGCATGCATTTTACTCCAAAGTTCATTATTCATCCAAATAATGTACTCCAAAAGATCAGCGAGAGGAGAGATCTTCATTTTGAATCGTTAAACATGTCAGCATCAGGGAGTCGTTCACAATCTTTACCATGCTTCATTCAGCCTTTGGAGCAGGGAAAACCCCGAGTCGCTGATATCAGAGCCGATATGACTATAAAGTTGGACCTTTTCTCGCCCCGTGAATGTAAATTATCGTAAACTCGCGTTACTGCATTATCTGATAAGTGGATGATACGCAAAGTAGGTCATCCTACTTTTTTCCGTCTCTGTAGTGCTTCGGGAAAGTGCGATAGATTTCACTTTGAGATTAAATATGCAGAGTGCACCAATCGATGTTATCCCACGCTGATAACAGCGGTAATAGTCGAAGGGCACGAGAGAAATCAATCTTTCAGCATTTTGCATTGGATTCTAACACGTTTGAGGCAATTATTTCAAAACGTATCAACGACACAACTAAAAATACAAGAGAAAATATGTACAATATTTTTCGTGGAGAATATCAACTTCCGAAATACCCTCACTATCGAATAAAAGTACTCTACCTTGCAAAAAAGACGTAATAAAAAAATTTCTTTATAGCAACAAAATTGATGAAAAATCAGCTATCCAAACTTCAATATTATCCAAAATTATTTCAAAACGTATCAACGACACAACTAAAAATACAAGAGTATATGTATAATATTTTTCGTAGAGAATATCAATTTCCGAAATACCCTCGCTATCGAATAAAAGGGCACGAGAGAAATCAATCTTTCAGCATTTTGCATTTGATTCTAACACGTTTGAGGCAATTATTTCAAAACGTATCAACGACACAACTAAAAATACAAGAGAAAATATGTACAATATTTTTCGTGGAGAATATCAACTTCCGAAATACCCTCAGTATCAAATAAAAGTACTCCACCTTGCAAAAAAGACGTAATAAAAAAATCTCTTTATAGCAACAAAATTGATGAAAAATCAGCTATCCAAACTTCAATATTATCCAAAATTATTTCAAAACGTATCAATGACACAACTAAAAATACAAGAGTATATGTATAATATTTTTCGTAGAGAATATTAATTTCCGAAATACCCTCACTATCGAATAAAAGTACTCCACCTTGCAAAAAAGACGTAAAAAAAAAATCTCTTTATAGCAACAAAATTGATGAAAAATCAGCTATCCAAACTTCAATATTATCCAAAATTAGTTCAAAACGTCTCAACGACACAACTAAAAATACAAGAGAAAATATGTACAATATTTTTCGTAGAGAATATCAACTTCCGAAATACCCTCAGTATCAAATAAAAGTGCTCCACCTTGCAAAAAAGACGTAATAAAAAAATCTCTTTATAGCAACAAAATTGATGAAAAATCAGCTATCCAAACTTCAATATTATCCATAATTGAGACGAACCGTGGTGAGTATACGTAATCGAATCCAAGCCAGGAGTCGTTTCGCATATTTTTATATATACATCGAATACACCACCACTTGAAAACAATTTTTTCTTTTCAACTGGAGCTCCTCTTTTCACTCGAAACTCGTAACACTTCCCTGTTGGAAAAAGGCTTTTGAAGAAAGATTCGAAATGCATGAATGCGAGTATAGACAAAAGAAAAATCGTATTCACCGACATCCGCAATGTTTTTCCATCTCAGTTACGTTTCGAGGAATAATTTACGGACCACCGCGACAACAGAAAATGTTTATACGTGACCTCACGAATTTATTGATTAACGATTTCCCGGAAAATTCATGAAAATGCGCGGATATCGACAGGCTGACAGGTTTCAAAATATAACTTTGGTTATTTTCAATCGCCGACGAACCGAACGGTAATGCAGCTCCTCTTTTTATGCTTATACATATATACCCACACATATATATACACACACACGTGAACGCAAATAAGTCGAAGTCTCGACAATGATGTCACGAAGCGAAATTGTTCGCGTGCGTCAATCCGAATTCGAGTTTCTCTATGGGGGAGAGGGGAGTAAAAGAGCGCCCACTCTCGCATTTCAGCAAAAATGCAGCGGCGAAAATCTCTCTTCGTCATCGACGAACGCGTTTTTCCACGCGTCTCATTCAAGAGTCATCGCGATGTATGTAATACACGTAAGATGATTACAGCACACTGCGTCGATTGAATGACAAATGATTCACGTGTTACAGTCTGCTATTTACAGCCGCGATAAAATAAAGCTCGTAATCGATCATTTATCGAGTAAAAAACGTTACCCAAGCCTCTTTGTTATCGAATCACTGACTGCGAATTTTGTCGGGATGTTCGCAAGCATCCGCAGTGTGAATTGAATCCGTCATCGATGTGAAATTGCGAATCTCATTGATGAATTGATATTTCCGAGCGTTGCAATCATCTACCGCACTAAAACGGTATATCGACGGAGTGGGACTAAAGCAGACGACCGAAAATATATTTTTATCGTAGTTTTTTGTCGAATTCATCGTATTTCAATTCTATCGAACTGAAATCATACCGTCGCGCCATCTTTGGCGCGGTTTTTTTTTTTTTAAAGAAACGTAACCACGATTGTTGTGCAACGAAAATCGTGCAAGTTCCGTTTTGTTCGCCGACGCGGTTGATAGATCGCCGCAACGTCACGGAAAAGTATATATCAAGATGCAGCTCGCACGCCGTTCCGGTTTTAGAAACCGTGTTAGTCTATTGATCCTCTTTGCTTCTGGGATACGCACGCTCGAGCGCGGTAGAGAGAGTGTGTTGCAAAGCTCGAGTTTGTATAAATCAGTCCGTGCTCGCGAGGAAAACACATCGACTTGTAAAAATACGTATCTATCTCGCTATGCGTGTCTCGGTCGATCGCGAAACGACACGATAAATTTTCCGCACCCAGTGAATCGTAATCGCGTGCTGAGCGACGCTGGAACGCAAATCCGTGTGGCCACGCATATTCGACAAACTTTGGGACAGATACGACACATGAGTTTATTGGACGACATCTATGGAGACATTGAAAATGATACATAAATCGTCATCAATGACGCGCAGGGTCATGGAGATAAATTCAATTAATTTCGAGCCAGCCAAGATGACGGTAAAATTCTCGAAGCGGGCGAACGCGCAATTTACGTATGTGTCAATTTTGTGTTGGCTAAAGTAGCGTGGGTGTGCAACCCCCATATACCAGATAAATGTACTGTTTTTTTATACATGACTGGAGCAAAGAGAACCTTGTACAAAATTACAACAAAAAAACGTAGTTTCTGATGCTGCTGACGCGGTACTTTACTCGTGCTACCATAACGAGTAATGTAGTTTTTGACAGATACAATTTCGGCTACTTTCAAGGTTCGTTGGAAGGTTCGATCAGGGAGGCTGACCTCCGCTGGGTCAAGAACCAATTTTGATAAAAGGGATGCTATCCAAACGCATCGTTTCTTTTTTGTATTCAAACTCCGCATGTTAGCGACTGCTCCGAGGGTATAAATCAGCATTCGCGTATAAAACACACGGAAATCTGAATATGGATCACCGTTTAACTGTGAAAACGAAAACCACGAATCAAAGAGCGTGCTCCGATTGATTCAGGATCGTAATTATCGTTGAAGCCAGCGATACGAATTCATTCTCGCATTTGCTGTGCATATTTGCTTGAAACTGGAAGAGTTCCGGAGTTTCCTGTTAGTTCACCAAAGAGCGGATGTTATCCGTGCTAAAAGCAATGGATGACGATACCATCACCATCGAAAGCTATCGAATTATATCTATGGTTCAATTTTACGTCATCGGCGATTTTTTCCCTCGCAAAATAATCTCAGCCATAATTCGCAAGGACGAACAATATCGTTTCGCAAATTTATGTCCACTAATGGACCGTAATTTCTTACAAAATACACAGATTCCTTCCTCCGATCCATTCGTGCGTCAAAAAAAGCTCCCGTCTATAAAAACCATTTTAATTTTTCAAAACCAAATTCTCAGATTCCTCCCTCCAATCCGTTTGTGCGTCAAACAAAAACCCCCGCGTATAAAAACTATTTTAATTTTTCAGAACCGAGTTCTCCAAATGACTAACCTAGACTTTTTTTCATAAAACGATAGGTTCGGTGTAAGCACGCTCGAAAGTTCGGAGAAAAAAAAATGAACACGAAAAAAAAAAAGAATTCGCAAAAGTCCCAAGCACTCGGGCATTCCCATGTTTGGTTGTCGCGTCGGCTGCTAAAAAATTGAATGAAACCGACGAAATGAGAGCAGCGGATCTCCGTAAGGGATAATCGCGTCTGTATGCTGCTCTCACAGTGATGAAAAAATCAAGTAACGAGAGAGTCGGCGAGGTCCCACCGAAAAGTCGATTATGATTGACGTCTCTCAATTCTCTTGAGCCACCAACGAAATCGACCAACATCCTTTATTTCCCTTGGCAAATTATTGGTTCACGTACACATATAAGCATGCGTGGATATGTGATTTCGTCCGTTATTATGTAGAAGCCGTACCGGGAGATCAATGGACCGAGATTGACGGATGAATGGTCGAGTATCAAAGCGAGAATTACGCGCAAGGGGGAGATCGGTATAGGGTTCGGGAACGAACGTTTTATGAATGCAGAGATCCTCTCGCGATACCGCAACTTGTCGTTCGTATTAACATGCCTCTTCTCGTGACTTTCACACCAAGATTCGCGTACATGCTGCAATGGACCACGTACGAAAGTACATTCAATGTATACCGGAGTGCACGAGTACACACAGTCGCATGAATCATAAAACCGAAACGTCATCTTATTCTCCATCAGTTGCATGCGAGTATCGAAGAAAGAGAAAGCGCTGAGAAATGGTGCTGGCCTCGCGGATAATCATTCAAACCGCAATCGACCGATGAGTGCTGCTGGCCACGAGAGAATCCTCAATGGAAAAGGCGGAATATGCGGGGATAACAAAACGATGATGAACAAAAAGGACAGCGACGACCGCCCAAGCAGATGCTCTCGTGAATAATGAAATATCTTGGAAATTTTCATAACAATAATAATGTCAACGTTAATCTTGATAAAGTATCAGTACTTGTTTCAATCTTCGGAGTTGAACGACCCACTCGTTGACAGCTAGAAATATATGCTTTTTTTTCCATCGCTCCCAGGCTGACGAGATGAGAGTCTGTGCTACTGGGAGGCGTTCGAAGCTACGAAATTAAAATTACCAGATTAATTGAGCCAGGTCAGGGCTTTCGGGAGTCAACGAGTCTCGTCATTAGTAAAACAGAAGAAAAAGAGTTTTTTTTTTTTTTTTTGAACATTGAACTCGACGATGAAGAGCTTTGAAAAAATTCCCGAATTTGTATCAACAGCGATTATTCTGTGTTATTCTCCGCTGTACGTCATCGCCATTGAGATTCGCTTTTGGTCCAATGTTTTATGGGTATGATGATGAAACACGCGAATAGGTGCGCGGGTGTGCGTGCATCATCACCGAGAATCGCGAGGACTGATAATAAACGCGACGCTTCGCAGCAGACTGATGTGCTCTCGTTCTCGTATTTTCCCTCTCTTTCTTTCTTCTCGCCCACCGCGAGAGGTACTGATTTACCGGCGGCTGCAGCGGAGTTTACGCGTAGTCTACCTCACACATATGTATACATCATTATATACACATATACATATACCATATGTATGTATATACATATAGATATATATAATTTTATAAGCACGCCTCCACTCATATGTATATATATATATATAAATGTGTATGAGAATACGCGTAGAGAGCACGCGGATGCTGGCCCGGAATATAATAGCGGGGTAATGCGATGGGACTGGGCCAGTCTCGCTTTGACGCGCGACTTAGAAGTGTCCGGCACCTGACGCGCTCGCGAGTTCGCAACGTGCATGCACGATCGCATTAGCTCGCTGCTGGCAGACGACGGAAAACTCGAGGCTTTTCGTGCCATTGTGCGCGCGATTTCTTTCTCATCTCATCTTCTTTATTCCGATTTTTCTTTATCAACATTTTTTCTCCTCTCCCCATTCTTTCCGTTTCCCCGCTTCCTTCCGTCCTTCCTGAACGTTTTTATACTCCGGAGCGCACGACCATTCATTTTACTCGCGGAAAAAATAAGAAGCCCGGGGGGCCTTCATCCAGCGAGAGAAACCGTGAAATTCTTAATTCTCTCTCCTTCTCTCTCTCTCTCTCTCCATATATATACCATATTAATACACCTCCGTATGTACACCGTCGACACACAAACTCAAAAGTGCAATTTACAAGAGTGAAGGTGCAGGAACGAAAATTAATTCGCGAGGATTTAACGTCGGGATTTTATTTGAGCTACTTTCACCGGAAATGTGAGTTGTAATTGTTTTTCAGTCGTTTTTATACGAGTTTAATTATTTTCGTTTGGACGAAGACGTTTGTTTCTTTTTTTTTTCATTTTTCATCAATCGTTCGCTTTCGCGAAAAACAGCGAACTTTTGGATCGAATTTTCAGCGAGTTACTTTGTTTTTTCATTTGTTCAAACTCGACGAGTCTGTGGTCGACGCTTTGGTGATTATTATCGTTCGATCGCGTATCGATAAACTCATCATCGTCGTGCTGTGCATGCAATGCGTTGCGTACGTAATTGGCACGCACGAGCCTGCTGGTCGCGATTGACTTTTGGTTAACGCCGAGTTGCGATAGCGCTGTTTTATCGATTATCGATTTGGCGACGATGATTCACCGACACTCGAGAACAACTTTTCGTTCTCGTTTCCCGCACATCAACGCATCTTTCGCTACTTTCTCTTTTTGTCGCTCTATCTATTCAACATCCCCGTGTGTGTGCATGAAAACTTTCGTCACATGTCGTTTTATTCGCAAAAGTTCGTCAGATCTGGAGTTTTCGAAAAAATTGTACCTTCCTCTCGTTTATTCACAATTTCTAATGGCATATAAAGTTTCATTAAAAGTCGTTGTGTAATGTTTCGCAAGTTTGACTCGGTTGACTTTTTCGAGATTAGTTTGAAAAATTTACCATTTTGCGCGTTATCTCCTCAACGTATAATCCGTTTCGAGGAGAATGCCCCATATACAGGCGTATGTATTTGCCTCATTTAATCACCAATTAATCAGCAAATTACATATCCGATCACGTCGACGAAGATACTCTTAATGCGAGTCACTTGATCTCTCGAATTGTGACTGTACGCGAACCGAGGGACTGATTTTATCGCGTGATGTCACACACGGACTGCTCACGCATAAACCTATATAAATGCGGTTACAATTTCTCAACGAAAACAAGTTGAAATGGTGCCGACAATCTCCGACCGCGAGACGGACACCCAGCGGAGACGTATTTTTTTCTTGTTTTTCGATCGACTGCATTCGCCAAATGTATTTTGATACTCCGGTATCTAAAGCGTGAAAAAAACATCGAAATTTCGACATCTTGCATCTTTCGGCAATTTGATACATCCCCCCTCCAAAAAAAAGGCCGAGAATTTCACGGATACATTTAAAAAAAACATCCGCAAAGTAGAAAAAATTCACAATTTATAATCAATTTCGAATAAACATTAATCTCGATTTACAGGATTTTATGTTTTTCTTATCCCACGATGTGTTTACTCCGATTTTTCATTTTCCCTATCGCCACGTTATTCCGGTGACATTTAATTATCGTGATTCGATATCTTAGCTATAGTACACATCATTTTTAATCGATTATTTAGCGTAAGAAACGTTTCTGTAATAAATATTTGTTCACCATGGCACTTTAATTAGGAGGGGTAAAACGGACATAAAACGTCTATGCGGCGGTGTTAAAATATATGCATGGCTCCTCTTCGAACGAGAGTCTTGAATCGAAATTGTAAATTATCGTAATCCGCGATAGCCGTGAATTTATACGAGTTATAAAATTGATTCGCAAAATGAGAGTATTAAATGGATTTTGTACGTTACGCCGGTTGATTGCAAATTTGCGGCGTATGCGGGGTTGCATTAGACGATACTTTCGTGCATTTTTGTATGCACGGCTTGCATGAAAAATGCTCTTCAACCGCAATATTGAGAACCTCTGTGCCGCTATTTTTTAGTCCGTCGAGTGATAATTACGAACAGCGAGAGAGAACCGTAACGTACTTGAGGCTACGTGTCTCTCGTGTTCATTACATCTTATACGCATGATCTCACATGGAAGACTGCACACCAGCCACGAACGTGCACCCGCTAATGAAACCGAGCAATAAAATTAGATGCTCCGAGCTGCAGCTCCTTACCTCCGCGTCTCGGACGCTTTGATTCTTTTCTAATCTTTCGTGCAGCCTTCTCCGCAGGGATCGCACATGGCGATCGCCAAAATGGAGTAAAGTCGTTTTACGATACCAAACGGACGTCGATTATTTCCCGATTTCCCGGCAATCCTTCGCGAATGAAGAAAGCAAAACGAGGATTCGCTAAATCGACGATTCCGAGCTATTGAAAAGAATCCGAAATTCGAAAAAATACAAGTTTTCCATCAAAAGCGTTGCTTTTTGAAAAATGTTTTCAAACGAAGCAAGATATTCGGCTGTTATTTCTACAACGAGCACGCGATCCCCCAATTTACTGATAAGAAAAACGCGAAATTCGTCGAGAGTACGCGTTTTTTCAAAATTAAATAATTATTTAATTCCCAGGCGAGAATATCACGAAATTCATACATAAAAAATCGTAATGTTATTCATAATGTTACGAAGTAACCAAATTCGATTGTTTATTCGCAAGTTTGACCAAACTGCTTTTAACAAACGAGATGAGCACTTTATAAGCACATTTTGTGATAAAAATGGTGGTCCAAATTTGCACAAACTTTTTATCGCTGGTAATGTCGTTTCGTTGTCTCGAGAACTCGCGAAAACGAATCGAGTCGCGTCTCGGGTGCAACGCAGCGAGCGTCCACAGCGCGGTTTCGACGCGTGCTTGCTCAAGCCCGAAACAACGCAGGCCTGCACACGGTCATGGCAGCGGCATTAACGAGTATGTAAATTTATGCGCTCCAACGATATGTAAACCTGCCCGACTTTTTTCTCCGCGAATATAAAACCGTAAGGAGTAATTAAAAAAAAGAAGACGACTCTCACACCGCTGGGCGTGCACGCAATTACGATGAACGCGTTAGGAGTCGTGAACTCGCCCTCTTTCCGAATAATATGACTTCACCGTTGTCGATTCGTCGCTCGTAACACCTTTTCCCATCGCTTTCTCTCAAAGTTGCGCTTCGTTTCTCCGGGCGTGAATTATACAGCAACATTTACATTTGCAATGCAACACTTTCATACGTTCTGAGATAAAAAAAAGAGCTCTAATTATATCATCATTAGTAAAATTACAGCAACATATTCTTGATAAAATTCGTAATCTTTTGCCGATTATGACTATTAGGACAGTCCTAAATCACTATTGAGAAAATAAAATTTTACGATTTGTACGTAAATTTTTTCTAAAAGATTGTGCAACATCACCGAATGAATTTTTGTCACCGCGCTCGGTTTCCACGGTGTCAAGCGCGGAGGAACGCTCGCAAAACTTGCAAACGTACAATTTTGCGATTACGATCCCGCACTCGACTCGATATCGCATTACCCAAGGCTTTGTACCGCTCTCGCGTCTGCCTTTCGCTCTTTTTCTCCTTTATTCTCGTCTAGCTACTAATCCTGCTGACCACAGCTTGGTTCTCACCGCCACTGCACATTTTTTCTCTCCTCTTCAACTAATCCCGCACTCGTTTGAATTATAAACGCTGATTTAATCCGATTTTTCAAATTCCACATCGCCGAGGTGCCTGCGCACGTTGCGCGCTAAATGTGTTTCGCTTCTTTTGGTATTTCCCAGCACATCCGTTTAATCTTTCCTTCATCCTTTGTTTTCTTCGACAATTTCATTCAACCCCGGAAGCGGAATACCTCCTGACAACAGCGTACCAGCGTTGAAAGAAAAATCCGGCAACGAAAAAGTGAATGGACATCGCCAGTCGGAATATTTGTTTGATCGCGAACAGAGCCAGATTGCCTTTTCACAATACAGATGATATTGATGAAAATTCCACAGCATTTGCACTACATTCGAGTACGCTTCGCTCCGAATATCGAAGAGCGAAGCATCGACGTGGAAAACGGTGCTGTTTGTTCATGATTTTTATATGAAAGAATTAAAAAAAAAACGTAATAAAAACATTTTAATTCATAATCCAAATTTCACACGAAAGTTGCGCATCTTCCTCCATCCTACTCTCTTTTCACTCTCTGCCGGCACTCGTAAACCTGATTACACTTCGAGTGCACTCTGCGTCGAGTTTTCTGGTCTCGCATAGAATAACGAAAGGCTGAAAAAATATTATTTTTTTCCGCGAAACACGTATCGAACGTCCAAAATTGGTAATACGTACGAAATTTATACCGTTGCGAACGAATTTTCCGGGAAATGTATGATTCATTTTCCAAAAGACACACCTATGATATTAATAGCAGTGGAATATGGCGCACCAATCGCGTCTACTTTGCAGGCATAGACGAGACGTCTCCATTTATGTATATTCAGCCTGCAAGTTTGTAACAAGTGGCGACTTACTGTTATATCGATGTAAATGCGCTCATACTTTGATTAACATAAATGCGCGCCGAGCGATTCGAATATAGTAAATACACGCACAGAATATATGTTTGTGTATGTACATAACGCATTGACGGTAATGTGGATTTAAACAAGCTTGCATTTTTCATGATAAATCCCCACAGAATGCCAGGGTTAAGGTTGATCTTATCGACCTCCGACGTGTTTTAATTCCAAAATTCAACTAGGAGCAGAATTATCGCGAAGGTCTACCATCGTGTACCGTCAATTCTTTCTTGATGTATTCTCAGGAGAATTTACTGCGAATCAACGACATTAAAAAAAAAATTGAATTCAACAGTCATTCAAAAATTTTAATTTAAACGATCATTACGATCGGTATCACAGGATATTTATTCTGGCCATGACCACATCGACCACATCGAGGTCGTAGCAATTGACGAAAAATATGCAATTTTGCCGAATTACTGAAGTATATTGACGGCGAGGGTATAGTATAATTGATTCGAATAATCAGGCAGCAGGCGAAAAATAAAATTATCGTATCACAGTGAATAGACAGTTTCTTCTGGCTAGTATTTGCGCTTTGCACGTCCCCTAAAATTATTTTTTCATCTTCCATCGAATTGAGGAATTCATTCAACTGTGCGTGGGTATTAAAACTCGAAGAATATTATAACCAATTTAAAAACGAGGGTGGCTCTAAATCAGTCGCTCAAGGAGCTTTAAAAAAATGATGATTTTCCCAAAAATTCAATATAATAACAACAGCAACAATAATAAAAATGGAGAAAAGTGCTTTGAAACTCACATGTGAATTTAACATGCAAAATGTGGAGCGTAAAATCAGCGTGAATGCGTCAACAGATTTCACTCCCACAGTTTTATTCTCTGCACGTCGTACAGCATGAAATAAAAATGTCTCGTGGTTCTGAAATACTTGTTATTATGCAAGTTAATTTCGGTCACGTCATTTAAACCTCAAAACACGACGCAGCCTCTTCATACCGAAGGAGAAGTGTTATAAGAGAAAATAAAACAGCTATTTTGAAATATAAAATTTTTTTAAAAATATCGTTCATAAAATCACATTATAATTTGATAAAGTCATGTTACATTTATAAAATTTTATAAAGAATACGAAACCATCATTGAGAATAATTTCAAAATTATTTCCGTAACGTTAAAAAGCAAAAATGGACCGAAATTTCCACGACGGTTTAATACAACTCAGCGATCGCCAAAGTGTTCATCTTTTCATGTTCCCATTTCTTATCGACAATTGCATTCCACGTAAATGCATACGATAAGTATGAAAACATCGACAAAATTTGATTACAGTTGCGCGTCGAACGCGCAAGTCCGATTTTACCGTCAATGAGTCAGAGTACGAATATATTGAAACGACGATGAAAACATCGAACGAGGATATAAAGAAAAAGCTTACGAAAATTTAAATAAAACATCCACGTTTCGTTGCGGAATAAACAGCGTTATCCTCGGAATTGTTGGTACAGCAGAAAGAATGAATCACACGCATACTTCGAATAGGCTACCGGTCTTAATCCGATCGGCACGTGAGTCGCGTGCTCCCTAGGACATCGAACTTGGCATGTCAATCGTGCGCGATAATGTGTCGGAGTACACGCATTTGTCAGTGGAGAAGCAGCCATCCTCGTTGAATTCGGATCTCATCAGACGCGAATCAACGTCGAACAGGTATTAATTCAGATAGTGACGAGATACGGGAATAATTTACACCGTGAATCAACTCTCGTAATCTCAGGAATACCAAAAAATTGAGAAATCCCTCCTAGCAGTCAGCAAAATGTGACGAAGGATCGCTGAAAGTTTCGAACATTCGATTTTTCTACAACAATTCAGCTAAATCTGAATCACGCATTAATCGTGCAAGATATTGACAGGAGAATGTCTGTACGGAAAATATAGCTGTAATAAATCACGCGAGACTTCTAAATATATTCCCATAATTATTCAGATATTATCTGTCTTGTATTTATTATTTGACTAAATTGGCTAAAAGTTGGCTCGAGTATTCCATACGTATCGAGCGACTATCGATTTTAAAATCGAAATTTATTTATCGCAACCGTTCGTGAGGCGAGCGAATCACTCGAAGAATCACCGGAAAATTAAAAATAACGTCGAAAAGGTATTAATTCAGATAGTGAAAAGATACGGGAATAATTTGAACCGTGAATCAAATCGCAATCTGAGGAATACCAAAAAACTGAGAAATCCCTCCTAGCAGTCAGCAAAATGTGACGAAGGATCGCTGAAAGTTTCGAACATTCGATTTTTCTACAACAATTCAGCTAAATCTGAGTAACGCATTAATCGTGCAAGATATTGACAGGAGAATGTCTATACGGAAAATATAGCTGTAATAAATCACGCGAGACTTCTAAATATATTCCCATAATTATTCAGATATTATCTGTCTTGTATTTATTATTTGACTAAATTGGCTAAAAGTTGGCTCGAGTATTCCATACGTATCGAGCGACTATCGATTTTAAAATCGAAATTTATTTATGGCAACCGTTCGTGAGGCGAACGAATCACTCGAAGAATCACCGGAAAATTAAAAATAACGTCGAAAAGGTATTAATTCAGATAGTGAAAAGATACGGGAATAATTTGAACCGTGAATCAACTCGCAATCTGAGGAATACCAAAAAACTGAGAAATCCCTCCTAGCAGTCAGCAAAATGTGACGAAGGATCGCTGAAAGTTTCGAACATTCGATTTTTCTACAACAATTCAGCTAAATCTGAGTAACGCATTAATCGTGCAAGATATTGACAGGAGAATGTCTATACGGAAAATATAGCTGTAATAAATCACGCGAGACTTCTAAATATATTCCCATAATTATTCAGATATTATCTGTCTTGTATTTATTATTTGACTAAATTGGCTAAAAGTTGGCTCGAGTATTCCATACGTATCGAGCGACTATCGATTTTAAAATCGAAATTTATTTATGGCAACCGTTCGTGAGGCGAACGAATCACTCGAAGAATCACCGGAAAATTAAAAATAACGTCGAAAAGGTATTAATTCAGATAGTGAAAAGATACGGGAATAATTTGAACCGTGAATCAACTCGCAATCTGAGGAATACCAAAAAACTGAGAAATCCCTCCTAGCAGTCAGCAAAATGTGACGAAGGATCGCTGAAAGTTTCGAACATTCGATTTTTCTACAACAATTCAGCTAAATCTGAGTAACGCATTAATCGTGCAAGATATTGACAGGAGAATGTCTATACGGAAAATATAGCTGTAATAAATCACGCGAGACTTCTAAATATATTCCCATAATTATTCAGATATTATCTGTCTTGTATTTATTATTTGACTAAATTGGCTAAAAGTTGGCTCGAGTATTCCATACGTATCGAGCGACTATCGATTTTAAAATCGAAATTTATTTATGGCAACCGTTCGTGAGGCGAACGAATCACTCGAAGAATCACCGGAAAATTAAAAATAACGTCGAAAAGGTATTAATTCAGATAGTGAAAAGATACGGGAATAATTTGAACCGTGAATCAACTCGCAATCTGAGGAATACCAAAAAACTGAGAAATCCCTCCTAGCAGTCAGCAAAATGTGACGAAGGATCGCTGAAAGTTTCGAACATTCGATTTTTCTACAACAATTCAGCTAAATCTGAATCACGCATTAATCGTGCAAGATATTGACAGGAGAATGTCTGTACGGAAAATATAGCTGTAATAAATCACGCGAGACTTCTAAATATATTCCCATAATTATTCAGATATTATCTGTCTTGTATTTATTATTTGACTAAATTGGCTAAAAGTTGGCTCGAGTATTCCATACGTATCGAGCGACTATCGATTTTAAAATCGAAATTTATTTATCGCAACCGTTCGTGAGGCGAGCGAATCACTCGAAGAATCACCGGAAAATTAAAAATAACGTCGAAAAGGTATTAATTCAGATAGTGAAAAGATACGGGAATAATTTGAACCGTGAATCAACTCGCAATCTGAGGAATACCAAAAAACTGAGAAATCCCTCCTAGCAGTCAGCAAAATGTGACGAAGGATCGCTGAAAGTTTCGAACATTTGATTTTTCTACAACAATTCAGCTAAATCTGAATCACGCATTAATCGTACAAGATATTGACAGGAGAATGTCTATACGGAAAATATAGCTGTAATAAATCACGTGAGACTTCTAAATATATTCCTATAATTATTCAGATATTATCTGTCTCGTATTTCTTATTGGCTAAATTGGCTAAAAGTTGGCTCGGGTATTCCATACTTTGGCGTCGTTGAATTTTCTACTGTTAAACCGATATTTTATCCCACAGCCAGATCCTTACGTTTGCACAAATTGAAACTATAATTATTCGAAATTCAATCGAGAAATCAAACGAGAAGGATCTCCCCTTGTAAAATCCAGGTTGCGTCAAGATTTACGATTCGCGATATCCTCATGTATAACAGAGCCTTGTGCGTGGATGCTGAATCGTAGTAACTCATGCACGCCAATCCGGACAGCTTGATTGATCATTTCGATCGTGGCCACGACCATGACCCAAAATCCAGAGAAATATCGCATACACGTGCATATACAAATGTGAAATTTCGAGAGATAAATAGGACAGGTGAGCCCGGGAGACGCACTCACTCGATGAATCATCTCGGAACAACGAGATGAAATCCCGTACTCGCAGATTCAATGATACACATGTAAGTGTGAGAAGCAAATAAGGGAGGTCATCACGCTGCGATGCGTCACGAAACAAGGGAGTGGAAGACGTACGTGCATCGTATATTAGTTTAAACTTCGTCATGTTGAGATGTGTCTCATTGAATGGCAGCACATCTCTCGACCTCATCTTTCGAAGAGATCGTAAGAATAAAGATTTAGAGCACGATAGCGATCGATTCGCAAAGAGACACGTGTGATTGACGTCTGTGGGCATCCAACCGACCCACATGTGGGTTCGGCGGTCGATTCAGTATCGTCTTTAAATTCCAAAAAAATTTCTCAACGAAGGCGTAAAAATCGAACGATTATTTCTTTCTGCATAAATCACGAACTCTGCTCAACCGCATCTTAACTTTGAGCATCGTTGCTTGGTCACATTTCGTTGCTGCAGACAACGTTTTTAACTCATGATCGAGAAGTCTTGCAGAACTAAACATACTTGTTTCATGTAAATTGTTTTTGTTTGGTTTTTTTTTGCTTAACGAGTGGAACACACTACTGTATGAAAATTCATGCATGACGGTATTATATTGTAGTTTTTCACTGAAATAAATGCCAAATTGCATCGCATGGTTTATCTTGAAGATGAAAAATGGGAGTTGGATGCTGCGCGAATCATCTTGATAGAGTGCAGTAGGAAGATGCATACCACGCAGACGTCCTGCCACACAAAAGTAGTTCGCACAATGGCGGCTCGCGCGTCATTCTAACCAAGGATCGTCATTCGCATACCATGTCTCGTTCCGAGCCGATAAATGAATTGTCCGTTTTATGCACGAACAAATGCAACGATGACATCGATCATTCTTTCAAACACATCCAACGCATACTGCTCGACAAATCATTTTTTACGATAGGCAGCGTTATTACAGCGATTCACCACGCCAACGTATGCGTGCGAAACATTCCTCTTTTCAATCAGATGATAAAATCAGAGAATTAAACGCAATTACACCGTTATTCGAAATATACTTTTGCAAAAGACATATTTTTGCATATGCATATTTTTTTTTGTCAAAAAAAACGGGATTTTAGTACTTAGATTTTTTATTCTCGTCTGGTGAAACAAAAATGTAAGACATTTGCTGAAATTCCTATCCATTTCTTGATGAATAAAAAGGTCCAGCGGTTATGAAACGCTTTGCGGTGGCTTTGGAGGGACGAAGAGTCGGAGCCGCTCACGTACATTCATGTCCTCCAATAATTTCGTTTTCCCGACAGTGTCGGCTCTGTGGAAAAGTCTCCGTGTATATAGATACATGCCTGCACTTCGTGCACCACCGTGATGCATTCTAGAGCAGGCTGCGGAGGAGAAACGTTTTACGTGGAATGTAACGCGGAAACAATGAGCTTGCAGCGTGCTTGAAGCTCGGTTGTAATTTTTCTGTACGATGAAACGACCAGAAAGAAAGATGAGGATACCCTGTGGTTCCGTGTTGCAAACGAATAACGAGTGTTCCACTCGCTTGCGATTCTACAGAGATCCTGCGTACCGGAAAGATAAAAAAAACGTACGGAGGCCAACCCCCAATCTCTCTTTTTCCTCCGTCTCCCAATTATCGCATGATTCTTATGGCCTTTTAACTATTCCTTCCAGCTTCTTTTGATACGCTTAAGAACGTCGTGAAACGACATGCATCGACAGAGAACCTCGAAATGAATTTTTTTTGAGTCATATCACTCGAGGAACTTTCAGCTCGCTTTGGAATGCCTTTGCTCGAGGAAAAATCCTTGGGAATCCTCTGAATTTCACGAAAAACAGCCGAAAAAAATTGAAAATCCTCCCGAGAATTCCGAATTTCAGCGGCCTTTCCTAAATGTTCGTGCAACTGAAGACTCAGAATTTACCTCGGTCACGTGACAAGATTTTTGCTCTGTTCCGTGATACCTTCGTACTGAGCTCCGCAAAAAGGTTGAGGTCGGGTTAGCCGGTCACGCGTATCTAGAAATTGCGGCGAATTTCCGGTCAAAGATTCCTCTCTTCCTCTCATAATTATATTTCAATATTTTGCGAGTCTGGGAAAGAATCTTTTTCCTGCCTTCGGGCGATTGTGCAATTTTCACCCTCATATATAATGAACGAGATGCTGAGGATTCGCACCCTGCTCGAGGAGAAGTTCATTCACAGGGCACAAGAATTTCAGAAGGAAAAGTTTCATATTCGTATCTCGAGGTGCATTCCGGAAAAAGAAAAATTCTGCTATGCATATTTGTCGTGCGCTCGTGATACGTATCCTGCTGAAAGAATACGATGAGCACCGGTATATCTGTGTGAATTCAGGTACAGATTCGTTAAAGCGTATTCGGCTCTGTGCCGTATAGGTTTTCCACCGAGTTTGTGCTTTGGCTTCAGGCCATCTTACATCATTGTTCCTTCTTTACTTTACTCGCTCGATTTCTTTTCATCCCCCCAGCGATATGGGACCATCAACGACAGACTTTTCACGTATTTTTTAACAAATCGCAGCACGAACAACTCTGAGATCCTTTCGAGTATAACTTTGGAACGAAGCGAACATTCCCACGGAGATTCTCGTACATTTATGAAAAATATCTTCATCGATCAGAAAACCGTAATAAAAAATCGACAAGCATCAAGAACTCTGTCGAGATAAATCGGAAAATCGTGATTGCAACGTCGTTTCTTTTGGTTGAAATAAAAGCAGCGATTAACGTTATCAAACTCTTTCACACCGATCACAATGACTTTGTTCCTCGAAATCGTCGTTTAAGGTCGTACAGACGAAAGAAATGGTGCTGGAAGATAAAAACGTAGATTGACGTTATCAGACGCTCGGGTACGAGGGAGAATTCAATAGAGCTTTTTCTCACTATCGAACAATAAGTAAAACTTTTTGCTGGGTCTTCTTGAGACGCGAGTGCAGTTGACCGGCAGATAGATCGGCTCGTTTACCATCCGATATAATGGTTATCGGTCTGGCTAGATTGCTTCCTGCTCAAGGAAACAGAGAAAAGGTACAGCTGCACGGGAAAAGCACAGCAGCAGAAGCGAAAGAATCTTCGAAAGTTTCGAGAATTGAGGTCCTCAATCGCGAGAGTAAAACGACGCAAATCGATTTACCTCCGCGACTTGTACTCGGCAAAGAGACGACGCAGCCTACAACGACTCGGTAGAGAATAAAAGAAAAATACGATCGCAAATTTTCCTCTCAATTTCCCGAAAGATCTTGATGTACGAGCATTAGGGTGTCCATTACTTTCCAAAAGTCAACTTTTTCGGTTCACGTATGCCCGAATCATTACACTACAGTATAAAAACAACGTTTGAAACGGAAAGTTTCGAACGACAATTTTTGCAATCAATATAAAAATTTTCCATCAAAATGAAAATGTAAAAAGTGCAAAAATCCCATGTTAGAATTATGAGAATTGAAAATTTGCCAATTTCCCTTGGCATTTCTAATTTATCTTCAATGGCAAAATCATATTCAAAGTACCAGGTGTATTTTTTATGGAGGAATGAAAAACGTATTATTTTATCAAAATTTAAAAAAAGTGCCGTTAGTCATGGTCGTAATTCATCAACGCAGAAAAGTACCTTGTTTCGCGATGTAAGTTTGTTTATGAGGCTGAAATAGCGGTTGTATCAAACAAGTGTCCATTAATCTCGAGAACTTTCACTTTTTTTTTCATTTTTATTCTTTCATCTGTCGCATGTGTGAGTAATTGGCAACGGTTAATTCGAGGTCTCGATCACGCGCGATATCTTTGCCCGTGCGCGTATGAGCAGTATTCATACTCGAATTCGTGATAAATTATGATTGCTAGGTTTGAGTAAATACACGAGGATTGCATTACAGTGCACGATAGTCTGTGTCGTACATCTGCGTGGAAGCTCCAAGTGTTGCGCATCCTTAAGCGTATCCGTTTATTTGGTTTCTCCTTCCTTAAGGGGGTACAACAATGGAGCTTAATCGTGTACACACATCATTTGTGAATCCTGTATATAAAGGCTACTCGCAATTTATAACTCTCGATCCACCACGGAATTACGAGGATAAACGCGCACAAGCCTCAAATGCCGTTCAGTGCACCATACCGGTTGAGCTCCGATAACTCAAATTCCATATATACCATAAAGACCTCGGACAAAATGCAGAATGTACACAGCAACGACTTAAAACGACTAAATATTCGCTAATTTTTGTAATTAAACGAAAGATCGTTTGAACGTCAAATTGCCCGAAATCAGCCTCTTCCTGACTGCCATCGCGGAAGTACCAAATCGTATAAAAGTATCGACTCGATCTTACTCGAGCGTGCGAAAAGTTGTCCTCATCTTTTACACTCCATTTAACATTCGCCCGTACTTGTCTTTGATTTTCAAACGTGAATAAACGGCACAAATGACACCCGTCAGTGAGCGTGTCAGTGGCTGCCATGTGAGAGATAAGAAATAACCTGTTTCGCAGTGCAATGTGGATCGGTATTTTGGGATAAAAAAATCTTGCTCAATATATACTCAAATTATCGATAAAATTATTGGTATATCCATCACACGTCACTGATCTCTTAGAAATTTGAGAAATCACGAAGGCATTCGTGCAAAAATTGTATAAACACCGAAAACTCTATGCAAAGTAGAAATCGGCATATAAACTAGTACTTGGAACCACCGTGCTGGATTGTAGGGGTATTCACGTAATAGTATGATCTATTTTCGTCCCGGTTAACGACATAATCGTTGCCTCGTCAATGGGATGCTTGAGTGCGTCGTTGGTTATTCACGTATATTCGTACAAACATACACACCGACACTTTGGTTATCGTCTAGTTTCTATGTTTAGTTTCCGGGGTGGACCAGCTGGCGTCTATAAACCCAGAACGAGCGAGCTTGCAACCGCGTCAAGCTTGTCAAACCTTCAACACGCCTCCACCCACACCCCTTTTCACAGCATCTCGTCTCATCATAGTTATACTTGATGCATCATCCTCGCAATACGTTCCTCTCTCCCTGTCTGTCGCCTTCGCTGACTCAATTAGTCGCTAGCTCCGCTGCGACGCAAAGATGTGCGATTAATGGCCCGATTCGAAGACCTCACCCTCTCGACTAACGACTCTGTGACAAAATCGAGCGCATCGCGATGTGTACAAACACCTGATGAGGCTCCATGGAATTCCGAATAGGATCGTTCCCACGAATATTATTACGATTATTTTGTCTATAAATTTCGCTTGCAAAGACCGTGGTTCGTGGTCCAAAACCGTTCGTCATGTCAGCATCGCGACTCGAGAATACGTGTATTTATCTATTTCTTCCAAATCTCTCTCTCTCTCTCTCTAGTCCTCTCTTATTGGCGAGTCTCGAGTGCTCCAACTGGGACGAGTCTAATTTCTCGATTAACGAATTGTCTCTGGCAAGTGGAGCTTCTTCCACAATCCGCGATACAGGGTATACATTCGTACGTGTAATTATGATGACGACCTTGCGTCATAAATGACGACTACGTACGACAGACAAAGATGAAAAACCTCGTAAAATCTACTCCAGAGAGCCCGTTGATGGTGGAACAGCGTTAAAATGCGCAAACTCCTCAAATTATTCAACCGGTCGGAGGTGAAATACAAAAATGAAAAAAAAAACGTGAGCCTCGAGTCTTTGTGGAAAGATTCGTGGGACTCTGAGACGCGGTTGGTTAATTCGACCCACTTTTACGGTTCCCATAATATCGGAGTTAAATTTACCCTCGCGGGCGTATCTGTGTTAGCTCGCGTGTGAAGAAAACGTCCCCTATTTTGTGTTAATGGCCACCTGTAATAGCCATTCGAGTACACAATCTATTTGAAAAAATTACGATGTCATCAAAAAAAAATGTTTCGTTTTTGTCTTTTTTCAAATCCAGTCGACAAGAACCATCTCGCATTTCAGCGAAAATCGTTTCACCATTCGAGGGTATCAAAAAGTGAATGAATTTTAATTTCCTAATAAATTTGGAACGAACTTGGCAGAAACGGTCGCATTTTCAACGCGTTGAAAACGACCAAGGAATGAGCTCTTCAGCAAAGTCGCGTGAAACTAAATTATCGAATGACGCACCGTTTACTCTTTATTAAATGCGTCCGAACACCTTCTCCATCGCGTAGCGATTCACGATAACAAAATGAAAGTGTCAATAAAAATATAATGCGCCAAGAAAAAAAAGCTGCTCGCACAGTATACACATTCACATATTCATATATATATATAGACACGTGTATATATGTATGTTCGACTAAGAATAAATAATTAATGAGGATAGGTTTCGAGTAACCATTTACGGAACGACAGCTCGTTACAGGTCTCCGTGCGAGAGCCGATAACGAGAACCAGAACGTTACGCTCGCCCTGCGTTGCTCTACCACGGCCGATCAAAAGGAAAAGAGAATAATAAAAGCTTAATATTCATACGTTAGAGTATAAAGTATAAAAATATAAATATAAATAAATATAAATATATAAAAGTATAAAGTGCATAATTATGTGTGTGTATGCGCCTGTATCACTTTGCTACCGAGATACGATGGCAACGCTGTTGAACAACGCACGACGACGACGAAGACCGATCGGATCGATCAGCTTGGCTAATTGAACCGTTCACGATTAGACCGATAAATTAATGTCGTATATCTGCATGTATAGAGGTTCGTGTTGCGCATCTGTATTATAGACTGACAGAGCCTAAAGGTAGCATGCATGCCATAGGCTATGGACTCTGTGCATGCTCGCTGCTGCTGACGATAACGAGGGTGCTTTACAGTTAAAGATTATTCGTGAAGGAGAAACCTTTTGCGATCCTGCATATTCCACGTATATACATATATATATATGTATACATAAATGTATCTAACGGCAATTAGGACATCAGCGAGATCGACTGCTAATTGCAATAGCGGCGAGAAGCCTCGCAACCTTGCAAACTCTAATATCCGTTCGATACCGATAATGCACGTATACACGCATATACTATAACGTTGACAGTGTGTCACGTTCGCGGTAATCGATTTTGTCGGCTGATAGTCTACAAAGTAACGAGCTTGAACGCTGCATCTCGCGTTTCTTTATTGATTTTTCTCTCTTGCTTGAAATTAATTGAGGATATTAATATCGAAATGGCGATTGAGTATTTTGCTCCGTAGAGCGAAAGGTTTCTGTTGTACATTTAAAAGCCTCTCGTTTGAGAAAGTACGGAGCTTGAAGCTTTAAAGCTTCTCAAGCTTCGCGTTCATTTTGTCGAATGAGATACAAGGTGTGACGTTTTTTTTTTCTCAAATGCGATTTATTAAAATTCCAGATGGGGCCACTAGCACGTTTGACGTTACCGGCGATCCTGGCTGTTTTGCTGAGTCAATTGAGGGTCTCGGACGCCTGCTCGTGCGCTCTTCAACATCCGCAGACGCAATTTTGCCAATCGGATTTCGGTAATTGAAGAACTCGTGCAATTTAATTCATAACGTAATAAATTTCATACTAGATTTTCACACGCGGATTATTTTTGAGACTGCCACAGTCGAGTGTATTTTATATGTCTGATTGAAAACTCTATCGAGAGGGTAGTACTCAAACAGCCGATCGATGTACGCGTGTATATAGCTCTTGGTACTTTTTACGTCGCATTCACATCCGGTCTACTTATATCCGCACATTTTACCGTAAAAGTAATTCGCTGCCCCATTCGCTCTTGGGGATCGAGGAACGTCTGGTTCTTCTCGCTTTCCGAACGATCAAAAGTTATAGGAGAAATCATTTCCAGAGCTCCACCCTTGGAGGTTTTGACTCACGTGCACCCGCACGACGCTTTATGAAAAGCAATAATATACCGCAAAAGCTCTTACGTATACGTATCTAAGAAGGTGCACATACGACTATCATGGTCCATGTGTGGGAAGAGAGATTATCCCACCGAGCTTTTCCCTGTCGCGACATCGCTGAAGGAGCAAGACTATAATTGTATATGTTCCACAGTCGAGCTCAGCGCGCACTATCCACCCTCGCGAATCAAAGGGGAGACTGCTGGAATTCGACGTAATACTTCGATTTCCTCGCTGTAATTTCCTCATATCCTCGTTGAAATCGAAATTGCGTGACATTCGCGTATTTCTCCATGACGAATGGAAATAAAGCCTTTTTTCATCTCGCTCTAATTTTATAACTCATTAAACTGCGAATTGCCCGTAGCACGAGCACGCTCGCGAAAAAAAAAAATTGCCATACCTTCCTCGCGAAAAAGGCGAGCTCGTGAGGAAAGAAAAGAGAGCTCGAGTCGTGAAAAAAACGCAGGGTACACTGTTCAGAATAGCATTTCGTCGAGATGGGGACGTGTCTTTTTCTCCTTTTTTTTTGGCCTACAAAAAAAGTCATACAATCACAAGGCGACTTTTTTGTCGCCGCTTTTAATAACGCTGTGGGTCGAGAACGTTATAAAATAAGGTTTGACGCAAAGTGAAGGGAACCGGAAGATATTCCTTGGCAAAGAATTTTGAAAAGTGCTGCGAGAGAAAAAAAATTGTAAAGATTTCGAGGTAAGACTCGTTGGGAGCTCACACGAATATACGTTATATCTAACCGCCGCTCGTACATAAAATATATAAATACAGCTGTACATCTCGCGAGACACTCATTGAACGCCGTCTCGTCTCTTGGATCGCGTTGCATAATCCGAAAATTTCGACGATTTTTGCATGAAATTTCCACGAGCGAGTTCAACCGTACGAATATCCTCAAATCACCCAAAAATGCAAATACACAAATGTATGTATCTACGTAGAAAAATCCCGAAAATCCCTAAAATGCATCGTGATTTTTTGTCATCCAGAAGCAACTTTCTTCCGCAATTAGACGTTTCTCATGTTTACGAGAATGCCTCGTTCAATTTCGCTCTTCAACACTGCTGAATTTTACTCGGAAAGATTACAAGTGTAATGCATAAGAATTTTTTTAGTCATTTTTTTTTTAGCAGTGTCGAGTCATCACAGCCGCGAGCTGTATTATTCAAACGCAAGTGTCATTGTCTGGTGCAACGAGAATGATGAGAGACATCGAAATTAATGTCCGCCTCGATCGATTTTCCAATTGCAGATACAACTTTGCTGTACGTGTACTGTAGGTGTCAAGAATATATAGGCATATGTATGCGCGTGTAAATGTACCGATTGTGATGTACATACATGTACACAACATTTCAAACAGCTTGGTGTTACGTACTGCAACGAAGTTGTAAATTAATTACCGCGAAATTGACTTTGCGTCTTCCACAATCTGTCATCCCTTCTCGGAGAGGAAGGTTTCGAATATTCCCCCTCGAAAGTCTCGCCATACGAACGAATAGTTACATCGTTGATAAAACGTATACGAAATTTGTCATTTATTTTTTTTAGCAGTGTCGAGTCATCACAGCCGCGAGCTGTATTATTCAAACGCAAGTGTCATTGTCTGGTGTAACGAGGATGGTGAGAGACATCGAAATTAATGTCCGCCTCGATCGATTTTCCAATTGCAGATACAACTTTGCTGTACGTGTACTGTAGGTGTCAAGAATATATAGGCATATATATGCGCGTGTAAATGTACCGATTGTGATGTACATACATGTACACAACATTTCAAACAGCTTGGTGTTACGTGCTGCAACGAAGTTGTAAATTAATTACCGCGAAATTGACTTTGCGCCTTCCGCAATCTGTCATCCCTTCTCGGGGAGGAAGGTTTCGAATATTCCCACTCGAAAGTCTCGCCATACGAACGAATCGTTACATCGTTGATAAAATACATGTGGAATTTGAGAGAATTAATCTTGTCTTCGCTTTTCCGCGCTAACAATAATACATTCGTTCATTTTCTATTTTGCAGCTGCCGTCCTCAGAGTAAAGCAGTTTTCACAGGTTAACGATCACGAAGTCGCCTACAAAGTCAAGGTCCACCGGGTTTTCAAGGTCCGTGAAACAGCGATACAAATTTTTTTTTTTCAAATAATTTTCCTTCAATTTGTCCCGCTTCACCTTGAAATTGCTTTTACGATATTCACCGACATTTCCCAGGGGCGAATCTCCCTCTTTCATTAATTTTCAATTTGCAACCAATAATCCGCACGATTTTTCCCGGACGTCCAGTTTCGTGCGCGATAATAACATAAAATAATCAGACACAACTGCGAAAATTTGCAGATTGCATACATCTCTCGTGAGCCATTAGGAAAATACGATTCCTTGATTCGTTTGTCCATTCCTTCGAAACACAATCGTTTATCCACGTACAAATCAGCACGGGAACTGCGTTATTTCCGGGTTTATATTCATATATTCATGATGTTTGAGGAGCTCGAGTTCGTTTAAATTCTGCACGAAATCATGTACTTGAGCCAGCGCGAACGATCGAGAAAGTCTTCCGGTAAATGCGAGAGTTCCGAAGCTCGCGTTATATGTTTATATACATATAGAATGAAAACAAATTAAAAGCAACGTTCTCTCGGGTCTCTTAAATAGATAGTCAGAGTCTGAAATCCGTGTCGCACCGACGCGGGAGGCAACGACAGTGAGATTCACGTCGTCGGTTCAGAGAGTTTCTATAGAGTAATCACTTCGGTAACGCTCCTTACTGCCTTTTCCTTGCAAAAGTTTCACAGCTTTGGATATACATACATACACATCTATGTGTACATATGTATAAACATTTCTTGAATATACATACATATCTATGTATATATAAATATATATATAGGTATATATATATATATATATACATAGATATATGTGTATATATATATACACAAAGATAATCAGAAATTCAAACATCCTCGTCCGATCGATCGCAACATTTTACGCCGAGCTTTCCCCAACGCAAACATCAGTTTTTTTCCCCCGAACGGTTGCGCAATACGTCAGCGTTGTAGAAAACCAAACAAACACGAATTTACGCATCCACCGTTTGACGCGATTGAAATAAATTCTTGAACCGTGATAAGCTGTTTTTGAAAAAAAAAAGGCAAGTGTTTTACTTCAGAGCAGTAAGGAGAAAAGTTCCAGGAGGATTAAGAATTTAGTAGCCTTTTTTCATCCTTGTTATTTCTTCTGTGGATGCAGAGGGCGAAATGGTACGGGCGCCCACAGTGTGTTTCATTCGTCAGATTTTCTTTCGCAAGCTCTTGATGGTTGTTCGAGAAATAATTCTCCCAGACGACGGTTGGCTCGGAATTAGTCTACCAGAAAACTGCTCTAACGAATGAAGTTTACTGGAAAACAGCGCCACGTCGAACGAAAACGCTTTCCGTAAAGCAACCGTACCGGAAAACGTGTTTTTCGCAATAATGCTACCGATTAACAAAAGCTGAGACAAAAGTCCCCGGAGGCAATTTCGCCCCATGATGACATTCCCAACGCATAATTCCCTCTGGAATAGTACCTCTGCTAGGGAAAGACTGTTCGGATCGACGATCCTACAAAAAGTGTTTTCTTCCGCAAAATACGTTCTGAATCCAAACGATGCCTTCGAGAGATATATTTTATTGTGTATTCTTTACGCAAAAGTTTTCACCAAAGTGTCATATAACTTTTGCAACGAGGTATTCCAAAGAGTCACCATCGACGATGGCGTTACGAACAGCGTTTTTCAAAATTCACTTTCATCATTTCAACACTAAAAAGACTGTCACTTAGTATATACCTACATTGCCCAAAAGCAGACAAAATGACTGCATTGTGAAAGAATTGCTAATGTGTAAAGAAATTCGTTTAAAATTCATTTTCAATATTTCCTATATTTTTTACAGTTATATAACAAGTTACTAGTAAATATTAACAATATAAAAAATTACTGAGAAATTGTGTCATTATATACACAATCGTTTTTCTAACCGAAATTAAAAAGCAGTCAAAATGACTTCTTTGGGCAATCTAGTGTTAAGGATGTACGAGCGAGACATACCAATCCCTGAGCACTCTTGAACTACAGCTGTTGAACAAATTTTTCACGGGTCGTCATACGCAGAGATTTATTTTTCAAAATTGACATTAAGGTTGTTGGACAGTTACTGACGTGACTGCGTGTGTTACAAGACGGAAAAAGTCGAGTTAGCGAAAACTGATATTATTATCAGCCGAGTTTAAATGCAATGTAATAAATGCAAGGTGAATGCAATTCTAAACGACACTTTGTGCTCTTTGACTCGATATTTAGACTTCAGATGTTCATTAACCCTCTTTTTTTCGATATACCTATGGATGCTGCGACGTTCAAAGCATGTCGTTCAAACGTCGACGTTCAAACAAAAGCAATTGGCTTTTGTTTTTTACAACGTCCTACGCAGAAGCGTACAAACTTTGTAGTTATACACAGGCTGCAAAGTCATTCTCGTCACAAGGTCCGTGTGAATTTCGCAATTTTCGATCGCAAACTCGCTCACGCATCCTTAAAAGCTCCGAAACGCTCGAGAAACACATTTCCTTTGTTCGAACGAGAGTCGACGAATTTTCAAAAACTGCAGAGGTTGCCAAAAAGAAAAAATGGAATCACAAAGAGCCTTTTCGTTCGAAGCACAGAGAATATTCACAAATGTTTCTGTGAGTGAGCATTAGAAAATGAGAAATCGTTTTTTCGCATAGATTTTCGTAAGGAAATCTCGCCTCGGCGGATCCCTTTGACGAAACGACAGGGGACAAAGGAAAAATGAAAACGCAGTCCCGACGCCTGTTCACGTTGTGTAAAATTCGCGCCTCGATAACTTATTCCTTCGGTAGTTGTATATATACATATAAATATACAGGGAACCTTCCCACTTTTTCATCTCTCTTTATGCTTTCGTACCGTCGACTGGGCCAAATACCGATCGTGAAAGTTGCCTCGCGACGACAGCGGCTTCGGAACGAATAATCGCAAATCATCCTTTCGGCCGAAGGTCCAATACACATTTGCACCTATGTATTTTCTACGCTGTGACGATCGTAAAGCCAGAAAACACAATTTACGCCCCTTAATGCCATAAACAACGCAATTCACGACCATTTGTTTATCAACGTTGAATATTCAAAAAAACATCAATATCCAAACGACGATTCCCATGTTAAATCGATAAATCCGCGATCCTCTAATGTTTTTTAACCACCGATCGACAAAAACTACGTTTCCGGTTTCGCACGTGTGTCGAATATTTTTTTTCACGCGATCATGTCTTTGCCTAGTACTGCAAACGTTTTACAAATTGTTTAGCAACAAATGGAATATTCAAATGAGATAAGACGCGCACCACAATCTCGTCGGTTCGTCCTGGAATGCCCCGCGTACAACCGGCGCTATGACTATATCCCTCGGCAAAATTTATAGCTATACCGATGCAGCATTCCGCGATCGACGAGTAAAATTTATCGTCGCTGCTTCCCATTTTGTAGTTAGGCATCCCGTACCGCGTGTATACATGAAAAAGAGGGACAAAAAACAGAAGGCGTCTTCGGAGGAATTACGATAACAGCGAGATACTCGAAACGGATAACCCCTCATCCTGCCTCGTTCCCTTTTCATTTTTTTTCCTTGATACACTCTCGAGATTTCTCCCGAAAGGGTGTTTAAAAATTTACGAGACTGTTTGACGCTCTGACACGTTCGTAAAAGCAAAAACAGCAAGAATTTAATCTTCCCATCTGAATTCGCAATATTTGAAATCAATCGTGTATTTATGTACGTCATAACAGGCTACACCGAAAGCTCGAATTGCTCTGGAACGAAAACCACTCTGGCTCTGGTCACCCTCGTCCGAGAGCATGTGCGGCGCATCACACCTGACCCCTGGAAAGACGTGGGTCGTTACCGGACGTATGATCGGTGGAAAACCGAGCATATCTCTTTGCAGTCTTTCAATGCTGTGGTCGGACGTTACGCCGCGTCAGCGAAAGGGTTTTCGAAAATTGTACAATCATGGCTGCGTTTGTCGAGTGAGTAACCTCACCGTCGCAAAACATTTATCGTTCGGATAAGAGGCCCATAGAGGGTATGTCAAAATTTGAAAATCAACGATGAAAAGAAGATTAATTAAAATCCTCGGGCAGGTCTGATCATATTCGAGCTTCACATAAATTTTTTGAGATTGCAAAGTTTCCATGAACGTTAGAGGTGAAAAACGATAGTAAAAAATTCCGTCTTTTACCGGAATCTTATCAAACAACCGTTTGTTCGAACGTCTTGAATAACAGGCAGAAAAAAAAACGTTTATCTGAAAAAAATGCAACTGCCGTAACGGTAACGTTAACGATTGATGAAAACTGTGTCACCGCGGACGTACGTACGTCGCGCGGTAACCCCTGAACTTTCGTTACTCTCAAAGGACACACATGTAACCTCATACGTGAGCGAGAACGTTGGTGCGAGTCGACTCGTTTTTTTTTTGCCATATTCCCTCTTGTTCTCTCTCCCCCCCTCTTTCTCCATCCGGACGACCTCGAATATGCTCTTGACGTATGTGAAGACCGTAAATACTCGTCCTCTGGCGTATACCACGCGATCGCTCACGGTCCAAAAGTCGTACTCCATGCAATCGTGTGTAAAAAAAAAAATCCTTTCAACAGGATTGGAAATTCTTAATTCTCAAAGAGATATCTGTTTTTGTTCCTAATCGCACATCCGGAGGCGAATTAATTCATAAAGTGGAGAACAAAATTCCGTTTCCCGAGCGTCGGAGACGTCCGTATTTCGTAAGACGTTGTTATCGAAGATAATGATCGAATTTCACGAGACGAAAAACGTTTGATGCTCGCAGATATCGTACACCGAATGGTGGAAAAAGGGTGCTGTGTTCGAGTCGTCAGGCGGTAAGCAATGTTTGTGGGAAAGCTCGCCGGGGCCGCAGGACTGTCAAGAACGTCATGGTATCTGCATGCTCGGTCCCGCCGGATGTTCCTGGGTGCCGTCAGTCGCATACAAGAAATGCATAATGCAGCACCAGCGTCATCGGGAACAGCAACGAACACGAGATGCTTGAATCATTGACGATCACGAGACCCGAGATGCAACGTCGTGTACAGCCACGCATCTATACACAGTTTACAATCTCGTTTTCCGTGCTTTGTCCATCATTAATGCACCTTCAACCCCCGACCCACCATCCATCCACAAAACGTCGTCTTTCTCGCCTTTGATCTTCGATCCACGCAGCTCGCCTCTTCATTCGCTCTTCTCTCTTCCCAACCTCGTTTTCCCATTTTCCTCAAGATCCTCGATGTCGTTTTTTTCTTTTTTTTCATTTTTATAAACCAACATGCCACGTCGTTGGTTGCCGAAGGTCAATTGGCGAAAAAGGACACGAAAGGAGGGCCGGAAAACCTCGATGGGGTTTTGCTTTTAAAATTACTCGTGTATATGTTTGTTTTTGTTTTTCTAATTCATTCTCAATGGAGGCTAGTATTGGCGAATGTGATAGAACTTTCGACAAAGAACGATCGTCCATCGCTCACATCAATGTATATAGTGTATTTGTCTTCTCGTGTATATTGCGCATACTTAAATTATTCTTCCTCTCTAACTGGTAGATGTAAGGGAAAAAAGCACGTAGTTTGATATATATATTGTCCACGATTAATTTATATGATTATTTAACTTTGGTGAATTCATTGGAACGACTACGAAGAATGTTTCGTCACTTTTATCCAGTATTAGACTCGCGAAATGTAGTTTGACGCGTTTTATCGGTAATGATTAATTGTTATTATTATTATTGTACTTGATAGAAATATTCGTTCACGATGAGTCGGTGCAAGCCGTCGTCGGAAGGAACTGTAGGGTCAATTTTTCTTTTCCTCGCTTATTCATGATTTTTTGTCGCATGCACTACGATTTTGGGGAAAACAAATGCGTTTAGAAGCAGAAAATAATGAAGATGTGCTTGTTTGAACAATCATAAACGTCATGTTTTTAACACGTGGAATACATTTTTTCCCTGATTCTCGAGCATTTTCATTAAGACAGCTTTTCTCGGGATTTTCACGAATATATTTTTATCCAAACTAGAAATTTCGTCTCAATTATTTTCTTTTTTTTTTTCGTTAACAATTGAACCCCTGAATTTCACGATACGATTATTTTTCAGTCGACGTTCTCTGTTGATTATTTTAAACGGATTCAAAGATTCCTGAATAAAATGTGTAGATTGATTTAAAAAAAAAAAAAGAGAAATAGATTTAAAAAATCTTCAGTAGCAATTGGAGTAGCTGTGAGTCTTGTGTTCACTCTGTCGTGAACGTCAAAATTAGAGTACAAAACTTGAATGTATTTTGAAATTTTTGAGGCTCGTCTATTTCCGTTTTCGTACACCCACTGTATGTGCGTCTCTCTCTCTCTCTCTTTCTCTCGCCGTCTGTCTTTTGCAATTTCTGATTCGATCAGTCGACCGCTCAATGGTGTTCTCCAGAGTGCACGTTTACCGGTCGCATTGAATCCAATGGACCGAGAGAGTTGCGAGTCAGTAAAGATTATATACCTATATACATGTACGTCGGATATTCGATATCCGGTTGCTATCACGATTGTTCTCGAATAACCGCGACGACCGGAAAACGTGATACGTTTGTCTCGAATGCATTCCCATTCGCTAGTTATACAAGAGAGACCCGACAATCTTGAGAGAGAAAATCACACACACACACACACACACACACACACACACACACACACAGGCACACACACACATGTATGTATATTCGCTTAAAAGCTTCATCTTCAATAGAGCTGAATTATTTATATGATCGTCTTGGTACCACGGAGACGAGTGCCACAACGAAAATAAAAAAAACAATGTAGTCCTCAGTTTTTCTATAATGCTGACTGTTGCGCGTTAACGATAATATCTGTTATATCCATAATGCCACTGGAAAGTGTGTAAAAAAAACTCTCATGTTTTTGTACAACACAACTTTGTGCGAAACAATAAATGTCTGGTTGAAAAGGAATTTTTTTAACGTTCTTTCAATCCCTATTCGCGCATTGTCACCGCTAGATGGCAACGCGGAAATACCCGTCTCGGCAGCGTAACTGTTTGCCCAACGGTATACATATATAACGGGGAAACGAGCGCATGTCTGCTAAGAATTCAAGTTGTGCGTGGTTTTAAGAAAGTAATTCAAGTTATTAAGGCACTCACCATTTCCCGATGATTCGGGTAGAAAGTTTGATCTATCAAGGGAAAGTTCTCTTTTCCTAGGCGTCGCTGCAAGCCCAACAAATGCGCGAACACCCAAGGTTTGTCCTGTGCAACAACACGAACGACGAAAGGCATCGTTAGGCACAAAAGGAAAATGACTTTTGCGCTTCTTGCGTTCAAAGATGCGCTTGGAAAATATCGGAAAAACAACATTGACACATTCACTTACTTGGAAGTTATAAATGGCTGAAAGATTGTTCACACTGGGGACACAACCGTACATCAGGCCGAGCAGAAGGTTCTTGTGATTTTCACCGGCGTCTCGTAGATTTTGCCGAACCAGAGCAAAGTCCGGCTTGAACGATCTGATTGTGCGTTAACAGACAAAAAAAAACACCACGAAACCACGTAAATGTGACATGAATGAAATATTCTTGATATATAAAAAGCGCATGATTTTTGTCACAATCGTTTGAATTAAATATTCCTATTGTTCCACATCTGTTATTCATCAGAGTGACAATTAAAATTCAGAGAGCGCGGAAAACCGTATGTCCTCGGAATGAATAATAATTCCGTAAGCCAGGATATGCGATTCATTTACTAGTTCTGACAGCCTTGGATGAGAAATCCAGCGCGATGGTTTACCGTTCATCATACGTAGCGAGCCATTACTTCCGGGTGCTAAGGCATTTAACGACAAAACCATAAATTCCGTAACACCCGCAGCCACCTCTCTTTTATGTGGTACCAGAGCTTAATTACCGGGTGGGTGGATCAACGTTTCTGTATTCGTTATAACGTCTAGAACCAGCCCATGTTTTTTCACCCCTCTTGTGTCCACAACAGCGAGTGTGCATGCGAGTTCATCACTTATTCACGAAGTCTGCTCCGTGTCATCCGGAGAATTTGTTCGAGAGCGCCTGAATTATCGTCAGGGAGCTTTGTCTTTTATCACAAACTCGAAGAGCATTCTTAAAACCGCGAGTAAAACTCTCACCCAAGATCCATCGGTCATTCTACCGGTCATCAATGGCATCCTATGGTTTTCTCAAATTGTTTTATCGTGTCTCGTTTTTATTAAACCAAATTGTTGGAAACTCGGACATTGAATTGCGACGTTATTTTTCAAGTTTTCGTCTTAAGCGTGTATTAATAACAAAGTGTATTTATACATTTTATTTTTTCGAAAAAGTCTGAGCAAAACAATGCTGCTGCGTTCAATGGAGAAATTCGAGCGTCGAGAAAAAGGAAGATAAGCGAATGGAGAATGAAAAAGTGTAATGATAAATGTTGTATCCTCGTTAGGATGGGTCACTTACCTGATGACCTTGGTCCCGTTGCGAAAGACAGCCATGGACACGATGGTCCCGGCCTCGCTGGCCGTCAGAGACAACTCTCGAAACTCTGCTTGTTCAACGCGAATCTCATAGTCACCGTGAAGCCGGCGACCACGGAAATACTTGCTCCAATCGGTATTCTGATCATCGATAACGAGCAGGGTGAAGCAACGATCCTTGTTGTAAGACGAGCCGCGGGTCGTTCCAGCTACGGCGGCGCCGAGTATCGACGCACCCTGACGTTACGAAGAAAAACAAAAACGAAAACACAAAAATAACAAAAACAATTTTTTTAATGGCGGATTTCGTACTGTTTGGTTTTCAGGTTTTTCAAAAAAAAAAAAAAAACGCCCAACAAGAAGAGAAAAAAAGCGGACGAGAGCGAGAAAATCACTAATTTCTTTCGAAATTGTAGTCTTCATAATTTTGAAGCGAGGGAGGGTATTTTTTCTGCATCCTCAAAAATACCTTTAAGAAGAGCTGACGAAAGATCGAAAAAATGTTGTTTTGAAGGGAAAACCGATATTTTCTTTTTTTTCAATTATTCCATTTCTATTATTCAATTTTTCAATTATTTTTCGGTGACTATCAGCGATCGATGTTGCGATACATTGGTCAAGCACTGTTAAAAAAAGTTTCAACGATGATTTACTCAAAGACGATGACGTCCGTTTGGCGGCGTCAATCGCAAACCCTCTTCCGGCATGGGGATCATACAGAACTTCGGTCCGGGACCGAACGATTGTGCAGAGGATCGATCCACGCGAGTCTCCAACCTAATTGAACTACAGGGTTAAACTCTCGGCGCTACGTAACATCTACAGCTGGTATTGATAAACGATCGAGTTTGTCCTGACCCAGCAATGGTTTGTAGTAATAGTGGATCACCTGTATAGCCGAACATTGAGGCAATGAAGAAGAGAGAGAACGGGAGGAGGAAATAGCTTTTGGCACACGGATTTGGTAGTGGACCAAAGCAGCGCCTGTTCCCAACGCGAGCGAGCTTCTCGTGTGTCCCTTTGTAAATTCAAAATTAACACTGCGAGTTTCGGAAGCTGCCCTCGCGTATATAAACCACCTCTCCGACGTGGATCATAAATGCTTACGAGACTACTTTGTTGGGGCGAATTTCGCATCCACGCTATAAATTCAGAGTCATCTATGCGTTTGCTCAAGGGAAATATACATTCAATAAGCTCGTGTATTTAACAAGCACTCCTGTTCCGCGCCGAGATTCGTGCAGAAATGATGAAACGTTGCCCGAATTCCGACGTTATTTCATCAAGAATTCCTGACAGTTTCACATACACGATTTTATAACAAGGATTCGCAAACACACGGCAATAACAACTGCGGTAAAAACTTTGTTTCTCTAAACCAATTTCGTGTGTTACTTTTTTAATTAATTCAAAAAACGAAGAGGAATACGACGATGCTACATCGCGAGTAAAAGTCATGTGCCGGATGTTGTGAGAATGACGATTTCATTCGCGGAAAAATTTTTATAATTGCGTGCACACGCGTCGAGGTCCGAAATGGAAAATTCTACGGTCTCGTTAGAGTCGTTTAGGGGATTTTTTTTCTTGTCATCATTGTGGATGTGCTTTTTTCTCGAGCACGCGACATGGAAATTCTCCACACCTGACTCGAAGCATTTGCAACTTTTTTTTCGGTTGCAGCAGAGGGGTCAAGAAAAGAAGGAAAAAAAATCACTATCGGACCGTGGCAAATTGGCATGTTGCCGCATTCGCCCGCTCCGGTCGTGGTCTCCGCGTTAATTTGCATAAAAGCCCAATTAGTTTATAAGGGTTTTCCGTGAGGTCGAGTTTTTTGCCACACACGGCAGCGTGACGCTGTGTATGCGACTGAGAGGATGCGGAAAATTCTTCGTACACGCAACCCTGAAACATTTTTTTTCCTCGCATTTCGCGGTTTCACGTCACATTTCCATCCTCTGTAAACCGTCCTGATGACAATGAGTCTCGCGCTGAGACGTTGGAACTTTTTTTTTTCCGAAAATTGATTTTTAAAACTGACTAATTGGAAGCGCAAACTGACGAAAAATTTTCATCTTATTTTCCGAATGATCTCAATTCGCTGGCTCCTGTTTCTGAAGCAATCTTGCTTTTTTTCGAAAGAAAAGCAAATTTCTAAACTTTTGTTCCCAAGTCGATTTCCGGACTTTCGTGTTTCTTAGTCCCCCCCCCTGCTCCATAAAATCGCGAGGTAAAGTTCACAATTTTCTTTCTCAGCTCTTTGCGCAGTTTGTCATGTGAAATAAAAGAAATTGGCACGCTGAATGTATCAAATTTGAAAGCTTCGCTCGTGGCAGCGACAAAAATAAAAATACGCCCTGATACTTCATTATCCGTTGTTTTTCATGTAACAAATGAACGAATATAAACGGAAATTAGGGAAAAAAATGTGTCTGCGTGAAATCAATTTATTGAATTTGAAAATTTCGAACGATAACGTGTCATGTTGTAGAAAAACCATTCGAAAACTCGTAGTTTTGTTTGTTTTTGAAAAATTCAACAAATTTAAAGTCTGCACGATAAAAAAAACATATGTGTATGTGTCAACTGACCTGGTCCCGCGCGGCTCCGGTGAAACTCTGGACCCGTTGTAGGAGGGTTTCCCGGGTTTTCGCGGGCGACGAAGGTGCACTCGTTGTTTTCGAGCCTGGCCTCAGATTGAGACTCAGATCGCCACCGGATCCGATCGGCGGATGTGCCGTCGAACTTACGGGACCGGAAGCATTAGGCAGTGCACCGGGAACCGGTGGCTGATTAGCCGGTTGAACGGATCCCGGCTGAGATTGGAGCGGCCGATCGGGGTTCCCCTGATAGGGATGAGAGGAGTCCTGTCGTCCCACGGGGGCCACCCCGGTTTCGGAGTTTGGCTCATCATCGAGTTCCGAGCTCAGGTCCCCTGACGAGAACCTGAAAGAGAAAATGCGTGACCTCTCTTGTTGATGGAAAAAAACGCCGACGCGATCGTTGAATCTTCGTTTTTCTCCTTTTTTCTCGCATTCGAACGATCGTGTCCCATCGACGTATGCGTATATGTACACTGATCACGGGGACGTAAAGCGAAGAGGAATACTGAGCGAAAGAAGAAGAACAACGGATGTCATCGAACGGCGTGAAGTTGGATGCAAGTTCAATGAAGCGCAGCCCGAATGAACGAAAAAACAAAATGATCCAAACGATCATGAACGATGGGATATCGTTCGATTGGTGGATCAGTACAAAACGGTAAGCAAAACGGAACAAACTTTGAAAACAAAATGAAGAAAAAAAAATTAACAAAAAGGGTGATGCAACGGAGGACGATTCTGCACGATGATGATCGCGCGAACGACTGCCGCTCGCGATTGCCGCTCGGGATACGGGGTCGTGAACCCTGGCTAACGCATGCGTATACCAATGGGGAAACACCGGTGGATCATATACATATATATACACACACGTACATAGAAGCGAAACGCCGTTTTACACAATCGGTGGAGGGGAAACGAGCGCTTCGACATTTTCGCGAAAAGCAAAATTTATCCGGCATCTTGTTTTGCGAATAAATCGCGAAACTTTTTTTTTCAGTTCCTGAGATGACACCCGAAGGCATCCTTGCGGGAATTGTCGGGTGGGCGTTGAATTTTACGCGAAAAATTGAACGGAATTGAATAATAAAATAGCGCGTTCATTCATAAAGTTAATGAAGCTGGATTAAGCGTTGAGAGTTGGAAAAGACAAAAGGAGGGTTTATTTCGTTGCGTAACGAGTTTAGCAATGTCCCTCCGTTACGAGTGTACATCACGAATGAATCTATAAACGTTGATGGTGCGTCTTTCAACTTTGTGCAAAACGCGATGCAAATGAGGAGCTGCTTTGTGAGAATGCACCGAAAATCCTTGTTTAGTTTATGTTAATTGAAATAATTATGCAAAGTACGAAGATCACGAAGGTACGTAATGCAATATCCTCGCTGAAATGACGATGAAGTTTTTTTTACGAATTTATTTCTTACTCCGATGACGAGCACTACTTTTTCTGATGGTGGGAATAACGAGCGAATCAAAATTAATTACGATGATAATAAAACGTGCAATCTGCATAGACACTTTTTGCAAACAGAGAGGATGAATCTTCGATAGCTACATCCATGGGTCAAAGCGGAATACAAAGCATATACTCGTACCAGCATCCAGAAGAAAAGATTGTTGTTACTTAATTAGTAGCGCATTCCATTTCGCCCTATATTTCTACCGTGAACGAACTTTATTGACGCGCAAACATCGTATTAATAAGAATCCTACAGCGGCTTTTGATTATGACTTTTCCACATCGATTTTAATAACCTGCAGACTCGTTTTAACGATATATCCAAAAAAAAAGTTGAATGAAAACGTTTCGTTATTACATTTCCAATCATCTGGATTCTGGTGTGATTTTCTAGGTTGAATAACTCGAAATTTTCTATTAAAAGAACGATCAGTAAGTAATTTAATCACACCTGTCGAGACTCCTTCGGATAAAATGCGTGGGATCACTCGGACAACAATTATATCACATTAACTTTAAGCAAATAGTATATCCATAAATAATTGCTATACTCATGAAAAAAATCACATTCTTCGAATCGACTTTATGCGAGGCCAACGTGTATAATTTTCTTCATGGCTTTGTTCTAAATGATTAATATCTCCATTTTTTTCGCTGTTAAAGTTTGAAAGTGCACGAGGATTTTACCTGCGTTTCAGGTAGTTGACATTGGTGGTGAAAGATTGGCGGAAGCTGGAGAATGAAATGTTGCCGGGTGATGGAGCAGTTCCGCAATACTTGGCGCACCCGCCGCGTCCGGTAATCTTGCTGGCTCTTGTTTCGCTTTTATCTCAAGGAATTTTCACTCGACGGTTCAGAGTTCGTAATTCTTTATTTCTGATTTTCTCGCGGTGAGCAGCTGACGGTGACGATGGTAGTTTCGATTGTTTCCTCGTGTCGTACTGATCTCGAAATAGTTTCGAGCTCTCGCGATTAAATTTGATCGTTGAAATAAGCTTTGAATGGAAATTCAACTCGAAACGAAAGGGTCAGCTAAGAGTGGATAAGAAGGAGAGAATGAATGGTCCAAGTTGAGATCTGAAATTGAAGAAACAACGAATATCGTTTATTTATTATCATTTTCAGCGAAATAGGGAAAATACGGTAATTCAGGAAAATACGGAATGGCAACTTTATTTCATTATAAATTTTAAAAAAGCCCATGTTGTCATACATGTATGACTCATTTTTAGGAGACAAAAATTCAGCTTTAATCTGCAAAATGAACGAAATAAATGTAGCACGTGTGCGCCTTTTAAAGCTCTCGAGACGATTTTTAATTCGAGCGGACGAACCCACAGATATATTTGAAAAAAAAAACATGTTAATCTCGAAAAAGGAAGTTTTTTTTTGAAACTCGTGGTACTTTTCGTCTATCGTCTTAGCTTCATTACTCGCGATACAAATGCAGGGATGATCTCGTAGCTCTCTCGTGTCTTCTATACATAACTCGCGAAACACGATCAATAGAGCCTCGTCAAAGTTTATGCATTCCACGAAGCTCTCGAGCAACCACGCGTTTCTCCCGAACTTACAAAACCCCCATTGAGTCAACGGGAAAACTATATAATCGAAGCGACCTAAACCCCAGGCACCATACACATGTTACACCTATGTGTGCATTCATAGTCGAGGGTGAGATCGAACTTTTCGAGCGGTATACACGCCGTGTACATAAAGTAGTCTCGAGCTGCGTACAGCGACTCAATAAGCATATAAGAAGACACACTTTCGAAAAGATTACCACAGTAAGTATATCCGGAAAACGTATTAATTTGAAATCATGAGGGAAACTCCAACTACTTTTTCATTTTTTACCATGTGTTTTCAAAATTACCCCGTTTCTTCTGGACATTTCTTTTTTCCTTGTCATTTGCAGTGCTTGTTTCTAACAATCGTCTTCATGATTATGTAAAATACATAGACGATAAAAGAAAACCTTTGATTAACTATTTTAGGAGAACGTCGAATTTGGAGGAATAATTACGTGAATTTAGTACGAGTATCTTTTCGCAAAAAATGGGCACTCTTCCTAAGGTAGTCGGGTAAAAGTTTCATAGTGTGCATGAAACTTTAATGAGAATTTCATCTTTGTGTACTTTCGGTATTTCGCTCGAAAAAAATGTACCCTCGTGACACTCGTAACTCAATTCAGTATAGATCAAGTAAACGCTGAATTTTCAGTGCTGATTATTCGTCTCCGGAGTTTGTGAATAATTTTTAAATAAATAACCCCTAGCTTTGCTGTATCGTAACTCTGCAATTTTTGAGATCCTTTACTATCTTACAGTACGATGAGCATTGTAACATTAACATCATCGAATGTACGTTTTCAGCAAAATATTTCGTACAGAAAATAATTCCACCGCCAGCACTGGCACAGATTTTCACGCTGTCGTCCGATATATTCTGATGGATATATCAAGATTTGGCACATGCTCCGCGAGTATCCACGTCGAATCGAAAAGCCTCACTGCGAGCTTGGCATTTTTTTCTTCACTCAATTATTTCTCATCGTTCTCCATAGAGTTTCTCGATAAAATTATTTTTAATGAATTCTACGGAGGCGAATATTGTAAAAAAAGAAGACATCCATTATTTATTTCAAAAATGCACAGCCTCTTTAGTGTCTTTAGTATTTTAAATTATTTCGTATTCTGTGTTACCGTCCACATACGTTTGCCTCTCGCATCCTTTCGTAACACGGAATACCAAATTTCGCCATTATATATCAACTCCGATCTTCTCGTCTTACCATTTACTCGGCTTTTTCTCATTCGAAGCGAAATAACAACGCGGAGCAGGGCAACGAAGCCCGATACGCGCAAACTTGCTTTTGCGACATGAAAAGTTACAATGAGTAAATAAAAACCTCGAAATGAAATATATAAAAAAAAAACAATAACCAGGATTTACGAAATGAAATTTGTGCAAAAAGCAATCGGGATCTTTTGCCATGTGGCAATACCACTCGGATTTATGTAATAAACGATAACAGAATGGTCGTCAAAGCTTCTTCCCTCTTCTAACCGACAAATGGAAATTCCCTTTTTTCCTGATACGACTTATTTATTTATCGCTTTATAGGAGACAGATTGCGATTCATGGACGGAGGGAGCTTTATTGTACCATCATTTACGCAAACTATATATTTACTTCCTCCTACAGAGCCGTTTGTTTCTTTCTCTCGACAGCGCAGTTACCGCTTCCCTCGCTACTCGCTTCGGCTTTTGGATGTTTTTTCCCCATCATCGGTGAGAAAGTGCACTCTTCGGGCTGGTTAAAAGGAAAGGGTATAAAGCTTCGAGCAACACGCACAGGGACACAGGGTATCTTTCGTCTCGTTTGTAAATGTACAACCAGGTAAAAAAGTGCAGAGAATCGCACGCTCACAGCCAGCATGTTCGACAAATGAGGAAGGGTGCAACGAAAAACGAGTGTCAATAAAAACAACTGGAAAAACATTATTGTTGCGTAACATTCAGATCGGTATGCAACGATCGAGATAACGAGTCATCAAGATTCAGGATGCAGGATGAGTCGTGGGGGGGTTTTTTGAAAATCGTAAAGATCGCGTACAACACGTACGACTTTGCACGTTCTGCCATGAAAATGGCAAGTCTATCACCGTATCGACCCATGCACAGGTTTACTCGTGGTTCTTTTCATCCTCTGCCAGGTACGCGGCGTGCGATCATTTGGTTTCTCTATTCTCCAGGCCTTGTGTCTTTGGGGGTGGATAGGGTGTGAAGAGTACTCTAAAACGCCCACTCATACTACAGACACAAACACGTACGTGTGTGAGTTAAGTTCACGTGTACAGGTTTGCGCATAGTAAAGTTGTAGGAAACGCGAGGTGCGAGTGTCGACGCGGAGAGTAGTGGAAAACGCTCAAGGGTATCATGGTCTACGCCCGGGTGCTTTTAGAGGCTGAGAAATATTAATGGCTAAGCAGCCTTCGTATATATCAAAGCCTATGCAGACATTCACGTGGTACTTGCTTCTTGGAGAGATACAGAGCGAGAGAGAGAGAGAGAGAGAGAAAGAGTTAAACCCTCTGAGAGTTCGATGTTCTGTGAGTTTACTGTCTTATTTCTATACAAAGTTCAAAAAACGTACAAATTGATTGATCCAGCGAGATATTTATGCATTTTCATTTTGTACTTAGAAGCCAAACATTTAACATAATATACAGAGCGTATATCGATCAATGACCGGAACTAACGTTTGCAATGGCGGCATATTCGCAAAGAATTTTCCAAACCATAATCAATTGATCCGCTGCACCAAAGTCTCTGTCATTCGACGTATTTCTTTTGGAAAGTCACATCTCTACGATGATTTTTCGCTGATATATAATTCTTCAATATATTGGCTCGATTTTAAATTCAAATTCCAGGCAAGCAAATGAATTTTCCTTCTGCAAGCTGCTTCTATATAATATTCTGATTTTCATCTGTGTTGCATTAATCTGGCTTATTTTTTTTCCACATTTTTTTCAATTACATTTCTCCTCTGCACGATACTTTTCAGCCCTTCACTTTTCGCTCCGTCGCTCACACGTTTCAGAAATTACGAGTTGGATCCATTCGCGGGAAAATTGTATGTGAACGACAATAAGGGTTGAAATTGTCGTGAAGGGTGGGTTGGTAATATACCTTCGACATTGGACGCGTTCGCGTTTGGTGAGCAAATAGAAGAATCGTACTAACGACACGGACGGAATAAGGGTGGCGCTGAAGTTGAACGATCCATTCGTCACTGTTTACCATTTCATATTTTTCTTCTCTTCCAACGAAAGGGGTGTGAAGAAAAATAACAATATTGTCCAGCCAAATATACGGACAGCCAAGTTTACCAAGGGGAAGAGTTTTTATGATCGTTAATTCCGGGACAAGATCCGATTCTTTTTACCCTCTATTTTGTCTTCGTAGGTGTACTTCCGGCAAGCTGAAGTTTCAACCCGCCACGAACGAGCACAAGTTGAAGCGTTGAGATCGGATGGTTGATTTATCACGAAAGATCGAAACTTTTCACGAAACTCCAAGGAAACAAATAAATGCAATGTGGAATTTCCAAAGTTTACGATTTCGTGCAGATAATACATATATAAGACCCCGTATTGTCTTTGAGTTTCAGCCCGACAGTTTCTTTAGCCGATGACAGGTTTGCCAAACAAAATTAGTGTTTCCGTTCGAGACAACTGCATCCGTGCTTGAAACGATGAGGCGATAAGAGCCCGTGATGTGAGAAGTGTGGTGTTACGACAGCCATATTGTACAGAGGCTTGAATTTTTTTAGAAAAACTCGATTGAAAAATGTGTGAAATCAGTACGGAATAATAAAGACAAGAGAAAAACGAGCATAATCTCAGACGTTATCGTACGAAATTTTACTTTTTCTTTACTAAAAAATCTTGACACATCGGTCACTGCTAGAGGTGCTCGATACATCCTGCCGTCTCGGGAAACCTTTTGTGGTGGGTGGACGAACCTTTCCGCAGATAAGGATCTTCAGGGGTGAAGAAAATATAAATGACACACTTGTGGGAAAGCAGAAGGTCGGTCTCCCGCTGAAACGACGATAAAGCTGTACATTCGCGTAAGCACATCGTTTGTGACAGCTGAAGAAATGGTGATAAATGTATATAAAGGAAGACAATAAATTGTTTCGATATATATGCATGTATATGCAATACAATACCGTATTATGTATATGTGTAATACATTACTGAGAGGAATGTAAAGAATTTCGAAAAAATTGCATATGCTCCAGTGATATCGGCGCGTACATCCCTCGTAGGTAAAAATGTTATTTCCGGCAAAGAAATATAATACGAGTAGCTAAATTTCGAGCTAAAACAAATCCGCATTTTGACGTATCCGACAGCCGCACTGATGGAAACTTCGAGTCAAGAACGTTGAAAATGCAAGATTAGACGAATTTTAGCAAGAAATCGCCGCGAAGATCTTTGTATATCCTGTATTGAATTATAATGTATTAAATTTCGGAAAAAATCTGTTTCTATGCTATGATAATTTGGTAATTCCTGCAAAAATTGTACAGAGCTTTTTTTCGACTTGAAAGAACTTTGCGCAATTCTGCTTTAATCGGCAGAGCATCAGAGACGAAATGAGAGACAAAAGAAATTTCAGACAAGCATATAAACTATGCTTTTACACATATGTGCTTGGTATATAGATGCGAAGGTATCAAAGGTAACAAAAAAATGTATAATACGCGAAGAGACGGAAAAAAAATCGTTCTCTCGTGTTACAAAAGGAATGAACCACAGACGGTTTTGCCGAGTTTTTTCGAGATGAGTCTGATACGATTTAGCCCTCTCGCGGATGTACACATATGCACGAATGAAAAACCTCACAAATCGAGTGCTCTCTGTTCAAACAGGACTTTACTCACGACAATAAATCCGATAACGTTGAAGATAATGAAAAATCAACACCGCATCGTTCAATGAATACAAAAGCCATTGATCTCGTTCATGGTTATGTTTTATTTCGTTGCGAAAAATCGTGTTTTGTTCACTATTCAATAAACTTTGAAGTTTGAAGAAGTAGAAGACGACAAACTGCTAGTTGGGATTGTTTTAAATGAAATATAATTAACGATGAAAAATCAAGTGCTCGCGGTATTGTTTATTCCGCGAAGCTACCGTGCATGGTCCCAAAGCATTTACATAAACTTGTGCAGTCTTGAATTTTAAGGTATTATACGGCGCAGGGCACTATTCTAGGAGACATAAAATTGCAACTCACTCTCTCAACATCATTCGTTAGCCTACGCGTATAACGTAGTTTTCTAGGGACAAGAGATATAATTGCAGAATGGAACTGCAAACTCTGGATTAATTTGCGATTCATGGAAGCAGGACTGCGTAACGCTGATTGTAAAACGTAGGCGTGCATTACATACCATGTTTTCAGACACTTCCTTTAGTACATAACACGTGTTTACATATCCTTTATAACATGAATATTCAAATGTGAACTGATCTGTATTTGTTTATCAGAATTTCATTCGAAAACCGTTGTACAGATCTTCTTTTTTCAAACTTGAGTCAACTTTGTATAATTACAATTTTGGAACGATCAAAGGAAAAATTAATGTATTATTTTTATAATTATGAATAGAAGAAATGAATTCTGAAAAATTCGTATATTGTTGTTATATTAATACACTTTTTTTTCAATGTAGAGTGCATGTCAGGGACTAGGAAAGGTTCAACGAATATTGGATAAACGGCACTGGGCGATTGAAAATTCAATCGAAAACTGCACATTGAAGTTTAGTATAACGATTTTAAATAAAATGAATCGAATTTTTGTTCTTGCTTCGAATTATTTCGATCTTCGTTAAGGTTGACTGAATTTAAAAAATTTAAAGATGGTGAAACAGTGGGAATAAGGCAGTGAGTCAATGTCTTTTAAATCATTTATAATTAAAATTATAGTGTAATGATTTACTGCACGAGGGCAGAGTTACGAAAATAGTTTTATAGCATACATGTGTGTAGAGGGATATTGTTGTGTAACACAAAGGGAATTCACTGCACCCCATGGATTAAACAGAGATGAGAGCATGTCCCAAGGTGCGATAAAAAGGAAACAGCAATTTGTCGTACCGCCTACGTTGTCGTCGAAGAAACAAACTTTGACAAGTGCTCCGATACTCGATTTCTTTGATCCTTCTCTTTCTGAAATCCCCTCTTTTTTTTACTCATATTTCTGTGTTCGACATTTCTTTTCCTGCTATATTTTTTTGTCGTTTACTTTCCCTTGAACGAAATGTCAAACGTCTACAACGCTTATCTTGGTATATTACGTTACAGCCCCCTAAAGAACATATCTGCATCTTTTTATGTTTATTCATACATTATTTAAAATAGAAATTATCTAGTAAATCCGACATACTAATTTTCCCAAGTTTTTCCAGAATAATAAATTTAGAAAAATGAATACACTTATATTTCGATCGCAAAAGGACGTGAATTCTGACCGCACGTTTTCCGAAATAACGCGATCGAAATTTGTCGCAACATTATGAATAGCGTTGTCCAAAATTGTCCTACTTTTATTGCAAATTTTGCAAACAAGTTACAAAAATGTCAGCCACATTTATAGAATCGTTGAGACCAAACGCACGAGATGGCAACTCTCAAAAACGTCTGTATTGTCAGTATCCTCATTGATCACCTAATTTCCATCTGATATCAGAAAATTACGAGAAATTCAAAAGCGTACGATTCCGAATTCACGAAGGTACGAAAGTTGACGAAAGATTCAGTTCGCTAAACTTTCATCAAGTTCGCTGTACATCGGACGTGTCACTGGTACACGCGGAGTTCAAACTATATCTGTACATACACACGATATCAAATAATTCTGTACCAACAATTCCGTGTCCGACATTCGGGTAAAACTTGTACGAAAGCACAGCCAGCAAACTTGGTCGTAATGCTCAGGTTTCTCGTTGATACGATGAGGGACTGCGTCCAGGGAGTACACTGGACAGCTATTATCTCTCCACGAGAACATTTAGAAATGATGAAGTTTAAAAGTTTCTGAGCACACCGATTCAACTCTCACCGCGACGTTTTTGGCCAATCTTTCGTTTGAAAAAAACACCCCAAAATCGTTAAGTCTCCTCCCCAACGTTAAATTTATGACTTTGACGAAAAGTGAAACTCGGCGTTCGACTTGTCCTCAAAATTCCTTGCAGGCAAATCCATTACTGCTATCTGTACGTTAAATTGTTAAAATTACAAAAAGATACCATAATATTCATATTTTTCGCGCGTGTTAACGGTCCTTACATCGTTGATCATTGTGTCATTCGATATCAGATACAAAGGGATGACGAACGAGTCTCGCGAACAATGAGATTCCCGTTTATATCTTAAGATCGACGAGGAAGATGATGGCTCCAAAGTTTCGGGGAGAAAGTTACATGATCACGATTCCCTTCTGCAATCGATCGAGGACGCGCGTGCATTTGAAAGATAGGCCTCGAAGAACTTACGAGTTTCGCCAAATTCAAGGGGTGTATTGTAGTGGATGTCAGATTGGGCGGAGGGGAAAGATATACGAACGATAGAAGGTAGAGGAGAGAGAGTCAACCGGAAGGAGAGAATTCGGAAGATCTTAAGCCCACCCCGAGCCAATTGAAAATTGCTTGGGTGGACATTCGTTTCTGGCCTGATTTCAAGTTCTGTCGAAGACTTACCCGGAAGAATGTGAAACGAGATTTTTCCCTCGGTATGTATTTTATACATATACACATGATAGTTTAAAATTGCAATTTATACTACTACAAGTTGCAGTTTCATATAAAGTCGTATTTTTTCGTAATAAAAAAAAAATTGTAAAATTGTAAGGGAAAAAACTTGCAAGTCACTTTAAAAATGGTTCACTGTGCTAAGGGATGGTGAATTTTGGGTACATTAAAAAAATATACATTCAAAGAAGACCGATATATTTTCTCGGAAATTATTTCCATTGGCATGACATGAGTTTGCAGCAAGTCGGTTAACTCGATCATTGATACGTTAGCCTTTAATTGGATTTACACGCTCCGGTATTGTCTGCCACTCCCTTCTTGCGCACATTGAAACACGTGATTTATTCTCGCCTTTCCAAGGGACGATAATAACGAAATACCAAATACTCGTTTCAGGAGTTACACCCCCAAAATCTTGCTTACAATCATGCATAAAAATGTCTCGACGACGATTTGTAATTATCGGTGCACAATCCGAGTGAATTTTTTCCATTCGACGTGACGACACATATTTGTCGCCCTTGGAAAAAACACACTGACTTTCCATTACAAACTCAAAAATTGAGTGAACGATTCCAAAAATTGTCAAGAAGTTCGTCCTCCAAATCGTGTTATTATATTGTGCTAAAAATCGATACTATTCACAGCTGATTACAGTTCTTTCCTCCAATTATCCTCTTGGATTTTGACTGAAAGTCGAGTCGCGATTTAAAGAAAATATCGAATTTTTAACAAAGTTTCGTCATTATAAATGATGAAAAGTGCAGAAGCATGGAAGTTAAATTTACTTTGTTGATAACTTTTGTGGAACTTTGAGCTGATTAAACGTCCCGTCGTTCAAACTGAACGTGTCTTTGCCTGCGAAACTCAAAAACAACCAAGAGACGGCTGCACTCACGCCCTCTGCATCCGAAACTCTTTGACTCGTGAGAAATATTATCTGGAACTTTAGCTCACAGGATACGATCTGTACTCAACGTATAGTTAACAGCGAATAATGAAATTAATCAATTAGGATATTCCAGAATTATCGATCCGACCTAATGAATGAATTCGACTACGCTTCAATCACGTTCGGTATTTCAACGACGCGTGCATGAAATTTGACTCGTTCAATTTTACATATTTCAATAATTATCATAGTAAGCAGGTATCGCACGAATTGTTGAACAGTTTCATGTACATTTCGCGTGTACGTTCTGTTTGAGAATTCATAATTGGAATCAAGCTCGAATTTACCATATCGTGGAAAATATCACCGATTCGGTCAAAACCCACGTTTATCTCTGTGACAGTAAGCTACTTGGACACTAATCACCCTCGTCACAATGAACGTGCACGTTTTTTCAATATCATTTCATTTTATAAGAGAATTTTATAAGAATTTTGATGAATTAACACGAGAAACATTTCTAATATGAAAAAAAAAACATTTCTCACGTGGTTGTGAAATATTTAATGTGTGATTCTCCATTAAAGCCTCACGAATAAAACTCTGTTTCGCCTAAATTGGGCGCAGATGCTCGTAAATCGTTAATTGAATGATAATGATCGAGGACATGTGACAATTCAATAATAAATGCATTGAAATTTACTGATACCGGTGAAAAGAGAATTCGATGTCAAGGACAAAATGAATTATTCGCACCGATGCATCTGTTTTCTATTGGATGATTACGATATAGATTGTCAATTCGATGTCCTGGTGAAATGTCATCCAACAATTTGATTAAACTAGGCGGATTGAATTTCATCGGTACATTGCAATTTCGAAACACGCGATCACGATTAAAATTGACGAGTGGCAATTACAAAATTTAATCATGCCCATCCCTCCCCTAACATGATATTTCTCCGATCATCGATTATCAAAGAAACACCTATCGAATGTGACGAAATATTGAAACATACATATATACACACAAATAATTAACAATACATTTAGTCACAAGTTTTTACACACATATATATATAAAATAACTTGTAAATTATTTGTAAATTTATTTATTATTTGTAAAATTACTGTTAATAAATCAGTTGGCCAGATATGACAATGAATATAAAACATTTTCACGTTCGATTTGGTAAATGAAGTTGCAGAGGGAATAAAGAGAGACCACAAATGGAAAAAGTGCCACCCTTGCAAAAAGCCACCCCTCGCGCTTAGTCAACCTGACTGTCTTACCTCAATTTTCGCTGTTTTCCCGCACGTCTATTCGATGACGATGAAAATTCGTTTTTTCATAAGCGATATCGAGACTGTTCCGTTCTTCGCGTGATTTACAAGAAAAAAAAAGCCACGAGTGCGAAAGGTTCGCGCGTTACGCGTGAAAACAGGGTAAAACGTTCGAGCTCGAGCACGTCGCCGAAAGTCGATCACGACTCCGTGAAGGAAAGTCGAATGAAAAATCGGAAAACAATTTATTTCACCAAAGAAACGTTCCGTCGGAAGAAAGCGAGGTGGCGGAAGTCGAGGACGATCACGTGAAACTGGCACGCGTTTTACGTCTGCGTACCAAAGGTCGTACAGACTTGCGCACCCCTGACGTCCGGCGTTGGCGAACGTATTTTGCGGCGAGTTCGAAAGTCAACGACCAAAACACCGAACTGCGCGTTTATTCTTCGAAAAATCGGTCATTTCCTCGCGAAAAACGTCACTGATACTCGTTTCCTCAGCACGTTTTTTATTTCGACGTGTAAAAAATGTCTCGTGTACCGCGATCGTAAGTGGAACGGTACAGTTATACGGTCGAGAGAGAGAGGGCGCTTACGTTGCGTTTAGGGATGCAGAGAAAGAGAGATGCATGCGGTTCGACTTACCTACGTCGTGTGTGTGTACTACCCACTAGTGCGCCGTTGAAGCAGTGAAGCTCGGGCGAGATACGCGAGGGTGTCGCCCCGGGTTGTACAACCAGGTCGATAGAAGCGCGTCTGCGCTCCCCAAACCACGACTTTCCATCAACAAGCGCGCTCTACCATCAGCGATCACAGCGCGCTGCTGCTCGTGAGCTTCTATCGAAGAATCGGTATACGATGTTCACCGAGGGGGTGAGAAAGAAGCGAGTTTCGCGACGAGGATGGAAACAGAGGGGCTGAAGCGGCGAGAGGAAGGGCGAAACAAAGAATACAAGGGAGGTGGAAGAGACTGACCGAGTGCGGCTGATATAGGAACGAGAGATAAGGAAAACGTTACCAGCAACCGAAATCGAAAGCGTGAATTACATCGGGGAACCCTCCGAGTTGTTATCGTTCTTTCCTCTACATAGAATGCCTGAACATCAATGATTCATCGATCGATGTTAATTCGTCGATACCGAGTTTCAAAGTTTTCGGATTTCTTATGTTTCAAAATTGTTCTACATTCGAAGAATATCAGTGAATCATACACAACGAGTATGAAAAACGGAGAAGGAATAATTGCAGCAAGTACAGTTGGAAATTGGGGAAAAGAATTATTCAATCTGGAAAAACCAACGTTTTTTGAAAAACGGAGAAGGAATAATTGCAGCAAGTACAGTTGGAAATTGCGGAAAAGAATTATTCAATCTGAAAAAACCAACGTTTTTTGAAAAACGGAGAAGGAATAATTGCAGCAAGTACAGTTGGAAATTGCGGAAAAGAATTATTCAATCTGGAAAAACCAAGGTTTTTTGAAAAACGGAGAAGGAATAATTGCAGCAAGTACAGTTGGAAATTGCGGAAAAGAATTATTCAATCTGGAAAAACCAACGTTTTTTGAAAAACGGAGAAGGAATAATTGCCGCAAGTACAGTTGGAAATTGCGGAAAAGAATTATTCAATCTGGAAAAACCAACGTTTTTTGAAAAACGGAGAAGGAATAATTGCAGCAAGTACAGTTGGAAATTGCGGAAAAGAATTATTCAATCTGGAAAAACCAAGGTTTTTTGAAAAACGGAGAAGGAATAATTGCAGCAAGTACAGTTGGAAATTGCGGAAAAGAATTATTCAATCTGGAAAAACCAACGTTTTTTGAAAAACGGAGAAGGAATAATTGCCGCAAGTACAGTTGGAAATTGCGGAAAAGAATTATTCAATCTGGAAAAACCAAGGTTTTTTGAAAAACGGAGAAGGAATAATTGCCGCAAGTACAGTTGGAAATTGCGGAAAAGAATTATTCAATCTGAAAAAACCAACGTTTTTTTCTGTATGGGCAAAATAATGAGCTTTGGGATTTAGAAAATGAATTAAAAGTTGTATAACTCGCGGGACATTCGAAAAATTAGGCCTAACTGATTAAAGTGTCTCTTACATTATTATTAATATACGTATCCACATAATATGGTGAATATCAGAAACTAAGCGTTGGAAATTATAGAGATTTTTCCAAAAACTGCGTGATATATTCGTTTATATTTCAGAGCTGGTAGGAAAAAATCTTGAGGAATCATAAAAGGTCGTAGTCGAGGTCGGAGTGGGTTTGATAACGGGTATTTCTGGATCCAAGCGCTGAATGTCATCAAAATTTTTTTCGAACGATCATTTAACGTTCTGAATTTGCTTTTCAAATTTCGTACGACTTTTATGAAAACGCTTCTGGCGAGCCAACACCCATGTTCCAACGTTACGCTTCACTATTATTTCAAACTGGAATGATGCGGTGCAAACACGGTTGGAATCATTAAAAAATCATTGAAACTAAAAAAAATGTATTTTATATAATCAAAAAAAAATTTAATATCGCATACATTCTACACGGAGAGAAGAAACGTAAGAATCGCTTGAGATGAAAAAAACACATAGAGTCAGTGAGGCGGATGAGAGAAAGAGAGATTCTGATTAAAAAGAAAATAGCGTGAAATATTTTCGCGAGTGTTCCTGCAGAGATAATAATCGATTCGAGTCTGATAGAGAGGACGAACGAGAAAAAGTCGGAAAGACTGGCTGGAGAAAAGACCGAAGGAGTGGTACGGAAAGGAAGAATCAGACGGAAGAAGGAACGAAAAACAGAGATAAAGCACGAAAAAACCAAGATAAAACTGAAATAAATCTGAGGGAGAAATAAGTGACCCGGGAAAGGCAAAATTGAAAGTGGAACGAAGAAAAACTGAAAAAAAGAGGAGGTACGAAAATGATGTTTTTTTGAGCCAATTTGAATGAATTTCGAGCATTTATTTTCTCAGCGTGGCCTGCTCGCACATGTAACATCAAGAGAGATTCTGATTAAAAAGAAAACAGCGTGAAATATTTTCGCGAGTGTTCCTGCAGAGATAATAATCGATTCGAGTCTGATGGAGAGGACGAACGAGAAAAAGTCGGAAAGACTGGCTGGAGAAAAGACCGAAGGAGTGGTACGGAAAGGAAGAATCAGACGGAAGAAAGAACGAAAAACAGAGATAAAGCACGAAAAACCCAAGATAAAACTGAAATAAATCTGAGGGAGAAATAAGTGACCCGGGAAAGGCAAAATTGAAAGTGGAACGAAAAAAAACTGAAAAAAAGAGGAGGTACGAAAATGATGTTTTTTTTAACAAATTTGAATGAATTTCGAGCATTTATTTTCTCAGCGTGGCCTGCTCGCCCATGTAATACCGTTACACTACACAACTGTACGCAAAACGTCGTTGCGTAATCTTCATTGTTACGAACGCTGTCGGTATCGTGTGTACGCCAGAAACAGCTGGTCGTTCCCTATCATTCGCACTGTTCCGCATAATGCGTCGGATCTACACATATACAGGAGCAGAATGGAAAAGGTAAAGACAAGCAAGTTCCAAGGGCCACGAGAGAAACTCTCGAGCCCAACGAACGCTTGACCGAATGCTCGAAAGTCATCCGTTCACCCTTAACTTCAACCCTGTGCTTTTCCACCTTCCTTCTCTCGCTGGGTCGCTCAACGAAGCGCGAAGCTCGCTCGTCTCAAATGCTTTTACGGCGCTCTGTGTTGTCACGTTGAAACGCACGTGCGATGTCGGTGCATCGCAGGAACCGTTCGCCATATAAAAACAACACATTTTGCGCGCACTCGACAAAGAAACTCGACGATATTTCGTCTTTTTTGCCAAACGCAATCAAGCAATCAAGTTATGTAGCACAATTTCCCAAGTCCACAATTTCGAATTTCCGATGTGTTTTTCTTGAAAACTGGACTCTAACGTACTTTCTTTTTGGCAACGTTTAATCTTGATTATTCCCCAATCGCAAGTCTGTCATGAAGCATATTTTACAAGCGCGATCGAACACGAGTTTGAACGAACAATTTTCGACTTTCCTATTGTGTACAGTACTTCCGCGGTATTTTTCTTAAAAACTAAAAGTTTCACTCTGCACACCTTCTCCAAAATGAACTTTTCGAACGATACAACGAAATTGTGCAAGTAGACGAAAATTCCGCAAAGTTTAAAGAGGAACAAGCAGCTTTAAATGCAAAAACCACCGCCGACTACTCAAGATTCTTGCTCTATTTCAGCTTGCCCTGTTGGTATTGTACGTTTTTCAGCATATTCGGAATTTGTTAGAAAAAAAATGAAGATTGTGCCAAAAAAATTATTCGTGGTGCAAAAACAGTGGGAAAAAAAAATATTGCCAAACAGATCGAATGACAAAAAAAGTAGTAACAAACTGAAATTCATCTCGGATTTCGGTTAGTTTCGTTGAACGAGGCTGACAAGTTTTCTCAAAAATGTAAAATCTTGAATCGAGCGAAATCCGCTCCTCGGCGAAAACGAGGCAAAAGCCAAAATGGTTAAAGTGATTAGTAGGCAAGACTCGTTTGTATATGAAGCGTTTGCAACTTTATCCAAAGCCACCACCGCAAACTCGGAGGCTCGAGTTTCAAACTCACACTGACGTCACTGACAGAGATTTTTCGTTAATACCGAACGTTATCTATCTTTTTTCAATTTTCAGCAATTTCATATCCCATAATGCTACTTTCGACGAAATCTGACCATAAACGGTGCATTTCCGGTTCACGAAACTTTCCTCCACTCGACGTTTCGGGATAACCGCGTAGGCTACCGAAATCGTCGGCTGGATGTATTTTTCATTGCGTCTACAATAATGCTGCATCGTCGTAAATATTCAGGCGAGCCGGAAAGTTCCACTTGATCCCCGTTTGCGAGCGAAGGTACGAAAGAAGTTTCATAGAGAAACGGACAGAATTAATTTCCCCGTTTTATTATTAATTTTTGAAAGCAAAATCACGAAAGCCGACAAATCGTTCTCATCACCAACGTATCAGTGTCTCAGAGGCAGGAGCTATCTCTCTTGATCTGTATCTCGATCTAAAAATAATCGATCGAGAAGAGCGCGACACGCGTCGGCTTCGTCGATGCTCTCCTCGGCGTTGGCATCCTTGAGACAACGGTCGAGCGTCTGATTGAGACACAACTCCGGACGTCGACATTCGCGAAGTGCTGGCAAATAATTTTCGCTGGTCAAACCATTGACGATCCCCAGTAATTGTTCTCTGTGACGAAAATATCTCGTGTGTAAAATTGACTCCTCCTGAACTGCGAAATTCATTTGTTTTTCGCGACCTAAAGATACGACCTAAAGTCTACGCGTTTTACCTTGCATCCGGCGGAAGATTCGGGACTGTCAAAAGTCCCGATACCTGTTCTATCAAACCCATCTTTACGAGAGTTTCCCTCAAATTTTCGGCATTGTCTCGGCTGCACAGCGAACTGAGGAGAAACGCCGATTTAATCTGCAACTTTTCTACGGGACTCTGCAAAGCTCTGAGCAATACGGAGTATCCGTCGTTGATGTCCATGTATCGCAGGGACATTGGATGACCTCGGACGATACCTTGGCGAGATTAGGAAAACAAAACGAATGGAAAAGAAAAATCAACATCTCGACGACTTGGAATCATGAGTCAAGATGCGAAGTTGTGTTCACGAGACAAGATGATTGTATTTCCGTCTACACGATATTTCGACGATCGGCTATGAATGAATATACCGAACTTGTGCTCAAAACTACTATAAACCGGATAACTTTCAGTACAACTCTGGATTTCTTTCGATATTTCTTGTTACTCTTGCAGTTCTATCGGAAAATATGGTCGTACTTTCTTACGAAACTGAATAAAAACAATATTTAAAAACACAGTTAATCGTGATGGTTTTCGTTCTTAAAAAAGAATCCTAGATGGCGTCACTGCAAAACTATCCTCGACTTTTCTCCATCGATTTTCAGTATTTCTCTCCATTTCGGAGTATTAGATATATCGTTGATGCGAATACAATAATATCTACTTACAGGAAACTGCATACAAGGCCTTGATCCTGACTTGCTCGGAAGGATCCGTATCCACCATACTGAGAAGTATGGGCATCAAGCCCATTTCCAGTATCCTCTCCTGACAGTACGGATTATTTTGCGTGAGTTCCGCAACGATATCCGCAGCTTTCCATCTTATACTGCTATGGGACGAGTTTAAGCACGGTCCGAATATCTTAAAACCGCCAATTTTGTAGAAATCATTGGCGATATCCATGTTATCAACATAGTCGGCTATTTTTTCAAGAGCCGATTCATGCTCCGTTGGATCATCCTTCGAACTTAGCTCAACGACGTTCGACAAGACTTTCACTGCTTTGTCGAGTTCTTCCGGTACGTTTACCGTAATCGAGCTCAAAGCGGCATCGAGGAATTTTTTTCTCTAAAAAACAAGAAATTACAAAAAGTTCAACTTTTTACGATAGGCATACAATAAATTACAGACTAGGAATGTGGCTTCGTTCGATATAACATTTCTTTTACGATGCTGGAACTTTATTCAGAAAGTGCCCAGGATAAGAGACAAAACACTTTTTTAAAAATTTTTTTGTTTGTTTTTTCCATTTTCAATATCTTTTAGAGGTTATGAATTTCTGAATTGAATAAAGAATAAACGAAATAAATTTACCTCTTCGTCGAGAGGCTGAGTATAAGAGGAGTGAGATGAATTTTCCGCATTCGTGGCTTCCATTGCAAACTTGAGTAATCCATGTAAGTTCGCGGGTTGCCTGGGTTGATTGGGTGTCCGATGTACATTGCTTTCGTTGTTGCAAGGTGGAGGACCTTTTATGGAAAGTGGCCTTTGGCTGCTCGAATTCTCACTCGATGACGGCATCTTTGATTCTTTGCTATTGCTAGATACGAAACAAAGGAATATATGGAAAAACAATGACAAGGTCTTTTCGATCAGTTCAAGGTTAACGCCTACATTCCGTCACACTGAGAAAAACATGATTTACCACGATGTTCTATTTATTATAGAATTTTTTCGGCCTACCTGTTCATATTCTTGTCGTTTTTACGCGTATGCGCTGCACCCATCAAATTATAAACAATCGGTTAAAATGTTGCTCCTCTCGACGCTGTGTTGTTTCAACATTACTCTCGACCGACTTTCTTCGAAAACACTTAACGGGCATCAAGCTCAGCTGTTCAACCCGGAATCGAGGGTACCGCCTCTCGCGGTAGCAGAGCGCACCTCCGCACCACTAGTAACCAGCGCCTTCAGCGGCAATATTGTTAATCAAATTAGGTACATACATTCAGTGCCGTGCTGCGAAGAAGGACCCTGAGAACACGACTCGCGCGTGACGTCACCCGACGGCCCGCGCGAGTCTTCTAATACATTGTTCACGCTTCACTCACACCCGTCCTAATGCCAAATGAATTATAATCCCTATAAGTAAGCGGAAATATATTTATATTTGTATTATTATATTAATTCTCATACGTTCATCAAACGATAAAGCGTTATCCCCGAAAACAAGCCAATCATCCATTTCGACGAAAACTACTATTTTCATTACTTGGTGTACATTTTTTACTTTTTAAAGTTTTAAATGTGGATTTTACTTCTTTTTGTACGAAACCACCGAAAGTAATCATGTAAGTAAAAAAAAACAACAACAAAAAATTCTTCAAGCGTTAAAACTTTGACATCGGAAAAGGTTAAAATACTTCGACATTCAGCACTGACGCTTTGATTTTTCGGTGTTTTGCCTACTTCGCCACTTGACGAATGTGATATATATGTATATTATTTTGCAATTTATTTCAGCGCATTTTACGAATTAATAACTCGCCCAAAAAAAAAAAAAAAAATACTGAGCGCGGGAATCGATCCCACGCCCCTGTGGTCTGGAGCCCGACGCGCTACCACGGAACCACCCCATCGATTGTGGAAGTAGTGCATCTTTTGGCACTTGTGATTCGCGGCCGGATGGATGATGATTGGCTTGTTTTCGGGGATAATGTTTTATTGCTTGATAAAAGTTTGTATACCACAAATACCACAAATCGCACAAACACACACACGACGCACGCGCGCACACATACTTATGAAAGAAAATTTCATACAAAATAATTGATTAAAATATTTTATTTATTTTAAACTAGGAACGACAGGGATGAATAGTGCCAAAAATGTCGACAAAGATAATTGTGCTTTTATTTCAGTATTAAACGTTTTCATTTATTGATTTATCCATCTTAGGGGGGCGGGCAGCCCCGGCCAGCGAGTACCGGCCATGTCTAAGATGTATACTCGCTTTGTGTTTACTATTTATGTTATGTGTGTGTGCGTGCGAGTATTAATGTTTCTGTTTGGGTTGTGTGTTGTTAATGTTGTAATGAAAACATTAATAGTAAACACAAAGAAAGCACACATCGGAGACATGGCTGAGGCTACCCGCTTGCTGGGGCTGCCCCCTCACCCCTATAGCTGGTAGGTTATCTAACCCACCAGCTAGAATATATATTTAAAAAAAAAAAATTGAAAATAAATAATCTTTATATTTAAAAAAGATAAATAAATAAATAAATAATCTCTATATTTAAAAAAAAAAGAAAAAAAAATCATTTTAATCTCTATATCTCTAATCTCTATTTAAATCTCTATATTTAAAAAAAAAAATAATAATGATCATTATATTTCAAAAAAAAAATAAATAAATAAATAATCTCTATATTTAAAAAAAAAATAAAAATCATTTTTATATAAAAAAAAAAATTGAAAATAAATAATCTTTATATTTGAAAAAAAAAAAAAAAATTATTTTTATATTTCCAAAAAAAAAAAAAATATTTTTATATTTCAAAAACAAAAATTGAAAAAAAATAATCTTTATATTTGAAAAAAAAAAAAAAATTATTTTTATATTTAAAAAAAAAAATTGAAAATAAATAATCTTTATATTTAGAAAAAAAAAAAAAATTATATTTATATTAGAAAAAAAAAAATAAATAAATAATCTTGAAAATAATTTTTTTTTTTTTTTTGAAATATAAAAATTTTTTTTTTTTTTTTTTGAAATATAAAAATAATTTTTTTTTTTTTTAATATAGAGATTATTTATTTATTTATTTATTTTTTGAAATATAAAAATAATTTTTTTTTTTTTAAATATAAAGATTGTTTATTTATTTATTTTTTTTTTATATAAAAATAATTTTTTTTTTTTTTTTTATATAAAGATGATTTTTTTAAATTTTTTTTCAATCATTTTTATATTAAAAAAAAAAAAAAAAAATTATTTTTATATTTTTATATATTATCTGTATAAATCTGCCGTAAAGACCGTCCCTTATGTCCCTTTCGACGTTTGGTCTCGAATCAGCGACCTCGCATATAGCAATGAGACTGAGAGGCCAGAAGAAAATTCCCAAGCTGGCGTAATGAAAGCCTATTCTGTCTCTCTGATGGAGATCACCGTCACTGGCAACGTCCCAGAATAAAGCACCGAGTATTACACTCAGAGACGCTGCTATGACAATTTTTTGAAGTAACTTCGTCAGAGCCCATGGCTGACTGTATATAAGACTTTTTAATAATATTGCGTAAATCTGAACGAATATATTCGCGCGAGATATCGACGGTGGGAGAGGAGCCGGTGGGCCAGGATCGCTCAGTCCGGGTAATTTTGACCTAGCCAATTCGGCAAGATGGTCGATCCTCTGCGAGGACTCGAGCATCGCTTCGGCCGACAAATCGTCGAGAGTTACCAAATCGACTGAAATTTAAAAAAAACGAATAATTATACCGCACCTCGAGACATTTTTTATCAATGTCGATTCAGACATTTGCATCAGAAAAATTTCGAAATTCAAGAAAACTCTGGCATTTTTGTTATCACATTTGTCAAAAATCGAATCAGCCATCTTAATTAAAAGCTCGCATCGAGAATTCTTTCACGTTTTCAATCAAGTACTTGTCGAATTGCAAATTATTCAAAAAATTGCGTTGCTTTGATCAAACATCAGTTTCGAATCCATAAAGCAATAAATTAAAGCTTCATGCTTCGGTAATTGTAATTGTAATTGTACTCGTCTGACTTTTTTAAAACCATTTTTGCTACTTTTCTTCGGAATTTACGAAACGGATAACCGGACTTACGATAATAATCCGATGGATTTTTGAACGGTGGACATGGGAATTCCGCGAGGGCAAAATAAAGCAACATGTCGCGCCTCATTCCGTGATACATGATTCTTCCGCCGGAGGTTAACGCGACTCTCGAGACCATCGTTAAGATTTCGTACGTCGGTGGATGCAGCGTCAAAACGACGAGTCTCTGTCCCCTCGTTGCCCATTGCCTCAAATACTCGACGAGGAAAAAAGCGTCAAATATATCGAGACCATGAGTCGGTCTGTCCAAAGTGAGCACGTGCGAATCTTGCAGCAATCGACAAGCCAGTGCCAATCTTCTCGCTTCCGAGGTTGTGAGCGAATTGACCAGACAATGTTTCGTAGCTTCGAGGCCGAGCTCTTGGAGTATCGCCTCGGTTTCCATCGGCGAAGCTTTCGAGCTTCCTCTCAGGCACATGTAAAAGTTTAATATTTGTTGAGCGGTTAATCCCGGACAGAGACCACTCTCGGCTGGGAGATAAGCGACCCGCGATCTAAAACGAAATAAAAAAAAAATTAATATCCAAAAAGTCAAAAATAATAAATTTCGAATTTCATTATTTTCTTTTGTTTTATCGATCTTTTTTGTCTTTTAAGTACAACGAAATATTTGTTCACAAGTACACATCGATCGAACCTGAGCGTGCTGGCGGACACGGGACGGCCATTGAGCAATACATCGCCTCTTTTGGCCCGTCTACGTCCAGCGATCGTTTCGACGATAGCCGTTCCCTCTCTCTCGGTCGTTGACATTACAGCGAGTACGTCGTTTGCATCAGCTTCGAGTGTTACACCGCGTAATAACGGTAAGCCGTTCGAGCCGGAAGCTTCGATCCCCCTCAGCTGTATGTGAGGATTTTGCAACGACGGTATCCTTCTCGTCTGCAAAGCCGAATAACTTTCCGGTCCAAGTAAACCCTGTCCTTGTCCGAGCGTCGAATGATGGCCGTAACCAGGATCCATGGGTGCTATACTGTGTCTTCGGTTGGCTCTACCACCGCTCTGTAATAGATTAGCCTCGCTGGAACTACGCAATCTTGTATTGTCTCGAACGATAAGCTGCGAATGCGCCACCGGATGTTCTCGGCTTGGTGTCGTACCGTGTACTTGACGAAAATCGGGATCGCTTCTCGCCGATCTCATCGCCGAAACGGAATTAGCACCGCCGACACCGCTGTGCGATATTCTCCGGCCTTCCTCGCTCGAATCATAACCGCTCGAGCCGTCGCGTATTCTCGAAGGCGGTAATACTCTTGGCAGGCCGAATTTCAAATACGTGTATGAATTACTAGCCAACGGGCTTTTCGGACCGTATCTCGGATGCCTCAGTATACTCTGTACGGTAGAGTCGCGAAGCTGAAAGTTTCCATAAGGTAGAGGCGATTTTTCAGCGGAACCCAATGCCGAATCGGTGAAATCCGAGTTCAAATTTTGCCTGTTGAAACATCCGGTGTGTTAATACATCGATTTCTTTCCATGTTCGTGTTGTATACAAAAAACAAACTGCACGTGGAAAAAACCATTATCGTCAATGATAATGGGACATATTATTTCTCATCTAAACTTGGTTCTTCTTCTTGGTTGTTATGAAATAATGAGCAAATTGCGAAAATAAACCTGTAAATCGACCATGCGTGGAGATCCTCACTAGCGGGAGGTTCGAATCCCCGAGTATCGAGAGCTCCGGGTACGGAATATCTTCTCTCCAATTCCCAAGCCTCCGATCCCATTTTTGATGATCGACTGTAACACATTGGATGTTCCGATGTTAAAAAAACATTCATCGATTCCCGTAACACAGCATCTTTCGTCGTATCTCTTTGATTACGTAATATGCTACAAGATCCCAAGGCATCCTCTGATAAAAAGGATTAATCAATGAATTTCACGCGTGCGTGCGTTTTGATGCTGAAATTAACATACGAATGTTTACTACTATTGAACAATAAAGTATGATCGATAAACTCGCGACGCGATAATAATAATTAAAGGAACGTAAGCAATAGCAATAATCTGCTTATGTAAATTATTATAAAAAAACAAACAGCGACATTTAACGATGCGATGTATCCTCCTACAGAGCAGAGAATCGCGCGAGCGATAAATTTGTGGAATGCGGTCGCTTCGAAAAGTGCAGCAAATGCGATTTGGAACGCGCAGCGATGAGAGAGACAAAAAACACGCAGCAGGGTGCAATAATTTTATGCGTTTCGCGTTTTTTTTATTATTTTCTTATTTTTCATATTGATTAACGAAGATACACAAAACGACCAGCATGACGGTTCGATGAACATGAGCTCCGAGGGAGGAGAAGAGAGAGAGAGAGAGAGAGAGAGAGAGGGAGAGAGGGAGAGATGAAAACATGAGAAGCGAACAAAGACGGATAGTCCAGTCGAATTAAATAAAGTTCTATTCTGGAATAACATAGGTTAGCCGATTTTTTTATAGGTTCATTAGATATGGAGGAACATATTTTTACTTACCCCCCAAAAAGTTAGGTCCGGATTTGTCCGTAGCGATTGTTTAAACTTTTGAGACCCCACATTTTGTTAAATAACGGCTTTGTTATGGGTTGTAGACGAAAACTCTTGAAACAAAAGTTGTTCGTCTCATCGTTCTTGAAAAAACAAGCCGTCGTGAGATCAATTATCATTATTTGTTTAGTTGCAAAATGAAAAGTCCCGTGGAAAAAAAAAAATCACATTTTTTGTTATAAATTGATGAACAAACAACGTACGGTTTTGAAACTCATGGCACAGGTAATATGAAATGTCTTCAAAATTATCATGCAAAGTTTTTTTGCCTGTGTTGCATAGTTGAGCAACAATCCGCGACGAGCCAAAATCCGTAAATCATTTGTCCTTTAAAATTTGGGAGGCCCACGGGTTGCCAAAAAATCAGGGAGACAGTTGGTAACTAGTACTTTCCATAAATGAAAAAAAAAAAATTTTATACTCTAAAATGACATTTTTTTTGGGCCCTTGAAATTTTTAGCTTATAAACAAATAGAGATATCTCCGGCAATTTTCACATTATTGGAAGTTTATGATGGATCGTACTCGGCCTTCATTTGACGAGTAATTTAAAAAAAAAAAACGTGAATATCTCAATTAGAACCGGAGATAACGTTGTTTAAGTGTTATTTCGTTTATTGTTGTTGCAATTAATATTAAGGGGGAAAAAAAAATATCAGCTGACTATAAACACCCCAAGGAATCACCGTGAATTTTTTCAGATCTCTAGGTGCGTTATAGGTAATTAAAAAAAATTAATTTCAGCCCGTCGAACGGCGCCGGTCGGTGAATGGCAGCCGGGCGGCGTGGCGGGGGAGCGCCAGCCTCCGCGCGCCCGGCCATTCTCATTGCTAATTAACAAATGGATAACTCCGTTTATAATTGTCGCACAATAAATTTTTTTTTTTTAACCATGCTACTTTTTTCTCGCAAATCCGAATCTGCAATCGGATTTATGATATTTTCTTTTCTTTTATGTTTCAGTCATATTCTTTGGGAATATTGCTATATATAACTTTAAATACACAATATTTGCGAATTTTACGTTAGAAGGAGGTAGAATAAAACTTCATTGGGGTGCTGTTGTGTTTAAATACATGTGTATACACATATATAATGGAAGAGCGAGAGAGAGATTCTAAGCGTTATAACGGGTTTCTGCTTCGAATGATGTAGTTTCTTTATATCTAAATATATATTTTTATATATTAGACTCGTCCAAAATTGAAAGATAAATAATTTAAGATACGTAGGGTAATGGTAAAAAAAAATAAGACTGATTCAAGCGTCAATGACATTTAATATTACCATACATAAAATAATTGTTAATATGTGACTATGTACCATATACTATATATACTATATACTATATATTACTATATACTATAAACTATATATATTTGTAGTCACATATTAACAATTATTTTATGTATGGTAATATTAAATGTCGTTGACGCTTGAATCAGTTTTATTTTTTTTTACCATTACCCTACGTATTTTAAATTATTTATCTTTAAATTTTGGACGAGTCTAATATATAAAAATATATATTTAGATATAAAGAAAATACATCATTCGAAGCAGAAACCCGTTATAACGATTAGAATCTCTCTCTCGCTCTTCCATCATATATGTGTATACACATGTATTGAAACACAACACCACCCCAATGAAGTTTTATTCTACCTCCTTCTAACGTAAAATTCGCAAATATTGTGTATTTAAAGTTATATATAGCAATATTCCCGAAGAATATGACTGAAACATAAAAGAAAAGAAAATTTCATAAATCCGATTACAGATTCGGATTTGCGAGAAAAAAGTAGCATGGTTAAAAAAAAAAAAATTTATTGTGCGACAATTATAAACGGAGTTATCCATTTGTTAATTAGCAATGAGAATGGCCGGGCGCGCGGAGGCTGGCGCTCCCCCGCCACGCCGCCCGGCTGCCATTCACCGACCGGCGCCGTTCGACGGCGCTCGACGGGCTGAAATTAATTTTTTTTAATTACATATAACGCACCAAGAGATCTGAAAAAATTCACGGTGATTCCTTGGGGTGTTTATAGTCAGCTTATATTTTTTTCCCCCCCTTAATATTAATTGCAACAACAATAAACGAAATAACACTTAAACAACGTTTTCTCCGGTTCTAATTGAGATATTCACGTTTTTTTTTTTTTAAATTACTCGTCAAATGAAGGCCGAGTACGATCCATCATAATACTTTCAATAATGTGAAAATTGCCGGAGATATCTCTATTTGTTTATAAGCTAAAAATTTCAAGGGCCCAAAAAAAATGTCATTTTCGAGTATAAAATTTTTTTTTTTTCATTTATGGAAAGTACTAGTTACCAACTGTCTCCCTGATTTTTTGGCAACCCGTGGGCCTGCCAAATTTTAAAGGACAAATGATTTACGGATTTTGGCTCGTCGCGGATTGTTGCTCAACTATGCAACACAGGCAAAAAAACTTTGCATGATAATTTTGAAGACATTTCATATTACCTGTGCCATGAGTTTCAAAACCGTACGTTGTTTGTTCATCAATTTATAACAAAAAATGTGATTTTTTTTTTCCACGGGACTTTTCATTTTGCAACTAAACAAATAATGATAATTGATCTCACGACGGCTTGTTTTTTCAAGAACGATGAGACGAACAACTTTTGTTTCAAGAGTTTTCGTCTACAACCCATAACAAAGCCGTTATTTAACAAAATGTGGGGTCTCAAAAGTTTAAACAATCGCTACGGACAAATCCGGACCTAACTTTTTGGGGGGTAAGTAAAAATATGTTCCTCCATATCTAATGAACCTATAAAAAAATCGGCTAACCTATGTTATTCCAGAATAGAACTTTATTTAATTCGACTGGACTATTAAGGATTTGTAATTTCTGGGAAACACGAGAGCCAACAAACGGGAGCACCTATGAATATGTATACAGAACTAGAACCGAAATCAACGGAGTTGGAGAAGGAATTGAGAGTGAGCGCCACGTGGCGGCTGTTTTGTCAAAGTTTCAAAAAGTGGGGATTTTGCTGAAAGTCGGTATGTTAGGAAAACGAATATCGCGCTCGTCAAATGTGTAATTTATTATATTTGAGAGCATAGAAAGATTTATTTCTCATAATACGCGGAAATTTTAAAACATACGGACTGTACAAAACGTAATAAAATTCATTCCTAACCTGCAACTCTAATTGAGTATGCATTGTATCGTCAATTCTTGCTACAAATGATGTATTCCAAAATCAACGTTTTTACCGAAGTGTTCTTTTTCAGATCAAGATTAATCCAGCAAGCATTGCCAATTTCTTAATTGATTAATGCTTGTTCTATTATTAATTTTATTCTTTTAATCGAATCAATTCTGCATTAGTATGTATACATAAATTTACCTACTCTGTTGCCCAGGTAACCGAAAAACCCAACAAAAGTATGGAATTTGCACGAGTTTCTTCTAGACATTTTTGTTCCATTGATTCTGCCCTTTTCGTGCATTATTAGAGAGAAATATTGCAAAGTTTGATTAAATTGGTGAAATTCATCTGATTTCGATTATAACAATATATCGCGACAACATGCCAATGGTCGAAAGTGCTTTCAACAATTGTCAAATAAACGTGCCACCTAGATTACCCTTGATACTGAAACAATTTTGCAAAGCTGCTATTAGAACTCAGCCCTACGATCTGTTAAAGTGGTCCAGCGCTTATTTTCGTGCCCTCGCAGATGGTGAAGAACCACCGACGAAGATTAGACTCGAGTGTCCATTACCACAAACGATTTCCGGTCTGACTCTCGGATTTTTGAGAGTTTTACTACGCCAGTTCGGAGGCGAGTTATCGACACTTTTTTCCTTATAGCGCACAAGTTGCAGGACCGAGAAAATAAATAATACGAAGAAGTTGTATATGTCTATCGACTGGACTAATTTTATTGAATAATTGCCAAATTATCACCAATAATGATTCGAATGGAAAAAAAAGATATTCCAAAGAACATCTTTCTGTTCTCAACTATACGTAATTTTTTCCCCAACGTCCTCTTATACAAAATCGACGGAGGGTTATACAATATATCAAGATTTTTTTTTGTCGTTTACGAATATTTTAAAGGAAACGAAATTGCCCACAGAGTGTTCGCGAATTAAATTTTTTGAATCTTTCATTCCGTTTTTTCCGTTTACATCATCAATTCTCTCAAATGGCAGATTACAACAGGATAACATCGATCGAGGCAATTCTCAGAAGATGGGACGATCTGTGTTTAGATCGTAGAGATTTCAATCTTGTAATGATTATCGGTAAATTCCGACGGAAGTGCCAGCTGAAAAAGTTTTTGGCCATAGCAGTGGGTCTTCTGGGCTCGAGTCTCTTTGAAACTATGTTGATGATATGCGAGTTATTTACACTCGAGCCTGACGGTGGTTCTGCGATGATACCCGTTACTCTTTTTCTGGAGATTTATGGGTAATTACATTTTTTACGATCCTACCGGCATTTAACAGGCCAAGCTTCCACGAATTTCCGGTGATATTGACCCGATTGACTTTCCGCGATTGATGAGAATCGATCAATGATCCTTCGATTCTTCAAAAATCATTATTCGTGTTTAAGATTGTATCGAAACTCAATTTCCATGAAAAATAAATAATTCTACACGGCGGTACACCGTGCAATTTTTGTGAAAAAATTCTTCCCTATTTTGACAATTGCAGAGAAAATACTATGGTTCCACGAAAAAATACGAGTATCGCGCAAGAACTTTGTGGAAAATTGTCAAAAAATAACATTCCTTTAAAAACCACTTGACGGCCAATTCTGAATAATTTGATTGCAAGATATCTAGCGGGATTGCGTTGCGACGGGAGTAAACGGCAATCATTCGATGATGATCCCTCGGAATTCTTAATTTTCGATAAAGCTGCCGATTCACATTCACCGGAAGTTCGTACCAGCGAACGGGACTCGAACGTGATGACATCGGGCGAACAAGTGTCATTCGCCAGTCAAGACACCGAGGCGGACATTGATGTAGATCTGGAATCGTCGTCAAAGGACGAGCGAGATTCCGACACTAAGCGTAAACATAATAAATTCCTCACGATTTTTTTCAATATGACACTGAAATTTCCACCGCGAATTTTTCAAGGGGAGAAAAACGTTGTAATTATTTCTCGGTACATTAGAAAAACCGAGTGGTCTCGCGTTTCTTAACCTAGAAACGCCGGAAGTCACGTCAAAGAGTTCCAACAGATCGGAAAGTTCGTTGAGCAAAGTCGAGAGTGATTCGTCAAAAAGCAGCACTGGGAAATCCGTAATCCCGAGTACAGAGGATGGTGAGTCCATGAAGAGTTTGCCCGGAGGCCGAGGCGGTAAAAAGATGATACCGAATTCCGAAAAGGAGGAATCCAGCAGCGTCGAAAACGATCGCGACGACAGCGCCAATCGAGTTACATTGTCGAGCAATTTTCACGAGGCGGACGAAAAAAATGATAAAAATATTGCCTCGAGTAATGCAAAAATGAAAAGAGCCGAAGATCTGAGACTCATGAGTTATTATCCGAAAGTGCCTGGTCGGTTGATTTTACGACGGAATCTTCATTTTTCAATGATTATACCGCAATTCAGCTCTATGATTTTTTTCTATTGTCGCTCTTCAGGTATAGGAAAGCGATTGGCACCGGAACAAGTTGCTGTTGTAGCTATGTGGATGACCGAATGCTCGCAGCTTCAAAAAGGAATGGTCGGTCCAAGAAATCTTCGGCATTTGCAATGTCCCGCTCTCGACGGTTCAGAATCCTAAATTTGAGAAAGTAATTTGGAGGATTCTCCATTGGTTTGAGGGTTCGACGCTGTGGAATTTGTCTGCAAATATAACAATTTCCAATAGCAGAGAAAAAGTCCTGTTGGAATATCTTGTCGGACTTGAATCAAACTTTTTAGATTAAACTTTTTTCCATCCAAGGTGGTATCTTCTGCAAAGCCCTGTAACCATTTTTTCTTTGATATACCTCGCTGGTCATTATGTATTTTGCAACACAAAATTAAAGCCTGTTCAGGTTTTATAATAATGACTATGCGTCTTTTTGCAAATGCAAAGTAGCATTTTGGCCTTTGTTCTTCATTTACAATTTTTGTTTTTGTAATGATTTTTTTCACATTTGAATATTTTTTTTGCTTCGTTTCCTTTGGCTACCAGACCTTTGGTTCCGGACAGTTGGATTTTTCAACCGATACCAGAAAGAGGACTGTAATCGCGAAAATGTGAAACTCCGTTCTCAAAGAGGAGAAAAAAAAGTAGCGACGCTTGTGAAGAATCCCGCATGTAGTCGCATAAATCGTTCCAAGTACGTTACACGATTCTTGTTTGTTGTAAATAAGGATCGTTCTAATTATCGTTGACTAGCTGCGTATCCACATATAGTTTATTAAAAAGTTTTTGCTTCGTATTATGTACATTAACATACATATTACGGATAAACGTGTATATTAATAAAATTCAACAGCAATGTATAATATACGAGTATACGATCATTAATTTTTTTTTAAAACCCCCTGATAGTTTGATTCGCAGATAAGTATCGAGTATTTGGGCCGCGCGTATGACTAGTTTTCGCAAAATTTGCGTGCACAACCTTATAGAAGTTCATACCGTACGCTAGATTCAAATTGTTCATTCAAAATTGCTCAGTGTCTACGTGACATTATAATTTCTCCGATCAATCTTAAGCGAATAAAAATAGATATGCGTTATCTGTCATGATTTCACTCTCGATGCGTCAAAGTTGAAACGGCGCAATCGCGTTATTTCGTACAAATATTATCAAAAAACTAGTCGATTATTAATCACAAAATTCGAGAAAAAACACAGTGAGAGACGCGTCGTAAACGCGTGTCGGCTCGAGCCAACGGCATTCTGTTTTTTTTCGGTAAATAATGCTACCGATTGTTCCGAAATTGCGGGAAAAACTAGAAAAGTTTGGAGTACGCAAAGTTGCCTGAATTCTTTCATCACTGGAAAATTACTTATACGCGTATTTCATTAATATACGAAGGGAACGTAATGATGAAGTTTACGTTTCTTTGGATTAACATCTTTTTCCTATAGATATCTCTCGATCAAATTGAAATCGCACATTTTCGAGTTGTCGAGTTACACGAGCAACGTCGGGAGCGACCGCGCGCGGAAAAATCGTCGCATTTGATTATGAAAGGCGTGATACAATGTGATGAAGAGCAACGCGATTACGACGAGTATCAAGAGATTCCGCGCTCTCACGCGACCCGCCCGCCACTCGAACAGTTCTCGGCGGTATGTAAAACGATTTCTGTACTGTATCGGAAGCTCGAAACTGCTTCTCAACGGATAGAGGGAACGATAAAAGTCATTGAGTAAAGCACGAATCACGTCGTTCTCCGAGCGCCTAGCTGGATCCATATCGTCGTTGAGACATATAAACTTTCTGAAAATAACGAGCGTGTTACAGTCGTCGCGCGAATTGTCGTTTTCTTTGTTTTTTTTTTCACATATCAAAATTGTCGTATACTCACTTTGGCTCGCGGCGAATCTCGTCCAAAAGTTGCACCGTTGACGATACGTTGCTCGTCAACATTTCGAATATTTCATTCCTACCCGCTTTGATGATCTCGTGAGTGTAACGTTTATTTTCGCTGAATCTTCTGCGAAGCCGGTCCGCTATGGGTTGGCACTTTATTATCAATTCTTTGGAAACGGTCGGCTGAAATGTCGAGAAGATAAAGTGCTCGAAATGGGTAATTACATAGTCCCACGATCTTCTTACCGCGCGACAACGCGGAGCTACTTCCGGTAGTCGGATTATTGTTATACATTGTTTGAATCTCTTATTGAAGAAATTTTGATTTTCAAGATCAGAGCGTGGAAGATGAAGGTAAATGAATTTGGTGCAAATTAAATGGATTTTCATTTCCGGATGCAATCTCGCGAATGTTGATCAATCGAAATGGATTGACTTTTACATCAAAGAAGTAACAGTGAAGGTAAAGTTGCGTGAATTGTATTGAGAAATCTTACGAGTGTCGAGTCCAGATATCGTTCTCCCGATGGTGGATCCGGCGATGCAACGAGCTTTATCCTATTTGAACAATTTGTCACAATGCTCTCGAATTCGACCACGTAGCTGTAATCCAACGGGAGGCTGTACATTCTCGTCAGCAGTGTTCTGATTTCGCCGTCCGACCATGTTCTGTGCGAAACATACCAATTGAAGCGAACATTACGAATCTGTTTCGTCACGTGCTTTTTTACAAAAAAAAAAAAAACGTCAACGGTAACTTGGAATTAGCAACGATTTTCTTCAAACATCGTGGCTAACTTTCGCAGGATAATCTCTTACCCCGAGTTGTCGGTGTCGAATTTTTCAAAAATTTCGCCGACCGTAGCTCTGCGCCTCTCGCTAACGAGATAATAAAAGTACGAAAAGGCAAACTGCATATCTTCGGAATGTCTTATTCTGTGCGACGATGTTTTCTCGAATTCGCTCTGGAATTTATCTTGCATCTCGGCTATAATCCATTTGTCCAACAAATGCGGCATGTGAGCTGGCACTCTCCGCCTTTCGAATCCATAAGCCGTGTTGTATATCCTATTTACGTACAACAATGATTCAGCGTAAGTATCCAAACGACGTGATATGTGTTTTGATTGATTGACCGGCTTTACTCTGTACGATTTATCGTTTTTAACATGTACTAAGTTGATTATGTCGTCATTGCGACGACGTTTCCGTTGAGTTTCCAGTACATCTGGCAATTCATCACGTTTCATCGTGTTCCCTTTGGTCATACGATTTTTCATGAATTTTTCGATCGTATCGCCTCGCGTAACGTTCTCAAGTTTTTCATTGCTACCGAGATTCGAAAAATTCAAAGATTTGAGACTTCTGGAGATGGCCAACGATGCGGTGACTCGCGTCGCCGGATGTACGTCGAAATTTCTTTTTTTTTCCAGAGTATTCCATGATCCAGCCGCTTCGCGACTTTTGAAAGTATCGTCTTGCAACAGTTTGTACGGATAGTCGGCCTCGTCCTCTAAACTTTCGCTATCCACAGGTACGTGTGATATATCACAATCACCGCCTGGAGATGGGAAAGAAACTTGATAAGAGACGCGAGAGACGGGGAGCGGAGAAGGCGGTAGTTTTGACAAAAAAGTATCACCATCAAATTCGCAAACGGTCGTATTGCAGACGGGATCGCAAGCTCCATCGCCCACCCATGCCCATGGACATACATCCGAACAATCGGGTATCCACCAGGCGAGATAAACCTTTTGACCATTCGCTTGGGTGACAAAATCTTCGGGCCACACTTCCCGCCCCAGAAAAACATCGTCATTCAGGTACAAAAATTTGTCCGAAAGACCCGGAATTCTGAAAATTCACACGTTTTTTTCCAACAAAATCCAGCAGGTGGACAAACAATGCATAGATGTAATATTTCTGCTCCGAAAAAGAGTGTGGGAAAAAAACTTACAAAAGAATTTGCGGCGATTGCAATAATTTTGACAATATAATTCTCTCTCTATCGTTTGAATCCTTATTATTGGTACTCTGAACATGGTGCTAAGACATTTCGGTAATGCTGATTATCGAGTGATTGAAAATTACATTACTTCTTCCACTCTCTCGTAATAATAAGTCGTAATAATTATATCAAGGCGTAAATCATTTTATACAATCATTTCGGCAATTTCATTGTCTCTTCATCATTTTACATCCAAATCTCGATGATGTTTCAAAAATTCAGATTCTACGCAATTCCATATTCTTAACCAACTCGAAGAAAAAAAGCGGGCTTCTCAAATCGATCCATAGATTTTCTAAAGTACGTTTACGCGTATGTTTCTGTTACATGTTCATTGAATACGAAATCGTGATGTTTTTTCCTGTATTTCCTTATAGTTCAGCTTTTGTATCAGAATTTAAGGCTGTGTAGTAAAAACTTTGATTAAAAAGTGTGGGTGTAATTTTTTGCGAATCGATACTAGATTTCCCAATTCCCAATTTTTTGCAAAGTTGTAAAGTTTTATTTTTTTTTAAGATCCTATGCTCTTGCAAACGAAATTCAATTATTCGTTTATGTTTAATGGAATTGTTTCGTTCAAAGTTGTACCTGTGGATGTGACTCTCTATAGCTGGACTAGAAAAAGTAGGAAGATGCGCCGCATTTGGAAATATATCGTTGTGAGTAACGAGGGACATTCTGGGATTATCCATATCCAGCCAACTCGGTATCTGTCCGTTTGTTACGATGTAAATATGCCTGACCCATGGAGCATACATCTCCAACGAGCGAAGAGAATATTTTAATTCGTCTTTATCATTGAATCTCGACGCTGCAGCATTGACGTCCATTAGGGAAATATACTTTTGTAAATTTTCTAAGAAAACTGGATCTGTCCCATTGACCCATGTGTACACAGCGTCGATCGGTACATGCTGACAGAGTTTTTTTTGTAACGACGTTCCCAGAATATTGTCATTGAAGGAATGAAATACAGCTTCGTACTTTTCTTTGCTCCACACTAGCCAAACCTGAGAACATGCACGGTGTCACGGCTAATCGCTCATGGTGTAAGCGTGAAACCCGCGTTTGGTCATTTTCACAAATGCTCGGCAAGATGGCACTTTTTTATCATCGGCAAATTCAATATCTAAATTTTTCATCGGTTCACGTGTTTATCTTTTAATTTTTGTTTAAAGTGGATATTAAATATCGTGGACTACTTTTACGATGTTGAAGAACATATAAATCCATCAGCCGACGTTGTTAATTTTTATAAAAACATCGGTCTCGTATAAATAAATAAATTTTCAAGGTGAGTTTACTCTCGTAATGCTCATATTATCACGAGACTACTGAAAAAAAAGTGCGACTTGATTTAATTCGAAAATGAAGGAATTTTGCGTACACTCTGTGATAATAAAAGATGACAATTGCATTGTTTATTTTTCATGTATTTTACCTCTCCGAAATGTATAATGCCTACGAAGATGCAAGTAAATGCGATGAGGATAACGAGTAACGATGATCTGTGAGAGAGAAGATCGTAACAACGACGCTGCATAAGCTTCCATGTGCTCATTATAACAAATATTAAACGTGATGCGATTGTCATCGCTGTTGAAAGAAATATTGGTAAAATCCACGCGTAAAAAAATATCACCGGTTATTTTGTACTTGCACGCTCACGCACATCGCGAACGCTTTTTTGTATATCGTTTATTTTGTTTTTTCGTAGTCCCATTAGCGGCGAAAATGCGAGAGGAAAACATATCGGGCTTTTTTTTGCCGGCATCAATCATGACGCTCTCCCTAGCGAGTAAATCTGGAAGCTATCAAATGGTCATTTTTGCCGGTTATCGACGTCGACACAGTCCGCACCGCACACAGTTTGGGGTTGTCGGCGCGCACTTCTATAGCATGCGTATATTTTTGGAGCGTTCCAATATACTTGTAGCAACAATGTATAAACATTCATGAGTTTTTTAACGTTTTTCACTGCTAACAATAACAAAGATAAAATAAAAAATGTCATCGGGGGTAAGTTTCGCGAACTTGTTCGGTCACAAGGGAAATCCTCATGATGTCGTTAAAACTCCGGAGAGTTCTACGAATATCGAGGAAACGGACGACACTGGAATATATAGGTTACGAAAAATATTCTACATAGAGTAAGTTTTAAATAAAGAAAGCTCCATAGAAGAACTCCCATTCGAACCATGGTTAAAGCCATCGATTATAATTATTCGTTGATAATTGTCCCGTATCAAGTATTTGATGTACATCATACATTTGAAATACACTTTGAACGTTAATTCGTCCTCATGCTTTTGTTTTTCCAACAATTCCGAGTATTCGCACGAGCTTTTAATATTTTTTAACGAGTTTCTCATAATGTTGGAATGGACAAAAATGTAATAGACTGTATAATGTCTTTAAAAAATGGTCACTTGTTTATTCCTTTTATCCTCCATGCATACATAGAGTCTAGAAAGCAACACAGAGTCAAAATGTCAATTAAAAATATTGTAGCAACAAAGAAAAAGTTTAGTTAGCGTTCTCCGCTGACCCGTCTCCTGTATATGAATTTTTCTTATGCCTTCCAAATTTTCTTTCATTTTTTTGAACAAACATGACTCTTACATTACCATCTTCTCAACATCTGACTTTAGACTACTGTGACCGGAAATCTTGGTTATTTGAGAGCCTGGAACACTTTGGATGTTTTCCATGATTATTTTTAGGTAGCTAGAGGCAAAAAATAAATGTTTCGTACGTAAGATTAAATCATTGAAGAGGAAATCATAAGACTACTATAGATTTCCAAAACTACACAAAACATTAATAACATATACCGGTACTGTTTATTCCAAAAATGAAATGAATGAACAATGTTATTAAAGATCTTTATTACGCATATATTCAATAATGTTTAAACGAGTTTGTTCTTAACAAACAAATTAATTGTTTAATTGGTTAAAAGCATAACTGTAAATAATCGCAATTGTCTCAAAACTTCTATTTTTCACAGAGAGCCCAAGAATATAATCATTTTTTCTAATGTTTAGCACAATAAAACAGTTTATGTTAACCGAAAGCACAATAAAAACGAAAATTTTTATTGGCTCCGAATACCTCATAGCAAACCCCAATGATATTCGGAGGAAATAGAGAAATTCTATTCAATGTCTATAATCCATGACGATTATGCTGCCAAAACCAGACTACAGAGAAAGACTCTTACCGAAATCTGGACCACCATCACCCAAACACTCAGATTCCGTTTGAATTCGTTAGCTTTAATTAACTCATTTTATTACAGAGAATTTTATGTTATAACGAGAATAAATAACCAAGTTTTCTCGTGCCGGTTCTTGAAAATTATTCATTCGACAACACTTTGATTCTTCAATAATAATGCTTGACGAATCAAAGTTTTTTTCAAGTAAATAATTCCGCATAGATGCCACGTTTATTATCAGTTTTCTGCAGACTTCAACATTTGCGGAACGGCGACAGAAAGCTGATGATAAACGCGGCATCCATCCGGAAGCCTACCATTTCGACATCGACAATAGTCGCATAAGCCTAAATCTAAAATAAATAATGTTTATTCCAGCCCGTATGGTTATAAAAGCAAGGAACTATCGATGATAACTCAACTGTCTTCGTTAAGTTTCTTCGGAAGCTTCATATTTGGCGGAGTTATACGTTCTAGAGACGCATTTGCGGATTTCATAAAGAATAATACTGCGACAAAGTTTGAAAGTCATTTCGATGCAAAACGCCAGATACAGCGTATAGTAATTCTATCATTTGTGAGCGGTGGTTGGCGTTGGGGCTGGCGCATCGGTGCGTTCTCACTGACGTTCACGTGAGTAAACTTTTTTCCCTCGGACCCTGATAAAAACCCTATTAAAGACATCCCACTGGACCATCGATCACATCTTTTGATTCTTAACAAACGGTATATTTCCATTCGTAAAAAAATTGGAGATCATGAAGTACCGCTCGATTAAAGGAGCCTCGAAACCGAGACGAAGTTTATCTTCCATGAAATTCCTCGCCCCTGTTTTTAGCTTCGGGTTATTCAAGATATCGTGGCCGTAAGATTGCAGCAGCATTACGATGCAATGGAAAGTTCGCGTACCTGACGATTCTATAAAAATCTGACAACAAATCAAACACAAGATACCAAGTGCATTAATCTTGAGTAATAATGGTACAAGATAAAGTAAGGGATAGATTGTTCGTAATTGGACTCGGAAAAAAAAAGAAAAATTCCCGTCAGGAAAATTCGTTCGGGAAAGATACAAAATCTCCTCGATGTTGTATTCTGATGGAAGGCGATATGCACAAGTAATACCCTCGATTCAATAATTAACTTTCCATCACAGAACCCTCCTTACATCCGTATCCATCTATCGGAAAAAAGAATCTCTGGTGGAGTACATCGTAGCTGGTGGAACAACCGGAGGTTTGTTTAGACTGAGCCTAGGGCTCAAAGGCGTAATAGCAGGATCCGTTGCGGGAGCTGCTTTGGGCACAGTCGCCGGATCTCTTTCCATCATGATACTGAAGATTAGTGGTCTCACCATGGCCGATATGAGAGATTTTTCGAAAGCCATGTCCGATCATAGGCAAGAGTCAGTATACCCACATTCGTTACCTTCAAAATCTGCAAAAATGTTGAAAAATTTTCACTTCACTGTACTATCCACATTTTTTTTATTGCACAGTGCGATTATCGAGGGTCGCAGGCAAAAGAGCGCCGCTAACAGAGACGATAACGAATGATCCGTCGATTTGGATTTAAATCAACGCGGAAGGCGAAATGACACACTCTTGATGACATTTCTAGGGAATTAGACGATCAACGATCATGTATATTTATTACCGTAACAATAAAAGTCGTGTACAGATGGCGTTTGGACTTTTCATGATAATCGAAAATCGTTGTACCTGTAAAATATATATGAATAAATACAATTTAGCAAAACACAAGTTCGGCCGGTCAGTTTTTCCCCTCATTTAGAAGTAAGGATGTTAGGATTTTAGTTTAGGATTTTAACGAAAAACGACTTCCAACGAGTTCCATCGACTTGAGGGGGATCGAATAAAAATATATAATTTTCCATTTTATCCGATAAATAGGGATTCAGAATTTTTCTTTAAACGTGTGATGACTCACCGGCTGCGCAGAATCTTCGATGAATCTCCAATCCAGATGAGTCCTAACGAATAATCACAATTCCATCGAATCGCTGTAATCCGTCTAAAACTATGAAATGCGACTTGCTCACATTAGAGTCATAATGAAAATTTCGTAAAACATGAAACAAATAGAAGCAAATTAACGTTTATGAATATCGAATAATTGAGTTAGTCTGTAAATCACATACACCGGTGACGATATACCGCAACCTTTATTGTTCGAATGGAAAAAATTTGCCGATCGTATAATTTATAACATCGATAACTTATTCAATAAACATCAGAGGCAACGTGGAGTTCATTTTTTTTTTGCAAGTCCCCAATGGAGCTTTAAAGTATTTTTGAGATAAACCGCACTTATCACCATCTTAATTTCGCTAAAAGATTGTCGACGGAAGAAACGTGATTTAAAAATAAACGTATAAATATATATTATATATATAATATATCAATATAATATCCTGCTTCCAATACAGAATAGGCCTTTTTTTCATTACCAGAATCACAAAAATTTGCCACGTGATTAACGCCGAATAAGAAATAAAAACGATTCGCGGACACACATAATTTCAAATATACCCTTTCGAAAAATTCCGTATTTTTTTTCACGCAGATACAGCTAAGATCGTTTAACGTTTCATTTTTCTCGTCTCGAGCTTGGCAAACTCATTCTCAAGCCTCCTGACTCGATGTTTCAACATCTTGAACCTTCGTTATTCGTTTAGCACCCCTGCTCGGCGGACCCTTCGGTTTTGCAAATTTTGGTCGATGCAAATTAACTTTCGGATGTAACTCCTCTTGCAAAAATCCTTCCGTTAGATCCTTTCCATCATCTATTTCAAGCTATACACCAAAAAGAAAAGTAATAATTTACATGAAAAAAAAAACGTGTGTATCTACGTTGTGAACGGAAAAAAAAAAAAAATCTTCCCGAAACGCACTAAATCACGAACGTGTGCCGGAGATTCTTCAGAATTTAAGAGGAAAACAAAATCTAGGCCTATTCTGTAAGAGCAATCTCGTCTCGGTCGTTTTGCTTTTCGATCTTACGTACCACATCGATGTTTAACCAACGCCGCGTACGAATTCGTACCTACAAACAAGATCTTTCTCTATCTGGTGGAACTTGGATATACTTTTCGTATGAAAAATAAAATAAAAACAACGAGAAATTGGATTAAATTGCGTAATGCGTTTTATTTTTCGTAGCATACTTGAATGTCGAATGCAAGATATACAAGATTACGATGTTCATAATTACGAACCTACGTCTACAATGAAACTTTGTGTACAGCTAATCATATGTCCTTTTGTTTATTCTTTTATTCTTCTCGTTTTATAAAGGAAAAGACTTACAGAATAGGCCGAGGAACCGTGGCTCTCGCAAAAAAAAAAAATATTAAAAATTAAAAAGCCATGCTTGGATAAACGGTGTGCGTCACAATATTTGTTAATCTCGAACACAAGTTAATAGTACGTTTTCTTTTTTTTTTTGAGCATTAGAATTCATTTTCGTACAATGCGGCAATTTTTTCTCGCCAAACTGACGAAAAACTTTTTAGGCGACTTTAGTCCCATATCTAATTTCGCCTTTTTTTTCATGTACTTTTTTCCTGCTTCTTTCTCTCTCTCTCTCTCTCTCTCTCTCTCTCTCTCCCTCCCTCTTTCTCTTTTTCTCTAAAAACATCACAGAAGAACACAATCGGATGCGTTTAATTAGACACAGTTAGACAACCATTGTTATTAATTTTTAGTTTTTCAACACGAACAAATTTTTCTCGCTGTTCTCGAACATCTTGACACGGGGGCATTGAGGTACGTGGAATTTCATCGTTAGTCGTGACTCGGATCATCATTTTTGTCTCTTTCTTTTTGTTCCTTCAAAAACATCTTTATAAAAAGCTACCAGATTTAAAAAAATACACATCACAAAAAATATAATGGCTCTCGAATACATCGTCGTCCGGCTACTCGTTAATCTGACTCGACTACTCGGCACATTATCGACGCATGTACACAATTTTTCTCCTTTTTTTCACTTCCTCGTGCTTGACGATTGCAATTTTCTTTGAAAAAAAGATACAAAGATTCTTTTTCCCATCATCAGCATCTAACGTCAATTACAGAGCAGCTGCGACCACGATCAGTCTCACGTTGTACACAATATTTGTAAGATTCGGTAGGTCGATATTTTCTTTCGTTTTACAGAGTTTACGTGGGATAACGTTTTGTTTTTTACGCCCAGGCTCATTTTTACATTGAACTCTGCGACAAATGCGTTGGGATTGATGACTCTTAATAAAGTATCGGATTCGACTACGAATACGTGTTACTGCAACTCGTAAGATTCCTTTGATCCTCCGTAAACGAGTAACGCTGCTTCTTTCATGCACATACGGATCAACGATTCATTATTATTATTATTATCTTTTATAGCGATCAGATTCGCTGAAAAATTGGCAGAGATTATTTTATTCGTGTATATATCTTGTCCCTTCTTTGCGATATATATTTATACGTATGAGGCACTCCAGGCAAAACTGACGTAATTTGCGTATTTCTCATGTTGCTTGTACAACGGTATTATAAATATTCAGATAGGTTCTCCATCGCTAATTCCTGTCGTATGATCATTTAATTAAAATTCAGTGTTTTAAAATATTCCCAGCGTGTTTCTTAACTCTGTTTTCCGTACACAAATTGTCCAAATATAGTAAAATTAATTCCATACATTTTATCCAGCTAGTTGTCTTTTTTTTGTCGTCAAAATTCCAAAGAAAAATTGTGAAACAATTTACGGAGGATTACTTTTCGTTTACATCAAGATTGGCAATTCGAATCAATGATTCTTACGAAAAAAACAGGAAACGTGGAAAATTTTCGTGAATCTTTGGAAAAATTAATCAGCCTCGTATCTGTCGTGATAAATTTTTGCTACGAGGTTTACAACGGAAAACTGAGACTCGAGTAAAAGTAAATCAGAATGCCTCATAGATTTATACGGATATGCATATGCATGTACCGTTGGAAATTGTTAAAATGCGGAGAGAAATTTTACGCGAGTTACGGGAGCTAATTGGAGCACATGGAATTCGTTATTTATTATACTTTTCCTCTTAACTCTCTAATAATCACATGTGGCAATGCCATTGCCCTATCTTATACACATTCGATTAAAATCCATCAACTCCTACAACGATAAATTCTAAATTGTCGCTTTCGGCGAGTTTCCCAGTCAAACCTTCGAGATCGAGAAAAAGAAACGCAAAAGGAGACTTTCGAAAAAAAACAAACGTGTTACCTAAAAAAACAATCAACAAACAACTTATATGTTACGTATCACTTCTCACGAGACTAGGAACTAATTTCATATGCATATTCAACTTTTTTTCACCACACATAACGTTTTGATTCAATAAGCAAGCTACTTCGACGATGGATCGGAAATCACAGGCGCGAATTTTTTTTTTTAACCAAAGATTCAAACATCTTTCCGAGGAGGATGAATGAAACATCGATCTGCTGACATTAATGATAATTTGAAAAATAAAAATAGATGAAAGAACGCCGCACTGTACGAGGCGCTGAACGTAATTGAGCAATTGCGTTGAAAGAAAACAAATAAACAGACATTACGAAAGAGTTCGAGCAAAAGAAGACGTAAAGGTTTGACTGGAAATTCCCTCGTCAACGTAACGACGAGTGCGACATGAAAATCTAACATTTAATCTCGAGATAAAAATCGTACAACTCGTCATATACAATTCGAACGAATAATTCATCGCGAATACGTTATAGTGAAATTAAAATGATTTCTTCCGCCGTTCTCATTATTTCCCCGTTTGCCACGAGAAAAAAAAGAGTCGTATGATCGTCCAACGAGTATAGCAACGAAGATGAGAATTTCTCGTTAAAATCGCAAAAAACAATTATTCTCCTTCATCGGCGTTCATAATTCATCATCTCCGAATCGCAGGCCACAAATCTACGGTATTTCAACTACTGTAGCTGTTCGAGTCTTCGCTCGACGAATCTTTCATGATGATTTCAAAGAACGTTTTTTTAGTAAAGAGGAAAAATAACGAACCTCTCGTTCTGTCTTATCTCTTGATATTCGAAATTGGTCTTTGAGAATTTTTACAATCGCCGTGTCTCTCGCGTACAGAATAAATCGTTCGAAAAGACGTAAAAAGTATTTTTTTTTTCTATCGAATCCGCAAAAAGCGCTCATGACTCGAGTGTACAGTTCTGAATTAATTTGTGAAACATTGATCGGCTTTGAGATATCGAGGGGTTTTTGTTTTTTGAAAATTTAGAAAAATATACCATTCGGTCTCATCTGTCTAGCTACGAGACCGCTGCTACTGGCGGCATACAAATACTATCACGTTGAACGACAGTGCCATTTTCATTTTTTCTTCAAATTTTCTCGTCCAGCGAGAGAGTGCTGCGCATCTCCCGAACAAATTGTATGAAAAACGAAACATTCTCATTCCCCCGAACATAAATCTCTCACGTTCGATGAAACAAAAAAAAACGAAGCTGTTCGGACGAAAGAGTCTTGGCTTCGTGAAAGGAGATAAAAATAGGGATTATTAGCTATAAAGCGTCAAACAAAAGCGATACAAGACTTTTGGAAAAAGTTTTGTTAAACATTTGCATATCATCGTGAACGTTTGTTTTCTTTTCGGATTTTGCTTTTCGTTTATCGTTCACAGACAAGGCCGGACAAACGTATCATATGAACCTGTTAACTCAAAACGCAAGAACGCTTTTGCTTGGTTTTTTTCTCAGGTAATGTCTGTATGGGTGCCGAAGGTGTCGATGGGGTCGTGGGAGTCGTTGCAGCGGTATCTTTTATCGTAGGAGGATCCTCCAACATGTCCGTTAATTCCTCCCCAGAATTTATCTCCAACTGCGATTTTCGGATGGATCATTCCGTGAAATTAATATTTCTTTTCGTTTTCCAAAATATCCGCAAGTCCCAGTGTTACGTCAACTTTGATCGAGAGTCTTTGATAATTGTTTCGTACACATTTAAACAAAATCTACCCGCTACGAGTGCGAAAGATCCGAAATCAACCGAAGGAGGACGAAATTTTAAACCATTATGCGAATTCGCAATTTTCAGCTCGAAAAACCTCGAACTCTCTGCAGTTTCATTGAAAACCATCGAGTCACGCGATAATAAGATTCGAGGGGAGCTTGAAAAATTGACGCATCGAAAACAAGACGAACGAATGTCTTACAATCGTTCTTTTCTTTTTTCTCTCCCATCCATTAAATTTTGTGCATTTTGATCGATCGTGATTGCGGTGTTTTTTTGTTTGTTTTCTTTTCTTCTTAAATATTTACCAACAATTTGACAAACTTCGTTGCTCGATTTCGATGATCGTGACAAAGAAGCTTTCTCAAGGCTTCGAACAACTTGATCGTTGGACCAACACTGCGATTGCCGCCCATTAAGGCTTTCTCTTTGTGAGAGCAACGATTTTATAGAAACATTCATTTATTCGTACGGTTTCACCGTTTGTGAATATCGCCGTGCAAGTGATGATCGAGAGCATACAGAGACGATTAGAACAACGGCAGAGAGGACCAAGCGGTATCGAAAGAGAGAAGAATCCCCAAAAATAACGCATGCAAATGGAACGATAACGGTATACGCAAACATGTATCATTTCCATTTTTTTTTTCTTTCCCACCTCATCTGGTTAATTTTGCATAGAAAAATCAACGTTTGATGCTTCATACTGACCTTTTTAGCGATGTTTACACCCAGAGACTGAATGAGATCGAGAAGCGGAGCTTTGCACGACGAATACAACATTCTTTCTTTGATGCTGCAACTGTATCCGGGCATGCTATATATGAAAACTGTAAACGAATGAAAACTGTTCAAATCCCGTGGCTATATCATAAAAGTTGGCGTACAATTGGCAAATTTTTATTTGCAGAAATGATATTGATATTTTCAAACATTTTTACCATTGTAGAATTTTTAATGGGCGAAAATATGGAAATTTATGGATAAGAAAATATACAATCGTGTTTTCATTGTATATAAAGATGCCATTATACAACGTGAGATTGTAACGCTTTTTAAACGATTTCTCAGTGAGTACATACCTACGCACTCCATATAATCGCCCTCGTGAGTGTGTTTGAAGTTGAATAAGTGATATCTGGCCGAATCAGCGGGTACTTTCGTCGGTAGTTTATCGAGGGAAACTTCACTGGCTACCATTACCAGGTGTATCTTTTCCTCTTCGAGATCGATTCTCAATTGTACGTACTCGTGGATACCTCTGGCAAAATCGGTTACAGCGTTTTTCGCTTCATCCGTAACGGGAAACGCGACGCCACTGAGCGTCTGATGTCTCGTTTCGACGCTATAATCCGTGTTTATCGTTGTTTTTTTCAGCTCAACGAGTTCCTCCTCCGCGGTCGTCAGAGGTACGGGAGCTGCGTCATTTTTCTTGTGTCTGCGATAGCCCTCCGATGTTATGTCCTCCAATACCGTGCCGTGGAGCTCATCTTTTATGCAAGCTGTACCGAATTCTTGCTTGAGCGTAGCTTTGGTCGACGCGAACAACATTTTTTGTCGCACGGGCGCCGTATCGGGTGACCAGGAGATTAGCAACCAATCGTAACCGGAATCCGGCGATTTTGTGTCCAATCTGTACAGTATATAAGCCGGCTGATCCTCCACGACCAGAGGCTTCACCATCTTGTCGTAATCATCCTGCCATTTTCCGCAAGGTTTCGTAGACGCCGCGGCCACTAATTCCTCTGTGTGAAAAACGTTTCAACGGTGTTACATCGATTCATTGTTTCTCCCATTAAATAATGAAATTAAGGATGAAAGTAGACTGAAAAAAAATGATACACTAATTTTTGTGACAGTTTTACGGTTGTGAAAGACGGAGAATCTTCTGGAAAAAAGAATTTCAATCGGAATATAACATGGATTTTCAACAGAATTTATTCAAATTTGAAGAACTTGAATTTAAAACTTCTACGAATGATAAAAAACGAATAATCAAGAAATATCATTAACCTTTCTTTAGAAATTGTTGAGATTATGTTATTATTTGTTTTTACCAACGTTTAAGTTTCTTTTTGCTTTTTAAAGATCGCGTATATATTATTCGATCATACACGTCGATAATTGTCACTTGAATGTCGAATTTGTGTTTAAACGGAATTGATTAAGAAACACAGAGGAAAAAACGAAAATTTTCGACTCACCGTTTTGTATAGAGACCTTCAGTACGCGTATTTTCCCGTCGCGACATTTTGCAAATATTTTCTTGAGGGCGTCATTGGCTGTAAACGAATGATTTTTCATGACGTGAGAAAAAGAAGGTATTTGAAAAGTGATTCCCTTTAGGAGTGGCAGTACATTTGAGGTTACAGAGTCGAATGCCGCCACGTAAAATTTCAGAATTCTCCTCATTTTATGCGACTCTCACCTTTGATTCCCGTTTGATGAGACATTTCTCACGATTCTTCGTTGGATTTTTGTGAACGTTGCTCCGCGAGACTGTCCCGTTTTTTTGTTTTTTGTTTCTTACGATTTCTTTTTCTCGATCAACAGCTCAATCTGCCAGAAATTATAGTTTTAACAACGGATTATGTGCTTATCTCCGCGATGCGACTGACTGTGCTCGCTCTCTCGGCTCTCGGTCGTTGCGGACGCTCATCGAAACACCGACGAATGGGATTGGACGAGGTAGGAGGATGGCAACCCTAAAACCACCAATTATCAACCTTCCTTGATATTTTCAAGTGGCCCTTGGTGACAGAAGAGTCGTCGGACCACTGCATCCCGCCCGCGCGACCTTCGTGCAACTCTAATGTATGCGTGCGTCGTGACAACAAAAAGAAAGAAAGAGGAAAAAACAAGAAAGGGCACTGATCGAATTATGAGGATGGGTAGAAACAGAGAGAGACTACGGAATTATTCGAGGCTCTTCACAGAAAACTCTCGTATACGAATTTTTATTTCAAACGATTGTTTTTCACTCAATTGCATGTATGTAGCAGCTATACACATTACATTAAATAATTTTATATTTTACATGAAAAATAAATTTCGGAAAGATGATTCGTGTACGTTGATACCGGATAAAGCAAGCAGCCAGCGTGACGTTGCTAATGAATGAATTGTACTGCAAAGTGGAGTCGAGAAGAAGGAATATAGGTATTTTTGAGAGTATATATTCGTAATCAGCCTCCATGTACGTGGCGTTAAACGTTGCCGCGTCTTTTATCACATGTCAATTTGAGCTTTCTCTCTCTCTCTGAGCTCTCTCAGTATATCCAGCAGCGTAGCTATATAGCACACGCGCGATTGTACCCTATATTTACTTTAGCAACAAGGTAATACTTAAGACGCACACCAGCGGTCAGCAGTCTCCCTTGCGAAGTTAAATCGCCACAGTGACGTTTTATTGAGTTTCACTATAATTGTTTATAAAACATTTGAGATTATTTAACCTTTTTGAATATATGAAAATTATTAATTGGTCGTTAAAATGAGATAAACGCTATTTACCCAAACCTTTTGTATTTTCCAAGTATCTAAATAAAAAGACGAATTGAATAAAAATTGCAGTCGAATAAAATGCAAAGAGAGTTCGCCACAACAGCTGATTCGTAGGTTTTCGTTGAAAATAATTTTTTAACGGGCAAGTAATATTACAATTACACATATTATAATATATATTAATAACAAAAATAAAAATCACTTAATATCATTATTGTTAATATATACGTGTTGAATTGGCAAATATCGCTATTCATATGTTTCTCGAGTATCACGAATGTCCGAATGTCCGAAGAGTAGCGCTAGTGTCGTTTTCATTCTCTGTCCAAATTGGCTTTCAAATTTGGAATAAATTTCGATAACGCAATCATCGTGTAAGCAAAATATATCTATCAGTTTCTATTTTAATTCAATCAATGAATCGCTACTGATGCTCTTATTGACAATTGTCATGTGAAAATTTGAACGGAGAACCGCGTGTGCACTATAGATACTCCATCTTTGTTATGTTGCAAAAAATTCAATGTATACACCAACACCCGCGCTACAAAATATCCCGAAATAGATCTTTCGATAGTTGATAATCGGAGCGCGAGAGGCAGCACCTTCTCGCTCGTTGCCGTCCATATTTGTGAATATTAAAAATGGCGGACTGCAAAGGTGCGTTTTGTGCTTCTGTTCAATGTAAAAAACGTGTTTATATCGCGTGAAGTGATTGTTAATTACATTTGTTTCCAATTTTCATTAATCCGTAGAGATTTCTCGTACTGCGTTATTTGAAACATGTTAATAATAGAACAGATGTTCGTGGCTCTACCCTAAAAAATCCGTCTGCACGATATCGACGATGATATATATTTTTTTTTAACAACGGTTTTTACATTACAATTTGTCTACGTGGTTAATATTTACATGGAGATTTTTTCTTCAGAGAATACGGAAGAGACAGATAGTCCTCAACCAGCCATAATAATGAAGGTCGATGCTCCTGAAGAGTCGAGTGAAAGTTCGTTAAATGGTATGTTCAATATTGTTCGAGTCATTAACATCACGACTGTACTCGTCGTTTAAATTTCAATACGATATATTTTTGCCATTTAATAGTTGAGATTTCAGACAATTAGCGATTTCAGCATTATTTATGCCTGTGAAAATGCTAAAAATCCATCTTCAATCGCTAGTTTCTTTGAGTTAAATCATCTCTGAACGATAACCTGCAACATACAGTTGCAACGAAATTACCACCCATTGATACGCTTCAGAAATGTTTTAACCCATTTTTCAGACGACACGGAAGGACAATCCAACGAAGAAAACTCTGAAGCACCATCTTCACCCTGCCGTAAAGTAGCCAAAATACATTGTGAGAAACAATAATTTTTATGTCAATATACCGCAAAAATGATTGAATCTTTCAAAAATTAGTCACCGTACCGAGCAAAAATTCATCGTCTTTGATTAAATTTGTTTCCAACATCATTGAATTCATGGGCTTTTATTCAAACGTTATTAAACGCAATTTGCAATTGCTATCATTTCATAATAATAAATAATACGAGATTTTTACTGTTTCAATATTTTTGTACCAAACTATGATATACATCAATTTGCACAAATTTCAGTGAATTTCTGCATACTGATTGGAGCAAAGTTTTCTTGAAAAAACGTTTTTTTTTGTATCCCCGCAGGTCCTGTGCTGGCGGCGTCAAAATTTGGCAATTCATTCGGCGTTAGTGAATTTAGTAGTTCGGCAAAACCAAAAAATGCTCTCTTGAGACCATCCGCATTGAGTTCCTTGACCGCAACATCGCCGGGTCCGTCGTCCAAAGAAATTCAACCACCCAAATTTAACAATCCTTTTACAAAAGTGTCCGACGATGCCGCGATAGATGGCAACGACGCGACCAACAATGGCGAAACGGAGAAGAAAGACGAGACAAAAGTAGATAATACGAAAAACGATGATAAAACGAGCGACGATACACCACCAAAGTTTCTGCCACTAGTGGCGAGTACCAAGGACAACGAGAATAGCGTTAATTATGCCGTAGCTTCGAACTCGTCAACGCCGAGTTTTGTTTTCGGCCAAAATCTCAAGGAACGCGTTACGGTATCCAGCGATCCCGAAAGTTCCGGCAGTTCCGAGAAGGAAGAATCCAAAGAGGAGGCACCGTCGACGAACGAGAATGGCTCGTCGGAATTGTTGTTTTCTAATGCCGCTACGGTGTGCAGAAGCACAACAAGATCGGGCCTGACACTCACCCAAGCAGCGCAAGAAATGGAAGAGGCTAACAGAGCCAACAAACGGAAATACAGTCAAGTTACTCCACTGACTGGTGAAGAGGGCGAAACAAATGTTTTACAGATCAATTGTAAACTCTTCGCTTTTGACAAGGTATACTACGTTCGCCAAATTCTCCGATGCGTCTCCAACGATTACCTCCAAACCTTTTTCAACAAGTTTGCTTTTTTTTCCCAATTTACTTCTGCCCGGAAAAAATATCAGTAAACTGTAGATTCAAGTCCCGTCTGGCTTTCCCTATATGTTTGAATTGAATTTTATTGAATTTGTTTGAATCGAAAATTTCTAACGAATGGCTTTATGGCGCAGGCAACGAGCAGTTGGCAGGAACGAGGGAGGGGCACGCTTCGGTTAAACGATCGCGATGAGGAATCGCGCATAGTCGGACGAGCGGCGGGAACACAACGATTGGTACTAAACACGAAAGTTTGGCCGGGTATGACGGCCGAAAGAGCGGGCCCGAAGTCATTGAGACTAACGGCAATGGACGTACAGGGTGACATCAAAATTTTCATAGTTCAGGCTGCCCCAAAGGAGGTCGACGAGTTGCACAGCCTGTTGCTTCAACGACTGAAACGAGCCACGGAGCGTCAGCCGAAGAAATTGGCCACGGATCACTGACCATCGGTCGTTGATGAGCCAACAAATTGACAACGCGAGCTAACGAAGAAAAAAAAAAGAGGGAGAGAAAGAGGAGAGAGAGAGAGAGAGAGGGAGAGAAAAAATGTTCTCTCAGCCATCTGAAACCCGCTGTTTGAGCATCGACTCTGTTCCGAGCCGATGAACTCGCTAAAACATTTACATCAAACGTTTCAACGGGAACTTTGCGCACCGAGCGACATACGCCTAAGTGATTTTCCGCATTGGGAGATGAAATGAAAAAATAAATAAAAAACACCTCGTAATGCGGACTTTGCGTGCTGATACATGCAAACTCGTGCATCTTACAATTCTGGCATGCGGGACAATAGTATTTTCAGGATGATATTTGTAACGAGGGAACGAGAAAACGGATGGAACGAGAAGCGGAGAAAAACGCGAGAAATCTCGACGATTGTTTGTTGCGCTTTTTTGAAATGATTTTTTTTTTTAACCATTTTTCTGATAAAAAAAAACTCTATCTCTTCGAACCATTCCCAATCAATGCTGTTTTTTCTTCTTTTCTTTTTGTTCCACGGTAAATTGGTCTTTGTTCTTTCAGTGCGAGATGGGCTCATTTAGAAGAGAAAGAGCGTAATAACCTTTTATTTTGGCTAAAGATTCGTCATTTTCGGACTCGTTGTTTCATCATGTACGATTATTTTAGCACCGAAAAAGACGATAAGAAAAATTGAAAAATAACGAAAAACAAAAACGCAAGACGATCGTTTGTACGATTAATGAGATACGGTAATCGACAATCGATAGAGCAGCGACACACACACACACACACACGGGGGAAGAGGCGACGTGAATTTTCATCGATGGTTCAACGTTTTGATACATTATAAAACATTAACAGTGAGAAATCCTGTGTAACAAGTGCAGTTCGCCGTTCATGTATGCTTCGTCGAGTAAAGACACGTGATACATGTGCGTATGTATATACATCTACGTATATATTTATATGTATGTATATATATACACATGTGTGTGTTATACCTATAGGAGAGAACAATTCTACAATCACAAAAAAAGGCATTACTATTATTAAAAAACGAAAAATCAATAAAAAAAAAAAGAAACTCAAACGATGCGAAAACTAAAAGTTTCATCTTCTAGGTGTAAATAAAAAGATTTAGAAAAATCTCGATCTAGTTGAACGCGGTATTCGGTTCTCTCGTTTATTCTATAGTTGTAATTCGAAAATAACATTTATCGCAAAGACGAACATGTATGACGTTCGTTTTGGTATTTTTTGTAGAAAACGTAAAGCGGGAGAGGAATCAGATGCTGCGAAGCGGGAAAATTAATGCGCGGGCGCTTATTATTATTTACCAGTTGTTCAATCGATAAGATCGATGTACTGTAACGTTGAAATTACCGACATTGTTACGAATCTCCATGATCTCGCGTATTTCCCCTCTCGGCATCGTGTACGCGGTGCAAATGGCATATTACGCACGAAAATAATACCGTATCTGATTTCAGTTTTTCAAGGACAATGAATCTTGGTATTTTTTCAGTCAACAATGTACCACGGCGATGTCGCGAGAATCGTTTGAAAATTCGGAATGTCTATTATGATCAATTGAACGATTTAAAAAGAAGAATCATGTCCGAATGAACGAATGAATTGAACTTGGACCTGAAATAATAAAGAAATTACGATAAATCAATCGGATAGAGAATGATTGAGTCGATCAGGAAAAAAAAGTAGGTTATACAAGGGTCGGGGTTCGAAAGAACAAACTCATTTTTTGATAGTAGAGTAAAAAATTGCTGCGTCAGTCTGGCCAACTTATCATCACTAAACAGAGTTGAGAATCTCCCAGTTTTAAATGGCGAAACGACGTGAATTTCAGATGACAATTGTGGGTCAACATGATCTATAAACGTCATGGATCCGCTATTACGAACGGTAGGAAAACTTTCAAAATGGATGCTCCTTGAATCGTTTGGCAAAGTCAAATGAAGCGTATGCGTTCACGAGAAGAGTCTCGCGTCTTTTGAAAAATGAGAGAAAAGCTTTTATGCACGATGAAGCCGAGACGAGACGAGAAGATATTACGTTGCTCGGTTTTTCGTGCGTTTCGTTACGGTGGCGGTATAGCAGTGCGTTACGAGGCGGCTGCTGGTATATTCAACGTTTCTCTCTCTCTCTCTACCATTTCGATATTTATAGATACACGAGAGAGTTTCACGTTGGAAAATCCGGTAACGTTTTTAGGCGTCAAAAATCCGACTCGTTCCGATCGCTAAGCACGCTCACTTTGGATCTCCCGCCCCTCTCTCTATCGGTGTCGCTTTCGTGTATAAAATATGCATATGATTCTGGCAAATATTTTTCGTTTTGTGTATCGCGCGGTGGTGGCGCGGTTATCGGCGTGTGAGACTCGCCTCGTTCGAAGGAATCTCTCGATCCTGTAGTTTCAGATAGACCGGAAATGAAGGAAAAAATCGCGAAAAGAGGAAAAAAGTGACGAATAATTCGACAGTGTTGATGGAATATCATTCGAATACGAGAAAAACCAAAGTATTTCCTTTATATCAGCGAATCGTGTTGAACCGTGTCGAGTGTTGCCACTACCGAAAAATCCCAACTCCCACAAATTTCGTTTGATCGGGCAGCAGATATCGCGAAAAACGTATTTGTTCATTTATTCGATACGCGTGGTGTGTGACATCCAAGGTGCACTGTCCATTGCGATGAGACGGGACTTTTTTAACTCTTCGAAGGAAGGAATACAATAATTTCAAGAGGCTGTTTCTTCCTTTTTTGTTTTTCACGCTATTTGAATGACGCAGAACTACGCAAATTGTGATGTATATGCATGATATATAACGTGATACCTTCCTACGAAATTCCAATTGGATGTTTTGGCGATGGACCTAAAAGCGGGTCAAAATCGTACGCTATATAATCTCCCCGAGAATGAGCGAGAAAGATAGAAAGAGGAACGCTTGTACGTACACAAGTACGAAGAAATAAAGGAGAGTGCAGTGGAGGAACAAGAGAGAAGGAGAGGAAAAGCAAGTGTAAAGAAAACCGTCTTTCACCTAGACGCAAAGTGAGAATAGAGCTCGAGCGGTGAGAGCTTGTTGATTATATTGGGACAGTTGCCGAAAGTTAGAATAACACACGAGATCCACACTTTCGTGATATCACGTTGTATATATTATTGCCCCTCGTGTACTACATGCATACGAGACACAAAACATGTACGTATGTTTACGTTTGCAGCGGGACTTATTTTGATCCGACTGTACATACGTGTGTCATTCGACAAGTTACTCTTGCAGCAGAAGAACAGTTTGACGTATTGTTTCCGCAATTTTCAAACATCGATTTTTCTTCCAGCCTTCGTGAATTAAACACAAATATCGTATTTCTTTTTTCATCATCATCAAAGTACACAAGATTACCGACCGTTATACAAGTTTGCGAGATAACACAACAACGTTATTCATGTTTTGTTGTCCTTCTCACGCTTCACGCGCGTAAACGAATCGACATCAGGCGGCCATTTTGATTAATACCACTCTCGCCACTGGGGTCGCATGTTGAGCTTTTATTTTCTTCTTTCTAGATCCCTCATGTGCACATCCTTTGTCTACGTACGTGTGATGTACGGTGAGTGTAAAAAAATGGAAAATACAACGTGTATAAGTAATAACGACAGTTAATATACGGGTGCTCAAAGTATAATGCAGAAACGAGAACGCGTCGTCGGTTTACGAGCACGAAAAAAATCGCCTCATCTCGTGATTTCGTCAATTCGAAATGCCAATCGTGTTGTGCGTTCACATGGTGTTTACAAAAAAGAATACAGCTGACAAACCAATCGACCGTAATAACGCGGAGATCAACGGCGCGTCTGTGTTCGGTATTTATAGACGAACGTGAGAAAGAATAAGATCGCTTCTTCCCGCCTTCGCGATTCTTCATAGGGAATATCCAAGAGCCAATTTATGTTCCAGAAATAATACAACAAGAGGGTGAAAAATAGTTTTGAATATATATTGTTCGAGTTTCATAGCGCATCTGTCGGAGAGAGGAAACAAATATTTCTGTAGAAATTGGAAAAGAGCGGGAAATTCGAAACGAACGATGATGATCCTTGCGCGAAAAGCGTGCAAGTTTTATCGAGTGAGTTTTTTATACTAAAAGAGTGATTGTAACATACACGCGGTTTTGTGACACGATTTCTTAATGTTTTTTCTTCTGTCGGAGTATAGCGAAGATAATTGACACGAGTACGTTGTAACTTTGGAAAAAAACGAGGGAAGATGATGTTCACCGGTGGAAGGAGTTCGCACTCCAAGAAGAGAAATACCGGCGGCAGGACAGGAAGTGGAAAAAAAACGCCTTTGGAACAGCACAAAAACTTTCAACCCAGAGTCGGGCCCGATGGATACACTTACAGGTGATAACAGCATCGGTGTGTCCCGAAAAGCGTTCGGCCCTGAAACGAAATAACAATGAAGAATGCCACATTTATAAAACAATATCGTATTTTGTGATATCGAATAAATTGAAAATTCTATGAGAATGGTTAGGCAGATTGTAATTTAACTCAACGAGGAAACCAAACTTTTTCATCTTTGTACGATCCGTACGATCTTGATTGAAATTCCAATAAAAAACTGCTTCAAAACACACTTGAAGTTATTGTTCACAGAACAGAATTGAGAAAAAATTGGATTTGACGCCCTCAACATGTCTGATAAATGGAAAACGATTACATTTTTCTTCAAGTACCTTGTAAACGAATTTTGATACTATTTGCTCTTATTTCCCATCAAGTCTTTTTTCAGCTGTTTTTCCTTGAGAAAAAATGAATAAATGAATCCACACGTCATTACGATTATTCGATATTTTTATTCTTTGCTGCATATCGTGGTTTTAATTTTCACGACGAATAAATCCATAATTCGACCGAAAAAGTGGAGATACTGTAGATTTTTCGTATTCACAGGACAAGAATACCGGGTCTTCTGAATCCGGCGGATTTACCACCTGCAAACGCCGGAAGAACGTACGTTTATCGAACGAGAATACCCAGGAGAGACGCTCTGGGCGCGGCATTTCTGCCGCCACCGGAAAACAAAACTGGCGTGCCGATAACGCAAAGACGAGGGGCCGTTAAGCACAACAAAATTCACGTCGTGCGAGGACACAAACTCGTCGCTAAATTCTTCCGGCAACCGACTTTTTGCGCCTTCTGCAAAGATTTCCTGTGGTAGGACTCATGCTCTCTCTTTGACACACTGCAAAGTTTGTTTACTCATTATTTTGTCAAAAAAAAAGAAGAAAATTATCGTTAAAATCGTCTCGTGTTTTGCAGGGGTTTTGGAAAACAAGGATACCAGTGCCAAGGTAAAATGACAGCATTAATAATGATTTTTATTCGCGAATATCGTTAATCCACTCTCCGCTGTACTCTGCCATTGAATTCTCGATACAATTACAGCGTGTCAGACTGCGGTCCATAAAAAGTGTCACGAAAAGCTTCTCACAAAGTGTCCCGAGAGTGGACGAGAGTCTGAAAATACGATAGTGAGTAGTCGAGGATTGGTCGAGTCTGATTTGCTCGGAAAGTTTAGTCAAAAAATCGTACTAATATAAAGAATCATGATTAATTGGAATATTCATAGACAAAAAGTAATAACGAAAGTATCAAATTTACACTAAAATAACCCAAATTTTCAAGAATGTCGTATTAACTTTTTAACGCAGACAACGTTAATTGACTTTTGACGATAAACTTGACAATTTTAACAATTTTTTACATACGAGGGGTAACAAAATCTGCTTCAGCTTTAAGCGATGTGATCATTCAAAGTGTGATGAAAAATGTTTTAATGAAAAATCGCTATTCGAATTAACAGCTGCGCCAATCGCGATTGTGCCACTGAAATGAATTTTTTTGATGTATCGTTCTAAGCTCAAAGTTACACAAAATCCACATTATGACGTCTCGAAATCGAAAGTATCGAATTATATTTAGGCTTCGATCTTTGATTTTTTTGCAATGTTCCTAATATTATTTAGGCTCTTTACCAGGTTTCAAAGATTTTCGATATTTCCCTTTTTTTCGTTAGCATTGTGTGGTACAATTTATAATATGACATTGCAGAGGGAAAAATATATGCGTAAGACACTGCACATGAAGAGCAACGACGGTACTTACCGCAAGCTAAAAATCATCGACGATTCAATGTCCGAGTTTGATTAATAACGTAATTCCAATAAATAAATAATTAATTACTATACTATCTCCGTTGAAAGCAAAACATTTGACCGATAGCGATTTATATATATAATAGACATAAAGCAAGATATTTCATCGATTTCATCCAAGAGACAAACACGGGCATGATTTTTTAGGATAGACGGGTGTTGTCGGAACAATTTTGCAAATGAAAATAAATGAAAATTCATTTTTGACGCAATTACGTAATGTACATCCAAAATCCTCAACCTACGAGAGCAAAAGTCGTTTGTATACTCTCCGAATTCGTGCGTTAATATATCGCTTTCAATTTCGAAAATCAAAACGTTCGAATGGTCTTAATAAAATCAACATAAATTTCACGTGCTTAAAGAACTCCTCCCCCCCGGAGGATAAATGATTCAAACTTTAGCTGGAACCATCGAGCGTTTCAAGCGCGGCTGATCAAACTCGCTTTTACCACTTGCCGCAACAGTACGTTCATCTTTTGTCTCGCTGCATTCACTTCATAATACAGTCGATGTCGCCGTTCATAATAATCCTAACGAAAAAGCACTAGCCTTTGAAGCAACTAATGCAAGAAAAAAAATCAATTAACGCCCGTACGCACCTCGCCATTTTCTAACTCCTGCAGCATCGACACGTACATAGTGCGATAAAAAAAGAAATTGATTAAATTTGAATAAAGATCATTTGATGAAGAAAAAACATTGAGGAACAACCCCTAACGATAAAACTTGTTTTTAACGGCAGTACTTGAGGGAACGCTTCAAGGTGGATGTGCCTCACAGGTTTCGACCTCACACCTTTATGTCACCGACATTCTGCGATCACTGTGGCTCGATGCTCTATGGATTCTTTCGTCAGGGTCTCAGGTGCGACGGTGAGTACTTTTGCGATGAAAAAATCAAAACCAAGTTGATAAAACCTCTTACGTCGATACTCGGTCATTTTTTTTTTCCGGAGACTAAGGTCAATTCAGTGTAATTTGCCATTACATATTTTATCTACAGAAATGGCTTTAATTACATGCAAATGTACAGTATATCGTCTCGGTTTAGCCCAGTGTTTCGTTTATTCGCGTTATATGACCCACGCGAATGTAACATTCTGACAATCGTCCTCGAATATTTGTCATCCGACGAGCGATTTTCGAGGACTGCGAACATGCAACAGTAACGAACATTTTGGTGCATATTAATTCATTTCCTCCGACATTAATTCGTCTGCTTTTCTTCCTTTGCGTTTTTCTTCACGCTTTTTTGAAGTTTGATTTGCTTTCGCTTCTGCCTTTCAAATTTTCGGCAGAGAGAGACAAAGATGGAAACATCGAATTTCGATCAATTGAAAATTGATGAACTATAAATCGTTACGAGGGAGCGACTTTTATTCCATTTGACCTTATCGCGGTCAATGACATAATTCCCAAACGTTTCGCAATGACACACATGCCTTGATTCTTCGTTGATTCGAATTTTGAATTCCGTAAACGAATTTTATTCAGCTTTAGTGGTATTAAAAATTCCATATTTTTTTTTTTATTATCGAAGGAACGAATTTTCGTGAAAGAATAATGGAATTTTGTTAACCTCGGTGAATATTTCGCACACCGAGCGACGTGGATCATACCCACAGGTCCGTCCACTTGTAGGACGTCAACCCAGCGGTGTTACCGTATTTTTAAACTTTATGGTTCAATTGTTTGTTTTTGCGCTAAACCGCGAGCAGCGCTGTGTGAAAGCGTGTTTGGAATCTCGGTAACTAAACTGCACGACGTTTTGTCGCGCAATCTTCGACTCTTGCCAAAATACACACAAACGCGTAATCGCGAAGATTTTCGCGAGGGGAAGGACGAGATTCGAGTACGTGATTATACCGATGGGAGGGGGGGTAACAATTTATTCGCCCACCTGCCACAAACGCTTTTTGAGCTCGTCGAAAATTTATCGAAAATCCATTGCCGCTATATATCTCTGAACTCTTCGCTGAGACTGAAAATTATTCACGGCCAGTTTTCTTTTCAAGATTGCGAAAAAAAAAACAAATTCCGAGCAGAATTTTACACCGGCGGTATAACGAACTGGGGAATTTTCAAAATTCTTCGTTTCCACGTGAAACGTCCGATCCCGTCACGGGGAAGATTCCGCGCTGGTGAATTTGTCGATTTTGGAAAAGGGAGAGTTTCACGCGAAACGCGAGGGTTTTTCGAAATGATTTTGAATACGCGGATTTTATGTTTTCCGTCGTCACTTTACGACTGCAGAATTTTTCATGTCCGTCGCCAATGAGTGTACCGACTTACTTTTGTGCGAATTAGCTGTAAAAACTTCTAGAGCGGAGAGAGCAATCGTGCATGTGTGTACTCGACACGAATCTTTCCCGAGTTTTACAGCCTCGTTTTTGGCCATTCCTCCTGCTGTTTCTCCCTCTCGTGCGGGTCCATCTCCCACTCTTTCTCGCTCGCTCTTCTATCGCATGGTTATTACAGTGTCTTTGGTTTGGTGCGTAGACACATACTTGAGGTGTGCTAGGGAAGTCTCGTATACTAGAATTCTATTATTACCACTTGGGTCGCTGGCTTAAACTCAGTCGGTCTTGGCTCCCTGAACCGTGAGAACGTTTTTCGCACCTGAAACCTCCCTGGGTGGCTTCTCCGGTACAGTGTACGGCGCGACGGTCCACAAGGATACGAATTTAAGAGGGAATTTTTGAAAAAAAACAAAAACAAATCGCGAATCCACGTTTTATGCACGGTTTGTTCGTTCGGATCCTCAGCGTAAACGGCAACTCGACAAATCGGCGTGATAAGATCGAGGAGACGAAACAAATCATTGGCGCTATCGATATCTAATTGATCGGAATCACTGAAAAAATAGAGGGAAAAAACGAGATCACGCGATGCCGTACTACGGTGACGCGTTACCGTACTATTACGGTGGTCCGTTTTCCAACCACAGCTCCCTAATGACCGGAACCGGACGGTAAGCTCGTTTACTCCATTCGCGATAAAACCGAATCCTCTTCTATCGCCAAACTCGATATTCGCACAGTGGCTCAGAGCACTTTTTGTACATTACGATTTAACGATTTCAAAACTGTATAACATCGAGACGAGAGTCGATGAAGAATGTTCGGAGAAAAACTGGAGCGAGAAAACGATAATTATTATTTTTATAACGCGAAATAAAAAACTGGTCAGAGTGAAATATCGATTTTGAGCATCAAGAGGATCGAATCGACGTAAAACTAATTGTAACGGGGCGATCGAATCGAAACTTTGAAAAATCATCATTTTTCAAAAAATTGGAGTAATGTAATACTAATTATAGTATGGCTTATCCGATTCGTCTCTGGAAATTCGTAGTTATGAGAAGCGAAAATTCCGACGATCAGGTTTTATTTTGTTCGACGGTGCATTGGGAGAAATTTTGACGACCCATTGTACGAATATCGCTCCTTGGATCAACGTTATCGCAGCTTCCCTGACACTCATATGTCGCCGTGTAATCGTGATCGATCTCGATCCTCGTGGAACTTGTAATTTTTTTCGCATCGACGATCGATTCGCCAGAGAGATCCGATCGATTAACACACGAGCATACGTCTATAAATAAACCGAGAACCTTGGCTCGCCAATCAAATTGCCCGAGTAAAAAAGCACCCTGTGTACATTTTGTACGGTTTCGAGTATGTTTTTACCCAACGACGTCCCTCAATACAGCCCTTCTATGCCTCTCTCTCTCGCTCTCGCTCTCGCTCTCGCTCTCGCTCTCGCTCTCGCTCTCGCTCGATAGCCGGTACTCCCCAAATTCGATTATGAGATTTGACACAAGAATTTCAAGACGATCATGTCCGAGAAGGAAATTATTCGCTACTTATTTCTTTCGATTGGGAAAAAAATTAACAAAACGCGCGCGGTAGATTACTTCAGAATCGACGAGTATAATCTTGTCAATGCCGAGGATCCTCCGAATATCGATAGAGTACCATGACCGTGCGTCATATGTGCTTGTTCAATTTGTCATCAATTTTATCGTTTTTGAGAAATAAATATAGTACAGTATGTCGTTCCAAAATTTTCGTTCCTTCGGAAAGAAAAAAATAATAAAGAAGAAATTGTATCTCTGGATCAATATATAGTTTTTACGAAAAGTGAAATGAAACTTTATTCCGTTGACCTCATTTTTTTTCGTTTCCAAATTCCATTTGATAATTCTGTTCAATGTTTTATTCAGCGGCGAAATTTCAAGCGAAGCAAAATTGATCAGCTGTTCGGAAAACTTTATCGCTTCGGTTTTTTTTTGTTGCGTTTTCACGATCAAAATAAATTCATTTCAAATGTCGAGAGCGTTCGTTCGTGTTGCGATAGTTTAGAGATAAATAAATGTTTCCCCAAAAACGAACGATGATGCCTGTGAAACGAGTGAAAACAAAGACGAAGTCGAGCTTCGGTGGTTCGTGGAATATTCGACGTTCGAACCGAGGGAGATGCAACGCGAGGTTCTCGACTGCGAGATAACCAGCGGCTGTGTCTGTCGTCCACGTAACGCGTTAAAATAAGCAATTGGCATTCGGTCTAACTGGACGATCGAGCGATCACGCGAGTACTCTGCTACGAAAATTCCCTTTAGCCAAGTCCGAACTCTCTTTGTTGCGGGGGTGGATTAATTACAGAATATTAAGTTCAGCATTTCGCAAATGTTCACGTGGTCAAGTTAATTTACGAGGGAATCTTTAGCTCTCGATTTTTATATGTATACATCGTCGGGATACTTCATGCCAAAAAGGCCACTTTTGAAATTTACGTTTATTCGTTTGGCTCAAATTTCTGGATATCCTCGTACTCGTCTTAAAGTATACTTTTATGATTTTTCCATTTTTTTTGACGCGAGAGCGAAAGAGGGAAAAAGGGAAGACAAATAAAATTACGCACAAATCCTGTCATAATGATGCTGAGCTGGAGCCTGCGAGTAACATCGCAGCTTCTCGGTCTCTGTGACTCGCGAAAATCACTCTGCTACGAAAATTCCCTTTAGCCAAGTCCGAGCTCTCTTTGTTGCGGGGGTGGATTAATTACAGAATATTAAGTTCAGCATTTCGCAAATGTTCACGTGGTCAAGTTAATTTACGAGGGAATCTTTAGCTCTCGATTTTTATATGTATACATCGTCGGGATACTTGATGCCAAAAAGGCCACTTTTGAAATTTACGTTTATTCGTTTGGCTCAAATTTCTGGATATCCTTGTACTCGTCTTAAAGTATACTTTTATGATTTTTCCATTTTTTTGACGCGAGAGCGAAAGAGAGAAAAAGGAAAGACAAATAAAATTGCACACAAATCCTGTCATAATGATGCTGAGCTGGAGGCTGCGAGTAGCATCGCAGCTTCCATTCACGGTCCCGAAGGGGACAAGGAGCCAAGGGGAAAACGAAAATCGTATATTCGTTACAATTTTCATTTTTTGCCAAATAAAACAACCGTCTGAATATATCGAGACTCGGTTGAATTTTTATTTACTCGATTTTTCGTCGACCGATGACGAATCGTGCTCGCAGTGTGACAAATTTTCAGACGGTCGCGAGAGTGCCAAGAAAAATTGCGTTACAGCCATTTTTCAAGCTCGGCTCCTCGCGGCTTTTTTGTTTTCCCTCAAGCGACACAAAAAATCACTGAAAAACGTCGAATTTCACGAGACTCGAGTCGGTTGAAAAACATGTCTTTCCGAAACTGTCAAAAACCCGACGTTCCTCGTCTTATCTTTGAAAAAAAAGTTGATATCGATCGCCTCCGAGCGCCGTACTTTTGAGAATGGAAAATTAACCGACGTCGAATCGTGAAAATAACAAAAAAATCATTGAAATGAATTTTCAAAAAAAAATAACGAAATAGTGAGAATTGAAATTTTCATTTAGCCCAAGGATGCAAAGTTCAAAGTTACATAAAAAGGTGTATCTTCGACGGCTTCAATTCCAGAACTCTTCACAGTCCTTTGGGCTCGACGAGGTACGCTCCTCATTTAACGACGATCTCGGAATCGCCGTTGAGCGCATTGCGCCGTTATTCACCGGCTGCGACGATCACAGCGCGTCCAAAGCGCGTGATAGACACTGCCGACATAGACGTCTCGACGCCCCGTGCCTTGACCAACAGCCACAACAACGATCAGCGCCATCGTTTGCGCCGCGACCGTCCGACGATAAGAATCCGTTCTCAGGCGCTGAAAGACAATCCAGCGTTGCGCGAGCATTACGAGCGCCACGAGAAATCGGTTGGCGAGCTGTTGGTCGAAAAATTCCTCATCAAAGATAAGAAATCAGAGACCGAGGGTGAACCACGAACGAAATTGTACACGCAAATAAGCCTGCTGAAAGATGATACAACGAAGGAACAGCTCGACGAATTGCAGGAAGCTCTGCAGAAACGGATAACGAGACGGATGACGCGAAGAAAATCCTCAGCGGATGTACAGATGGACCGCGAGCAGCTGGAACGCGAAGTTTTGTTGGCCCAGGCTCAGGCCGACGTTCTTGATACCCTGGTGGCGCAGGAACAGGCGGAAATCGAGGTGGAAACGCGAATGGGTACTTTCATAAGAAAGAATCTCGTGAGATCGGGGGCGCCGTTGACGAGATCGAAACACGAGATTCAAAGTTTAGCGGGAGACGAGGAGCAGCAGGAGGACACGAGAACGAAAAAATTGACGAAGAAAATCAAGAAACGAAAGAAAACGAGTGACAAACCATCACCCCCTGGCGGCAGTGATTTGAACTCTGAGCACGATTTAACGAGAGCGAGAAAAATCACGAAGAACGAGAGCGATTCGTCGTTCGGTGACAATACCGAAATGCCGAAAGATGGCGTTACCGATGACGGCGGCGAAGGCACTCGAGAGACGTCCGCGTTGTCTCCGTCGAGAGGTCTGCAATTCAAGGTCGAAGCCAGCAACAGCGTCGGCGATTTTTCGATACTCTGGGTCAACGCAAACGCCGCTGATGGGAACGAAAAACAAAAGAGAATTTCCGGTGGCATAGTCGAGCAATTTCGCGATAGCGTCAGACTGCCAGCGCCGAAGAAAAAGACCAGCAAGATCGTACAGTGCAACAAGCAGGATGCTATAATCGAGGAGCATCAACAGATCGTCGTGTTGCCGGTTAAGAAGCGTTATGTCAAGGACGACGCGAGAAACAGCGTGTATCTCACTCTCAAGACGCAAAAAAACGCAAACCCCGCAAAAGTGGCCGACAAACACGAGACGCTCGACAGGATCGAAGCGATCGATGATAAAATTGACCAATCGCGATCTCCCGCGACGACCAATGGGCAAACAATCGGGGGAGAAAGTTTGACGACGCCGAACTCGATGGCCAATACCGCAAAGGGAATACCGCGACAAGCGAAAGTAAATAAAGTTGCCAAGTTCCGGTCTAAAGATATCACGAAAAGTGATGTAGAGGTCAAAAGCATTTCCGAGTTGCCCGGAGCTGGGGCGACAGGGGGGAAGTTGGGAACGAAGGACGCGAGGTTGCAAAAGTCTTCGGGACTGAATTACGGTACGGGTAATTCTATCGCGAACGAATCAATCAGTGAATCGTCGAATCGCGACGAGAACGTCGAATCTAGCAACGCGTTTGTCGGAGATCGTTCGAGAGACGAAGGTTGCGCGAAAATTCCAAAGTTTTCGGAGAACGACGAGGAAAAGCCCGAGTTTTGCGGAATTCGAGATCCAGGCCACAAGTCGAAATCGATTTTCCCACCCACTGAATCAACCGTCGAGAAAAACGAGAAAATTCCAACCAAAGACGGAACCAACGGAATCTCGAAGAGACTCTGGAACAATGGAGCAAAGGAAAAAATAGAAAAGTCGCTTGAGCGGGCGAAGAACGAGAGAAGAAATTTGCAAAAAAATAACAGCAGTTCTCCCGGTGACGAATCAAAGAGATTGAAAGCAAGTGTAACGAGTCGTCTGGATTCCTCGAGTACCAGAGACGACGTTGAAAATACAGTCGATGAGAGAGACAACGAGAAAGATCCGCTGAGAAAGGCTGCTGAGAGAGGAACAGGGGCTGCGGGTACAGCGAGAATATTGTCGTCGATTGCGCCGTCTTCCAACGTCGTCGAGAGCGTGCCAAATGCGTCAACAATTAATTTTCCCGATGTCGAGAACAGCTTGAACGCTACGGTGAATATTCACAACGGAGAATTCAACGCTGAGAAAATCGAGAACGAAGGAAAGAAAATCGCCGAGAATATCACCGAAAACGGGGATTCACCGTTATCACGAAAGATTACCGAAACATTTGGGCAAGTTCGGAGTGGAATATCAAAGCCAATTGGCGTGACTGACGAGAACCTCGAGGTCGGCGACCTCGGTAATTTGCACAAAGTCAAATCCCCCGCGGCCTTTGGACCAGCGAAGAAAGACGGGGACCTCGCGAATGTCGGTAATGGTGATCGTGTAACGGACAGTTTGACGAAAAAAACAGCTTCCGGAATCGACAGGACCGAGAAAGAGAGTGAAAATGTTGTCGATCCAGCAAACCCGACGAGATTGCGAAAGAATCGCAAAGTTTTGCCACTCCCGTCGAGAAACGATGCCACGAAAATTATCGCATCAGGCTCTCCGGATCTTGAGGTAGTGTCCGATGACCTAGAAAAAATTCAAACAACCACGAAAGAACGCCCCGTTATCGCGACGGATGATGACGTAACTCCGTCGTTAAATATAGATAAATCTCCGAACGGCAGTGTTGAAAACGGAACTGACATTGCGATCGAGACGAAAATCAACAAAGATTCGTTAGCGGAGCTAAGAAACGGTACAGCAGAGATCAATACGGAAGCGATTGTCGCTATCGACGGATCGGCAAAAGTGGATTTGAAAAGTGTGAAAAAAATCGACGTTACGCCCGCAAAGAAGGACGAGGAAATAGACTTTTGGGGCGAAATCGAGAGCCGAGAAATCGACCTGCCGTCGAAGAAAAATCTTGTCGACAATTGGGTCACCGACGCTGGGAGTGGCGCTGTTGGTGCATCGGAGCCGATAATTTCGGAATCTCGAGCCAAATCCGACTCGTCACTGGAAACGGGGGCGGAGAACGAGACTCTCGTGGCTGGTGAGAAAAAGTCAAACAGAGTGAAAAAGAAGAAAAAAATAAGCGAGAACGGTGGGTGCGGGAAAAAAGATCAAGAGAAAGCGAGCCCGGAGACTATTTTCGAGCTTTTAAAAATCTCGAGCGCGGCTGACGAGAAGAGTCGTCAGCAGCAGGCAGCGCAGCTTGAACAGCGGAGCGAGATCGCGAGCGAAGAGACTGGGACGAGTGTGTTGGACGAAGAAAAAATTGACAGGAGCCTCGATATTGACAGGTTCGACCGTAATTTGTCAACGATAGTCGAGGAGAGTCTTTCGCCAGTGTCGGAAGAGACGACGAAAAATCTCGCAGCTTCGAATCTCGAGACGTCGACGAATATCGTAAAAGTGGAAGAAAAAGTAGAAACGAAACTGGATACCGCGAGGAAACTGTCAACAACGGGTGAGAACCAAGAATCGAGCGGCAAAACGACACCGGAAGTGCCCGCAATTAGTCAAGACGCGACTGTGCGAAAAATCCGACGAGTACCCGTGCCTACGATCAAGATCGTAGAACCATCCGGCACCGCTCCCGAAGACGGCGTTCTCCCGGAAGACAGACCGGAACAAGCAGCTCGTCAGGACGAGGCTGAGGAAGATCCGGGAACGCCGACGAACGAAAAGGCGGCAGGTGAAACGATCAACGAGGCGCTGAAAAACATATCAAAATGGCAAGGACTCGCTGATTTGTCCTTGGACGAGCCGGACAAGGACATTGGACCGGAAATCAACGGGGAGGCGACGAAAAAAGATAGCAGCAAGAAGAAGAAGAAGGTGGGATCTTCGAAAAAAGCAAGCAGAAAGAATTCGGTCGACTCCAACTCGACGAAGAGCACGGGGACGAACAGTCAGGACTCGTCGAAGAAGAAGAAGCTCGTGAGGAAAAAGAAATCATCGACGTCAAGCGCGAATGACGGCGAGAAGAACGTCGAACAGAGATCAGAGTCGAAAGTTTCAAACACGTCGGAAACGACGCTCAAGCCCGGCGGATTGAATTTAAATTCCTCGCCGATACACAGCGGACGAAATTCACCGAAGCAACGACCGCTGGATCTCATTAAGATGTTCTACACTACGCCTGTCTCGCTTTTAACAGCGACACCCCGAGATCTCTCCAAAGTGAGACGCGCGAAGGTAAAGAAGAGGAAACATTCGTCGAGGACCGCGTCGGCGAGCAGCAACAGTACGGGTAGCACGAGGAGTACGGAGAGCACTGGAACTGCCGAGAGTACAGCGAGTACCGAGCACGAGGATGAAATCGGACAAAAACGTATATCATCGACGCGCAGCAACGATTCGGGCTTCGATGGATCACCGAGATTGTCGAGTACAACGTTTTCTATCTCTATCTCCATGTGGAAATTCGAAAGATCGATTTTTCTCAAATCACGGTAACACGTAATTATCGATAATGTTCGATCATCGATCAGTCTCGGACGAAAACTTTGTCAGCTTTGAACAAAAGAAAAAGTAGGCAGGCCAGGCAGTGATTCGAAAAGTCCGATCTTGACAATTTCATCATTTTTACACGATAAGGACCCGGATTTTCGCTCCATCCTCCAGTTGCGACTAAAAACAAAACGATAATAACGCAAATCCCAATCCCGCGAGTGAACATTTCGCAGCCTGCTTTTCTCTCACTGTTATTGCCGCTGTTTTCCCCGCTCGTAACCCTTTCAACGATTCATTCTCTAATTTCCATGATCATTCGTTGATCATGGACTCGTTTCGAAGAGAATCCAAGTTGGTTCGATTCCCTCGAGAAGCAGGCCAGTCCCCAGTGACTCGCACCACAATTTAGAGCACTCCCACTTGACGGAGCGTCGAATCGCGAGGTGTCGTCTATTGTGCCGAAAACTATTGTCATCGTGCCACGCGAGAGTGTCTCGTTAAAGACAGCAGTGCCAATTTTGACGATTAGCCAAGATCTTTCGACTGGTGCAACCTATCTCGTTTGAACAATACGAGATCGATCAAACATGGATGATTTCTCTCTCTCTCTCTCTCTCTCATTTTCTCTCTCTGCATAATACCACTTCTTCGTATGCGTATAAACGTATACCTGTACCATATAGCATCATTTTGTTTACCGGTGTTGAGTACGAAAGCTCGCTAGAGAAAAAGAGACACACCGTCTCGTCCGCAGCTTTCGATAATCTTCGTACAGACGAAGGAGAGAACAAAAAAGCAACATCCACGCACATGTGGATGCCTCTGCTCCCTCGCGTCTTTTAGATTACGTTATCTTAGCCCCATTAACAGCGTATATATAGTATATACAGATGAATATTCTAATTGCGTTTTGGGATAATAATTCTCGCAATCGATCCATCATCTCCGCTGGTATTACAAATTCGTTTCGGAGGAGGGATGAGCTTTCGATAATTCGAATCAGTAATCAAACGACACTTTGACCGCTTGGAAGTGCATGATACCGTCCCCGGGGAATACTAAATCATCGGTGTCCGCTCCAACGATACATCTAACACTCCCAATATCGTTTTCTTCCGTTTTGCTCTTTTTTCACTCTAGTCACGCTTCTTTCGCACGTTGTTTGACATTTTTTTCAAGGTTTCTTGCGTGTTTCATCGTTTCTTTTTTTTTGGCACGAGTTCGCCTTTTTTCAAATGTCTTCTTGACTGCAGGATATGTTTTTGAGCTTCAAATATAAGACTCTGCGCGTACGTATGTACAGTGAAGCCAAAATTTACGATCGGATTGTTGCCTTTTCGTTTTTTTCATCCCCTCATTTTGCAACGACACTGGACCAATTAGACCGAGAGGAATATACTGTATTTACATAGCGGAGTAACATCTCGATGATGGGTAGATACGTTAGGCTCTCGGCGATATGTGGTTATATCATACGCGTATGTCAACACGAATGCAAATCGAACAAAATGTGTGAAAAGTCTATGATTTTTTTTTCATCGCTGCAATAATTCGCGTTGCCCAGACTGCGATATGGCATGTCACAGAAAGTGCGAAAAACTCACGGGAAACCTGTGCGGATTGAATCAGAAGCTCGTTGCGGAGGCCCTGCAAGAACTCAAAAGAGGTGAGTAATGAAACCGAAACTGTCGAAAAAAAAGGTTCCTCGTTCCTCGGAGACTCTTCCACGGCGAATGAGCGATTTTAACTCGCACTCGCGACGATCGAAAAAATTGTCATCGTCATAAATCCAAATTTTACACAGATTGCTCCGTTTTCACACGAGTAAAAAAAAATAACAAAAGCAAATTGTCTTTCCATTGCCATCTTCAAAAATCACAAGTTTCGACAAGTACTTTCTTCACCGTAATAATAACTGCAGTAAACTATGATGCTCGATATAGGATGATGTAATTTGCTGAATTTACGTTGATACGCGAAATTTCCACCGGCGCAGTTTCGAGCTCGTTTTCCCCAAAGTTACGATAGATTTGTTAGTTTGATGTTCTTGAATGAAATATATATTTCTAATAAAACACATTGCGCTCCATCGTGATGGCAAAATTTGACAAAAGTGTCAAAGTCGCTGAAGTATTCAGTGCTTTCGTAAGCTTGCACGGATGAGATACCGTCGCAGTCGAACTCGTCGAAATTTCAGAGTAGACTTTTGGGTATACGAAAATAAACGTGACAATAAGTCAAGAAAACTATGGTGGAGATGAGTAGTCGGGTTTGTGCGTACTCATCACGTGCTTGCGAGCGTGGACCACTTCGAGTATACGCGTGGGTATCCAGATTATCGAATTCCAATGACGTTGGCGTTCGCATCACGTTGGATCGAGTTATTCGTTCTTATACTCTGTTCTTCCGAGTGTCGTAAACACAGTGTACAGGGCGATTCATCGCAAACTAACAAAAAATCAAACTCTACACGACAACCGCGATAATTCGCAAAATAATATCACGCCGAATTCTTTCTGCTGGAGAACAGACGATCCGACGAATCGCGAATTTTTTAAAAACACAATTTACTTGCGGGAGTTTAAAGATCTACCTCGAACGAGACTGCTTGGCAGCTTTACCGAGGAAGCCCTGTAGCACTGGTATATGAAAAAAAAACAGAGTCTCATAAACGCAAAAGAAGCCATTGATTGTTTTTAAACGCTATTTTAGCGAACGATAACGAAATTATTTTTGGAACACCGCAATGACGTTTTTCGATTTCAAGGGAATAAATCGTACAATGTAGTATTTGTTATGGAACCTCTGGAGCGCTTTTTTGTGGCGCCAGACTATACATAATTGGGTAGACTCAATAAAATGAAAAAATAATAATCGTGTGGATCCCAGCCAGATCGTGTTGGCGTGAAAAACCTCATATACCCCCTCGGGGGGGTTTAGGAAAACCCGGCGGTTTTGCCAAAAATTTAAATCTCTCTTTTTCTCTTTCCCTCTCTCTCTCTCTCTCTCTCTCTCTTATTTTTGATGAACATTTTCCACATGTACACGGGATGATTTCTCGCGCATATTCTTCGACAAGATTCAACTATTTTCGTCGGTGTTCTCGCTCTTTTCACGCTACTTGTTTAACGTTGTGACGTCAAGGAAACGTTTATTCCTTGGACGAGAGATGGAAAAAGGAGAGACAGAGGAACATATACGTACAGATGCACACACACACACACACACACAAACACATTGCCCGCACGTAGTACGTCGCTTCCGCTTCTAACGCGTTCTCCGAGTCTCATCAGTGGCTTGGATTATACGGGAGAGTATGAAAAGATCACCTCATCGTCGTGTGCACACGCGCAAGTGTCTGGCGAACTAGAAGATCGAGGAGCTTTCATTTTCACGCGAGACAACACACAACTCTGCCGCTCATTTTCCCTATTCCGCGTTCTGTCGACAAAAATCCAAATTGTAGCTCTGAAATTTCTTTCTTTTTGCTTGAAAAGGGAAATTGACACGCGTAAGATCGAGCGTTGAGGCTACATGTTTTTGCATTCTCCAAAAAGTATCTCGACTTCCGGTCATCTATAAAGTTATATATATACATATATATATACATATACATATACATATACATATTTATATATACACAAGTAAATACAAAGCAATGGCAGCATGGACAGTCAACGGAAGTCATTCTGATAAGCAATACTTTGCCCAACCAGTGCCTGTGGCTGAGAGAAAAAGGCGGATAAGAAGTGCCAGTGCTCGTGGTAGTGGTGGTGATGGTTGTAATAGTGTTGGAGGACAAAATCAACTCGACGATGATTCGGAAATCGTCGTCGGTCATGAATTTCAACATTCGGGTGAGGAGAGAGAGAAAGTAATGGGAGTAGGGGGAGTGACGTGAAATGTGAAAAAAAAGAGGGAGAAAAGATGCACGCGTGTGTGTTTAGACAATGCGCGAAGCTTTCAAAATTGTAAATTCGAAATAGCATCGTGACGTTTCTTGCGTCTTGGTCTTGTTTTTCAGTCAAAATTTCCCATTTTTTTTTCATTTTACTTTGTGCTTATGTGCATTTTTTTAGCATGGCTCCCAACAAAGTTTCAAGTTTTATTTTTCGAATTCAACATGTTTGCTGCATTCGTAATTTTCCACGATTTTTCCTCTTGTCCGTTGAGTTAAAGTCACGTGCCAGACACTATTCCAAATTTAGTTTTCAAAGGTTGAACGAAAATCTGTATTCACCAGGAATGTTCGGGCGGAATTTGTGAGAGAAGGTAAAAGAGCAGCTGCGATTTAATGGCCGATTTACAAAATTACCATCTTTTGGCACCGATTAGGGATTCTCGCGGCAATTAAATCTTACGAAGATGGCGAATATTTCATTTTTGGGAAAGTTGTAGTGCACTCCTTGTCACTTTTGCGATACAACGGGAGTTAAATATTTTTTTCTCTTATCTCGACGAAAAACGATTTTATATTCGCGTACAAGCGAGCGATCTTTTTTTTTACTACAAGCGCAATGGTTCGATGATATTTTCGATAATTGTTGCATCGATGGAATTTATAATCGCGCCGAACTGTCCAATAACATATTGACGCGAGTTGATCAATAGAGAAACAAAAGCAAATTTTGTCACATAAAAATCAAATATATATCCACAAACCGTTACCAATCCATTTTATCGTCACAACGAAAAATAAAAACGAAAAAACATCGAGAAACCACATGGCCGCTATTGAGAATGTATTTTACAACGTGGAATAAAGTTGCTGACGTTTTGCTTATCTCTGGCTCGAGCACGAGAGCACGAGAGAACTCATCTCTGACCGGGCGTTCCACCTTAATGCATAAGACGCTCGTAATAATTCCGAACCCCCCAGAACATGTGCACATAACGTTCTGATTCTGTTATACACATCCACACAAACATACGTGTCACACACACTCACACACACAAATACCATTCTGCAAGCGTGTCTCGTTCATTTTTTCCTTTTTCCAGGGCTCATTTAGAACATGGTGTGCGCCTTTTAGATTGTACGCATATGCAGCTGGTACGAATTTAACATTGTAGTAATCGGCCATTCGAGAAACAGCTACGTGTTTTATGCGGCAGGCACATAATTACGTAACGTTAAGTTCGCTGGTGTTAGCAGTGCCAATGACTGTCCTGTATAGCCGCGAGACAGTAAAATTCTTCGTCTAAATTTGACAATACTCTCGGCGCAGTTATTTGCGCGAGATTTGACTCTCTCTCCTTCCGTATATACCTCTCCACCGAGATGCTGTATAATGTACACGCGAGAATAGGTAATACTTCCCAGAGACTGCTTGGTCGGTGCTGGGAAAGATATTTTGAGCGCAGGTCCATTTCTTCTCGCAGTTTCGCCCAGTTTCTCCTTCTCCTCTTTCTCTCTCTCTTTCTCTCTCTCTATGTATACATATGTGTAATCATAAACAGGATTTTACCTCGAAAACAATGCTTCGAAGCATCAAAGTTCAATGACAATTTTATCGTTTGATTTTTAACGTCCAAAGTACATTGGAATTGTGCAAAAATACCACGTCCGGTATCCAAACACCCACTATTCGCACCCTCCTTCATCCGGACGGTAACAGCGACCACAGATTGAGCAATTGTTATATAAAGCAGCGTTTGAGTGTCCCATTTTGAAAAACATACTCGAATAAATCGAAAATTGAGCAAATGTTGAATTGAAAAATGTTTCAAACAATAGTTGTCGAATATATAAAGGGGGACATTGACTGAATTTATGCGTTTTTGGTCAATTTTTCCGGCTGGGTTCATTAAGGTCCAACTTTCATTTTTTAATAAAACCTGCCATTTTCCATCGCATTTTTATTTTGTTCGTTTCACACAGTAGTCATTCAACCCTCGGTTCGTTCGTCTCTGTAGCCTTGAAACAGTGCCGTGATTCCACCTACTCATCGGCGCAAACGCATGTAATATCGACCACCGGTATTTCTTCTCAATCGGAATTTCGCGAGACTTGCAGCGGATATTCCGATAAATTCTCATCCAACAAGATTCTAGATCGATTTTCCGACGACTATCGAAATATTCAAATCTCCTTTCACTGATCTTACGAGTATTACGAGACAAATCAATTTTTAGCAGCCAACAAAAGAAGAAAAAAACAGATTCACACGATCCGTGCAACCGTATAGCTATCAGCGAAATCCCAACGGTAAAACGTCACAGCTGCCTCTGGCATCGTGTCTATTTTCGAAGAATGTCACACAGCCGAACGCGCACGTCGTTATGTGTACGCTGATGGTACCAGGTACTCGGCCAGGTGCCAGCTACGCTCATCAAGATGATTTTAGAGAAACCAAAAAGTAGGAGGGATGAGAGAAAGAGAGGGAGAGAGAGAGGACGATAATTAAAATCAGGACTGAGCCCAAAAACGCTCTATATACTCTCGCGTTGTACATCTTTCAGCATGGATATTATTCTTCCGTAAAATTAGTCACGAGTGTTGATTAGAGTATTACCTCGAGCTTGACTTCTACCTAATATTGACAAATATACGTATATGCAGAGAGATATTATTTATAATTGCCGCAGATCAAGTTGAAGGTATATGCAAGAACTCTTAACTCGAATAACGCAACAGTAGAAGTATGTTTGACCGTGTGCGTTAAAATTCGGAAAATTTCGAAAAACTTCGAAACTCATTGGCTTTTCTATTCTTTCTCCAAAGCACCCTCCCAGTCATCGGACAATCAACGAAACTCCGATGGCTCGGACCACCATGCCAGCGGACGCATCACACCACCCGCGACGAATCTGCCGAGATTCAAAAAGTACACCGTCATGGACTTTAATTTTCTCAAAGTAAGTTCAAAACTTTATCTACAGGTGTACAATAATAGGGGAGAATCTATCGCGGCTCTAAAATGGGAAAAAAACGCCGTTATGGATCTATAAAATTAATACATTTTTTCATGACTGTATTATTCGGTTTCTTTAATTGTGAGAAATATCAGACAAGTCTCGTGTTCGTTGTTAGTTTGTTTGTTGCTGATATTCCATGCGCAGTGCGTTCAATTAAATCATCAATATTATAAGTACGTACATTTTTCTTACATCCGCTTCAAGAGTCAAGTAGTAACGTTCACTTTTGGACAGACACTCGTACGACTCTTAAATATCGTTTGTAAACCCTTCGAAGCTCCGTCGCTTTTTTTCTCGTGTATTTCACACTCGGGTATCAATGCTCGACTCGAGCAATCGTATGGAATAAAGATTAAAGGTAAATTGCGTAAAACGCGATATAGGCTGACACGCGTCTGCCCATATACGGAGATGACCACTCAACCATTGTCTCACTCAGCTACAATTTTTGTAATGTTAATTCGATGGAATTGAAAAGTTTACATGTATTTTCTCGTAATGACGTTTGAAATGATTCATGAAAATGAAAAAAAATGGTGTGAATAAATTGTCGTTTCTTATCCACACAGTGGTTAAATGTCGCTTAAAAATTGTTCGTTTCGTCGCAAATCGTGAGATACTTGGTGGACAAATATTTTCAACAATACAAACGCAGTCTGGATACGAAGCCAAGCCGAATTTATTCAGAGCTATATTTATTGCTGTTTATCACGCGTTAACAGCTAAAATACTTTTCTGTTAACTCGCCCCACGAGAGTCTCTGACGAAAGCTACTGTTGCACAACAATTGACCGAATGATGAAAGAAAAATAAATATATATTTTTATGAAAAACATGCTTAAACGACGTTAAAATGTGAATAACGAATAAAGCGGTCGTCGACGCGATTCGATTAATTAACGCGCGTATAAATCTTAATGCATCATTAACCGAATGCACGAATTTTCCTTGAACATTATCGCCAGAGTTATAGGTATATTCGAAACCTTGTTACACTTTCATTGAAAATTGGATCGTCTTAAAATTATTTGATAATTGATTCAATGAGTCAGAGACCAAAATTATCATCGTTGCCAAAGACTGTTCGACATAATTCATTCAAGGAAGATATTTTTGGGCATTTCTGCCTAATCATCAGTGTCGAATTTTCTTCTTCGACGATTCTTCTCAACTTCCTGTTTCGTTTGTTTGTTTTTTTTTTTTTTTGAGGGGGGGTTTGTGTTATTCACAAAAGATTGTTAAATTCTAGGTCCTGGGAAAAGGAAGTTTCGGCAAAGTATTGCTCGCGGAATTACGACGGACGGATTGCGTTTACGCGGTAAAATGTCTCAAAAAGGACGTCGTACTGGAGGACGACGACGTCGAGTGTACACTGATTGAGAGAAAAGTTTTGACACTGGCAACGAGACATCCGTATCTGTGCCATTTGTTCTGCACTTTTCAAACGGACTCACATCTCTTTTTCGTTATGGAATATCTCAACGGTGGCGATTTGATGTTTCACATACAAAAGTCTGGTAGATTTCCCGAGTCACGAGCGCGTTTCTACGCGGCTGAAATATGGTCCGGTTTGAATTTTCTGCACAAGAAGGGAATTGTGTATCGCGATCTCAAGCTCGACAATGTACTCCTCGATTTCGAGGGGCACATAAGAATCGCCGATTTCGGCATGTGCAAACTGCAAATTTTCTTGGACCGAACTGCCGATACTTTCTGCGGTACTCCGGACTACATGGCGCCTGAGGTAAAAATACTTTACGACATTTTTTTTTATTTCTTTTTTTCAAGTAGAGTTACTTTCGAGAAAAAAATATAAAATCGCATGAAAAAATCTGCAATCAGAAACAAATAACTCGCAAACTACTGTACGCATTTCCACAGATGTACTTCAAAAATTCTCCTTTGGCACAAAAAAGTTGTTTTCACTCGATAGCAAGTACATTTAAAGCGGGAATTTTAGTAACAAAGCCGTCAATCCACAATCTAACCGACACTTTGTGCGCAACGAGCGCGTAATTTTAGAATATTCTAGTTTGTTTTTTTAAAATAATTTTCACTTTGTTTTGTGCGGGAAAAAAAGATTATACTTGAAAAATTTCTTATTAATCTTTTCAGATAATAAAAGGACTGAAGTACAATCAAGCGGTTGATTGGTGGTCATTCGGTGTCTTGCTCTACGAGATGCTCACCGGACAATCACCGTTTTCCGGATGCGACGAGGACGAGCTGTTCTGGAGCATATGTAACGAGAGGCCCTTCATACCGCGATACCTCAGCCAAGAAGCTATGGATATTTTGGTTTGTCTACTGGAAAAAGACTCGGGCAAAAGGCCGCCTGCTCACGAAATAGCCAATCATCCATTTTTCCACGTGAGAAACATTTGCATTTTTCATTACGAATCTAAATCTCGCATACCGACGATGGATCGATTATTTTCCCATTGAACTTATTAAATCAATCAATTATCGACGTAATTTTCATTGCGATTTAAATAATGGAGAATAATATATCTAAAACCGACATCAATATGCTACTAGACCGTTGGATCGTCATAGCATACGTCGGTATGAGAGCAAAAGTCGAATGAGCAAGAAACAAAACGTACGAATAAATTTTCGCAGAGTCTCCAATGGGATAGATTGGAGAGGAGACAGCTGGAAGCACCGTTCAAACCAGCATTGGATCATACACTCGACACGAGATACTTTGACACAGCTTTTACCGCCGAGAGGCCGAGGCTCACTCCAGTTCCCCAACAGATACTGTCCTCGATGGACCAAACCGTATTTCGTGGTTTTTCATACACAAATCCAAACGCTACCGACTAACGATGACGAAAATCGAATTGTTCGATATAGAGCGTCTCATTGTACAGCACGTGGCGGTTTCGTCATATGCAAAGAAAAAAAACATTTTTATATCGCTTGTGAACGGGCTCTCGGCAATTGTTTTTCATTAAATTGGTCAGCGGGCAGAGCCGAATACACATTCGATCGATGGGTGAGGAAGTTTTTCTTTTCCAACGCGATCAATCGAATCAATTCTGAAGATCAATTTACCGAATTCGATAAATATAATATATATTGTATATCGTATGCTCGGGAGCTCGAAACAGAAATCAAAATCATTATGATTCAAATGCAAATTTTTATATTTTTTAGTCAAATGTATCTTCGCACGAGTCGCATCGTATGAAAAATTTGTTATCGAATGCTGCGGGAGACATTGGCACTGAAACCTTGTAACGATTTAATCAGTTTCTCCTTCGATCGAGACTTGTTATTTTCTTTCTTGTACAAAATTCACAAAAATCAAAATCAAAGAAAAATTTTGGTAATTCAAACAGAAATGCCAATTATTAGTCTTTACTTTACGCGAAAAAGAAATTCTTCACGCAGGATTTTTTCGCTCTCAAAAAAATTACTGAAATGATAAATTATATAAAAAAACTGGCACACGAAGGATCTTGATTCTCCTTTGTTCAACCGTACTCGTGCAATTTATGCAGTTGAACAAATGTTAGTCGAGACTCCGCCTGCGAAGAGATGAACGGAAAAGTGCGAGAGATCGTAATGAGAAATCATAATTTTTTTTTACAGGCTGCTCGTCTCTTGCGTACGTAAAAACTTTAGTGTAAACGAGTACGAGTTCGAGTACGAGGTTTTCGTTGAAAAAACAACAAACCATCACTGAAGAATTGAAAGAAAAGTACAGCGGAAAGCTGAGTTGAAAAAAAATTCAATAAAGAATAGAAAGTTTTCGATGAAAATCGAAAGGATCAAAACTCGACGACACCGCAATATTATCATCGCGAAAACATCGAGCTGGTAGCCTTAAAACTGTATTTGCACATTTTTCATTGTAAAAAATGACAAGCTGTCTCTATGAATAGCAAATGATCCAAACATATGTTTTATTTAAGAAAAATAAAAATGACGTGTCGATCGTTTTGTTTATCGCAATATCGACCAAACACCTTTTTGCCGAGTTGCCAACTGAAAAAATGTCAAAGATTCAAGATTTTGTTTCTTCAGATTTTCGTTTCTCCTGGAAAATTCACGTCGTATCCGAGAAAAAAGAAAGTCCCGCTCTACGCCATCGTTTGAAAAAGCGGCGAGGGCTTGTTCAGAGTCTCGATATTTTCGGATGAATATCGGTGTTCCGTCACCGGAAGAGCGAAAGTGAGACGGTCGGATAGGAAGAGAGAAAAAACGAGGATTAAGCGTGAAAGTATAGTAATAAAACTCAAAGAAAAGGGGAAATGTTAAAATTAGGTGCGTCGATGCACGAGCGAGGTCGCGGTCTCCGGAACGGAGAAAGAATGAGGGATGGAAAGATCGTCGGTGCGCATGAAATCACTCGAAATTGTGAATACATTCACAGACCGTCGAAAAACATATTTCATCGGGACATTTGACGTTTCGCTCGTTTATCATCTCTCTAAGTGTCCTTGGTACAATGATTTGGAATTAGCGTGATAATTTGGATGTCGATGCGATGTCGAAGAGTTTATGCCAAAAAAAATGCTGATACGTATATACATATTACATGCACGTGTGCGTTTAATTTTAAAAGATGAGTCGAACGAGAGAGCGATTAAACCGAGCGATTATACTGTGTCTGCGGAGTCATTCGGTCGAATTTGTCGTCCAAAAAACGATTCTCGCCGTTTTGTATAAATCGAGACCGCCGTCGACTCATTCTGCTCCGAAGGGCGAGTAGTACTAACAAGGAAATGGCAGAGTCCCGATGCGGTGATTAATGTGGTGGATTTAAAAAATCTATGTGCACGAACGTATACCAAATTTTTAAATCTCATACGTGAGTTCTCGAATTACCAAAGCATACAGTTGGGGTTCTCCCTCGATTATTTATAACCATCAGCAGCAACGGTATGGAGACTCGTTTTCTACGTACACACACGCGCATACGTATACGGGTGTATACGTGTATATGGGGAATTTCATGTCGATCAAAAAAGGCCGAGCTTCGACAGCTCCAATTTTGATTTCAATTGAAGACAGCGTTTTTTTTCGCTCCAAATAACGTAACCGAGAATTTCGAAACGAAAATATGTAACGAGTCGACGAGTGTCGGTATTTCAATGTTGACAAATAACAAATGAAACTCTATTAATCTTGCGATCACAAAAGAGTAGAGAAACGATATTTACATTTAATAATGATCTTAGATGGAAAAAGCGATTTTTTAAATTAACTAGGGATAAGAGACGCGCGCGATCGGCTGCATTTTCGCGCTGCAGCGCTCCGTCTTGAATCAAGTATAGACGCCTAGAGAACACATTATAATTCGGCATAAGTAGGAAATTGGGGAAAGCAAGGAATTTTAAGAAAACTGAACAAAAATTTACGAAATACGGACATGGAGCAACTTGTTTACAGTTGTTTTCTCTATGCGTGGTTAAATTTTGATGGAGTTGTCCATCGTTCTTTTCATCTGCCACTACTTTGAAGGAAAAGGCCTCTCGCGAGATCGTTCGATCGAAGAGTCATTTCTTGTAAATTTTATAAAAAAACTAAACAAAAATTTCCGAAAACCGGAAATGAAGCAACTTGCTTAGAGTCGCTTCCTCTGCGCGTGGTAAAATTTTCATGGAGTTGTCGATCGTTCCTCTCATCCGCCGATCGAACGCTGGACCGGAAGCTGTGCTAAAAAATCTGGAACAAAATTTCCGAAACCGGAAATGAAGCATCTTGTTCAGAGTCGTTTCCTCTATGCGTGGTTAAAGTTTGATCGAGTTGTCGATCGTTCTTCCCGTCCTCCGCTATCGTCTAGGGGAAAACTTGAAACTGAATAACCGACAACCGGACATGAAGCATCTTGTTCGGGGTCATTTCCCCTATGCGTGGTTAAATTTTGATCGAGTTGTCGATCGTTCTTCCCGTCCTCCGCTATCATCTAGGGGAAAACTTGAAACTGAATAACCGACAACCGGACATGAAGCATCTTGTTCGGGGTCGTTTCCTCTATGCGTGGTTAAATTTTGATCGAGTTGTCGATCGTTCTTCCCGTCCTCCGCTATCGTCTAGGGGAAAACTTGAAACTGAATAACCGACAACCGGACATGAAGCATCTTGTTCGGGGTCGTTTCCCCTATGCGTGGTTAAATTTTGATCGAGTTGTCGATCGTTCTTCCCGTCCTCCGCTATCATCTAGGGGAAAACTTGAAACTGAATAACCGACAACCGGACATGAAGCATCTTGTTCGGGGTCGTTTCCCCTATGCGTGGTTAAATTTTGATCGAGTTGTCTATCGTTCTTCCCGTCCGCCGCTATCGTCTAGGGGAAAACTTGAAACTGAATAACCGACAACCGGACATGAAGCATCTTGTTCGGGGTCGTTTCCCCTATGCGTGGTTAAATTTTGATCGAGTTGTCGATCGTTCTTCCCGTCCTCCGCTATCGTCTAGGGGAAAACTTGAAACTGAATAACCGACAACCGGACATGAAGCATCTTGTTCGGGGTCGTTTCCTCTATGCGTGGTTAAATTTTGATCGAGTTGTCGATCGTTCTTCCCGTCCTCCGCTATCGTCTAGGGGAAAACTTGAAACTGAATAACCGACAACCGGACATGAAGCATCTTGTTCGGGGTCGTTTCCCCTATGCGTGGTTAAATTTTGATCGAGTTGTCGATCGTTCTTCCCGTCCTCCGCTATCGTCTGGGGGAAAACTTGAAACTGAATAACCGACAACCGGACATGAAGCATCTTGTTTGGGGTCGTTTCCTCTATGCGTGGTTAAATTTTGATCGAGTTGTCGATCGTTCTTCCCGTCCTCCGCTATCGTCTAGGGGAAAACTTGAAACTGAATAACCGACAACCGGACATGAAGCATCTTGTTCGGGGTCGTTTCCTCTATGCGTGGTTAAATTTTGATCGAGTTGTCGATCGTTCTTCCCGTCCTCCGCTATCGTCTAGGGGAAAACTTGAAACTGAATAACCGACAACCGGACATGAAGCATCTTGTTCGGGGTCGTTTCCCCTATGCGTGGTTAAATTTTGTTCGAGTTGTCGATCGTTCTTCCCGTCCTCCGCTATCGTCTGGGGGAAAACTTGAAACTGAATAACCGACAACCGGACATGAAGCATCTTGTTCGGGGTCGTTTCCTCTATGCGTGGTTAAATTTTGATCGAGTTGTCGATCGTTCTTCCCGTCCTCCGCTATCGTCTAGGGGAAAACTTGAAACTGAATAACCGACAACCGGACATGAAGCATCTTGTTCGGGGTCGTTTCCTCTATGCGTGGTTAAATTTTGATCGAGTTGTCGATCGATTTTCCCGTCCTCCGCTATCGTCTAGGGGAAAACTTGAAACTGAATAACCGACAACCGGACATGAAGCATCTTGTTCGGGGTCGTTTCCCCTATGCGTGGTTCAATTTTGATCGAGTTGTCTACCGTTCTTCCCGTCCGCCGCTATCGTCTAGGGGAAAACTTGAAACTGAATAACCGACAACCGGACATGAAGCATCTTGTTCGGGGTCGTTTCCCCTATGCGTGGTTCAATTTTGATCGAGTTGTCGATCGTTCTTCCCGTCCTCCGCTATCGTCTAGGGGAAAACTTGAAACTGAATAACCGACAACCGGACATGAAGCATCTTGTTCGGGGTCGTTTCCCCTATGCGTGGTTCAATTTTGATCGAGTTGTCGATCGTTCTTTCCATCCGGCGCTACTCTTAAGGGGAGAAACTGAAACTAAATTTCCGACAACCGGAAATGAAGCATCTTGTTCAGAGTCGTTTCCTCTATGCGTGGTTAAATTTTGATCGAGTTGTCGATCGTTCTTCCCATTCGGCGCTACTCTTAAGGGGAGAAACTGAAACTAAATTTCCGACAACCGGAAATGAAGCATTTTGATCAGAGTCGTTTCCTCTATGGGTGGTCAAATTTTGATCGAGTTGTCGATCGTTCTTTCCATCCGACGCTACTCTTAAGGGGAGAAACTGAAACTAAATTTCCGACAACCGGAAATGAAGCATCTTGTTCAGAGTCGTTTCCTCTATGCGTGGTTGAATTTTGATCGAGTTGTCGATCGTTCTTTCCATCCGGCGCTACTCTTAAGGGGAGAAACTGAAACTAAATTTCCGACAACCGGAAATGAAGCATCTTGTTCAGAGTCGTTTCCTCTATGCGTGGTTAAATTTTGATCGAGTTGTCGATCGTTCTACTGTATACATTCAACTGTGAAATAGAGCACTCTTGCTTACTTGATATGGATGATTTCTTTTTCACGGAATGAATTATCGTAGAACTATAACCTTTGCTAACCGCGATTAATGTCACAAGTCGACAACTGCCCAAAACACCATAAAAAAACCGCGCGAATACAGTCTCGCATGAATTTCGCGCCTACGCTCATCACCGACCAATCACGAAACGAATAAAACGACAACAAAGCATGCGATATTTTGATATTTCGATCATTTCGATACATATCTCCTCCGCCAAATGTTTTTTGCACACCATTTTATCAAAGATATTAGAAATTTTCGTAATCGAATGGATTTTATTTCCTGACCAATCGTTGGAGATTATTTTTCATTGGTATTCAGTAAATAATTACGGCAACAATTAATCATAATTGTGTTATTAGTTTATCCGTATACAGCACGCGCAGACTCACAGCTACGCTGAAGCTTTGTCAACGTTTTGTTTCGTATTTAAAAGCGTTCTATCTTGGTCTCGTTTCTCTTATATCCATGTATGTATACAGACATAAGGCTATCTCGGCTCTCTCGTACAAGATTTTTCACTCCAAAGACGATATTCGCATCTTTGGCTCTCGGTGGCGCGCGATTCTTGCTCTGGCTCGGCACTCTGACTTTCAGCGCTAACTTTAGATATACCCCGAGGAATTGGCAAACTCTCTCTGCTGCGTCCGTCTCCGTCTCTTTCTCTCTTCTCTATCCCTACAAGGGTTCTTTATTAGAACCGGAACTTAATAAAGACGAGCGGAGAAACGATACGACCGTTGTTTTATTATTTTTTTTTTTCAGAATCAATCGTTGGTACTTTATTCTTCCACATTTCTGCATCTGCAAGAGGAAGCGTCGGTACGAAGGAGAGGAACGAATTAACGAAGGCGCCAAGGGGAATAATTGAATTACATGATTTACCGTTCGATTTTTATCGCTCTCTCGCAGACTCCGGCAATACGTCCTGCGCGTTATAGTCGAGTATACTCGAGACTCTCGTACGATTGGAACTAATTCATCCCGGACGATGAGTTTTCTTTTTATATCGATACACGGGATATACACTTTCAGATTCGAATATTAACATCGATAGTCTGAAGGAAAAAGAGTAATAAAATATTCCCTCGCGTCGCGTCGCCCTCGATAGAAACTCAAAGACATGAGTTTTTTTAAATCTATTTCCGTCCTGCTGCTCTCTTTTCAAATGTAACCTCCTCTTTTTACCAACGAGGATACGATTTTTTTCGTCATTTTATTTCGCCCTTTTATCCACTTTACGCCTAATAAACTCAAAACGTACGTTAAACTCAACTAAAAGCTTTTTTTTAACGAGTTTATCCCATTGCGGATCAAAGCAGAGCTGCAATTCACAATCGAAGCGTCCGAAGATTGTACTAAAATTCCGCGATGACTTTAGCACGTGTTAAAATATTTTCCAAAAGACGCTTTTTTTTATTATTAAAACAGAAATGAAGAGCTCAGAAATGTCCGTTGATGTGATACTTCATGTTGCACACACGTGACTGATGGTACGCGTTATTTTTGTCAAAAAATTAGACAATCAAACAAAAAGATTCTCAATTCCGAATTGCTGCTTGCGATCGTGTGTGCTCATCGACACGACTGTTGTCGCACATCATGTTTCAACTCGATGTGTGCATCTGTTAAATTTGTTTGACAGCCAGCGAGAATTGGAAATGCAAATTGTTCGAGCGTTATTTGCGTGGAAATATCTGACTTTGTTCATCGGCATCGTTGCCACATCGAACATTTCCGAGTCATGACTGTACCATTGTGGAAAAGATCGGTTGAAAGGCCCATTTCATCGAGGTGGACGAACTGCGATCCCGGAGAATCGATAGCGGAATCAAGGGGTGGCGAGGCGAGAGGGAAACACGTCGGTCAAAGACGAACGAGAGTTCAGTGCATAGATAGCATATATATACACAAATATACGCAGAGCGATACATGGTCGGAGGTCAGGCGAAGAACGAAGAGACTTTAAAGAAATACCATGGACGGATCGGGATGACTCGAACAGATGAAAGGAACGAGAAAAAATGAAACGAAGAGAAGAGAAAGAAAGTGACGCGATTTGCAAGAATTAATGAAAATATACAAAGAAAAAAATGATGCAGGACAACGAAAACAAATAAATCCAACACACGTGCTTCTTCATTCGTTAATATCGAAAATCGTCAAGTTTTACTGATTTATGAATAACGAAAATGTTACACCGATCGGATTCGATATCCCGAGACCAAAGCTCATCCAGCTGCCAATTGACGAATGCGATAATTGAGGAAAAAAGAGTATAATAACGCCATCGGAATATTTCGCAAAGCTCTGTTTATCTTGTAGCACAAACAAAAAGTGTTTTTCTCTCCCTTTCTCTCTCGGTGATGGAAGAAACGATTAAGCGTGGGCCAGCGTAAACGTTTTTAACGACAAGTGCAGCAGAAGAAGACACTCAACCGCGGAGGTGCGTAGCTATAGTGGAAGTAGTTACGAAGAGTTTCGTTCGACATCGTGGACCATTACGACCGAGACGAAGCGAGGAGAGAAACCAAAACGTCTCGAGTGCGGTGTTTTGCGTCGAGCAAAATAACGGGGTATAACACGATGGCGCAGGGCCGCAACGTTGGTGGATCGAAAAGCGAGGGCGTGGAAAATTTTATAAATAGATTTTTCAACATTCGTCTTGCAAAGTGATCCGACCCTATAGCGGAGGAACGTTCTATTTTCGTTGACGATAGAGAGAGAGAGAGCGAGAGAGACAGCGTACGAGATACAGAGAGTTTTCGAACTATGAAAAAGGGAAGGAAGATACACGAAAACACTCGAAAGTTTTAAGAGAGCGAGGGAGATAAAAAATCTTCACAGATTTTGTGCGCTCTTTTTCATTAGTGTTATATACACGCTAGCGAGGTTTTCTTCCTCAACTGACTTTCACGCGTGTGTGCTTTTGCTCTCGTGAGCTTTGCTGCTCTTTCTACTTCAGTTATACGATGATGTTCGCGGCCATAGGCACACACGGCTCGACTTGGCGACTATCGTCTCGTGCTCTTGAATAATCGCGTTTCGGTTTTACGGCAAAACCGAACAAAGAATACGAAAATATCGCGATTCGATATACAGTGCGGGCGCGAAAATAAGAAAAAACGAAGGAGGAGGGGGGAAGCATCGTTCCAACAGACTGAGGGAATTAAAAAATGTTTTTACGATCGTAAATCTTGACTCTTTCGAAAGTTTCGAGTTTAAAATAGATGCGATGTAATTTTAATGAATTTTTGCAAACACAGACGTGTTGCGCCGAAAAATTCGAAAAAGAAAACAAGACTCGTAATAAAATCCGTTTGGTTCGCAAAACTGAATGTATTTTTTTTTCCTCGTTCACCAGATTTTCTTCGTTCGACCAAATTTGACCGTTCTGTTCGATCATAATGTTTATTAACGGTGCTGCACGACGAACAAAACTGACGAAATCGCGAATGATTTATCAACAAGTGGAGACTCATTCGCGAGACTACGAGTATCGCTGACGAATTTATACTATACATATATGTTGTACATATATACATGGACCGATGTGTTAAACAAAAAGGAACGGAAATTAAAGTGCATTTTAATTGAGGACGAAAAAGGACAATGCCCGGTGAATAACACTTTGAGGTGAATACTTTTTATCCAGTCGAAAAACAAAGTCGAAAATATCGATTAACGCGATCACGTGTGTCAAACTAGATTAATCCAAAACAAAGCAATTTTATTTATTCACTTGTTTACCGGATTAATCTGCTTATCTAAAATAGAAGAGAAGAGAATAAAATGGAGAATAAAAGAGTGTTTTGAAAAATGTACAATTTTTGAAGATTTTGAAGTAACGATAATACAGAAATGTCATGTTTGGCTCTTGGTTGGTCTTTTTGACGTCGTATTATTTTATTCTGTATTTCTTATCTTTATAACAGTAAAGGAACCGTTTCTGCGAGTAATCGATGACTTTGCTTTTCGATTAAAAAAATTTCTTTGAGGAGGAACTTGCATGAACTCAAAAATCAGTTTCGTTCGAGCATTCTTTTTCAACGAAAGAGTGCCCTCGTAGAGGCTGGTAGAAAATTATTTCATCATTTTTACCACGCTATTGGGATAATATTGATCGTTAAGAATTTAAATTATAACTTGTTAAAAATCGGCAATGTCACCTCGATACTTTACGAGAAATCTACGAAAAATTCAAGAAACGTTTTGCAAAAAACATTGCCACGAAACGCGTCAAAATGTCCATCGCTTCATTTGCTAAAACATCGTTGATGCTCGTGCCCTATATTACAATAAGTGATGATTTAAGGAATACAAGCAATAAAAATGTCCCGTTCATATTTGTCATCGCCGCAATGAAATTCTGTTGCACAGATTTGATCCCGGTCCACATAACGAAGACGTAAAATTCGGTGACGATCAGAGTCAAAAACATTCCTCGAAAATGGATGAGTCACGATAATCGAGGCTGAACTGGCGAAAAAAGAAAGTGAAATAAATATAACGACATCCAAATGTCCACCATGTTCAGTTCTCTGAGACTAGCGACAATGCGATCACACAAGAATCGTGCTCGTCCCGGAAGCGTAGCGACAACAGCTAGTTCGGAATCGACGCGAAACGACGAGCCGGCATCGCAGCAGCAGCAGCAGCAGCAACAATTATACGGTTCGCACAAGTTTTTGATACTCGACGAGACCGACTGCACTGGTGGACCGTCGAGCGTTTCGTCAAAGGTCGCACAGGTGAGGGTTGAACGCGAAGGCGGAAGCTTGGGTGTGACTCTGCGCGGTGGAGGTTTATCGAGAGCGTTGGTCGTAACGGGAGTGCAATCGGATGGTCCAGTAGCCAAAGAGGGTCGCGTCAGACCGGGCGATCGTTTACTCGCGGTCGACGACACGGAATTGCGAGGACTCAGCCTGGCTGATGCACAAAGAGCATTGAGAAGAAGCTCCGATGCGCCAGTCGCCTCGCTCACCATCGAGTACGACGTGGCCAACATGGAGGAGGCGCGAGCCGCCACTTCCGGTCCGCTTCTCGTTCAACTCGAGCGAGGCATTTCCGGTAAGTAGAATCGACTTTTTACCTCACTTATACCTATAAAAGCGTCGAACCTGAGGCGTTTCTCATATTTAGCGTTTGGGAAGTATAATATTGCGCGGCAAAAAAATAATAATAACCTTCAAGATGATAGCCGGGTTGGAACAAGGAATCGCAAAGATTTTATTCACGATGACACGTCACAAACGTCGGTTTTCAAAACGAATGAAATTTGTCGCCCCGCAGGAGAGATCGGTCTTACAGTGAGGGAGACCCCGAGTGGCGTCTACATCGAGAGTCTCCGTCCGGCAAGCACGGCCGATCGCTGCGGGGCTCTGCAACCTGGTGATCGTTTACTCGCCGTTGACGATCATTCCGTCCAAGATGCGATCGGCGCTGCCAAACTCTTGCGCAACACCGCGGAAAACTGTCGGATAGCCAGACTGCAGATACTGCCAAGGCCAACTAGCGCGTCATCGAGGACGGCCAAGAGACGAGGACAACCGCAGGCGCAGCAGGGAGCAAATCAGACCCTCTACGCCAAGGAAAGTTTGACGGTACTCTTGAGGCCGGATCATCGTGGGTTAGGGCTTGCCCTGCGACCTACGGAAGATAGACTCAATTACGCGGTGGATCTGCTCGAAGCGGGCGGTCCAGCGGAAAGAAGCGGTGTACTTTTGCCCGGCGACAAGGTCATCGCTGTAAATCGTCGCGTCCTTCGCGATCTGGAACCCGCCGAAGTGGCCGCGCTGCTGGAAGCTTCTCAGGTATATGCATAAACACCGCGATATCCGGTGAATAACATCAATTTGTACGATCAAAAGCGTTATTCAAAGATTTTATGAATCTTCCTCCTGCGAGGCTAACAAAATCTCTGCACTTACTCGAAACGATTCAAGGTCGAGCTTGTAACGGAGTACAAGGTCGGTGGCACGGTGGTACCAAGCTCAGGCGTGTTCACCGTGAGGGTCGCGAGACCCTTGGGCGGACAGCCCGATCTCGGTCTTACCGTCAACGAGGATCTGATCATAGCCGAAGTGAGACGGGGCTCGTTGGCTCACAGAACCGGAAGTTTGGCACCCGGAGATCGTCTGTTGGCGATCGACGGACAAAAATTGGACCCCGGTGATCTGAGACAAGCCGCTCAGCTGTTGCACAGACCGGGAAGCTCGGTTGTAGCCCTTACAATTAGAAAACCGGATACATCGACGGATATCAGGCAAGTCGACATTTTTCAGACGGCGTTTCTCAAATAATCATCGCCACTGCGATTACCGCGCCGGCTGACGTTTGTTTAAACTTTTCCGCGCTGAGATAGAACGCGTTTGATTTCCGACTTTATTTCCCGGAATTTCTTCACGTTTTCGGTACAAAAATACACGCGGATGAATTAATTTTGTAATTTTTCGTTCGTGCGATTCGAGGGAGGGCAGTATATCGAGCGACACAACAGCGCAGCAATATCCAACGGGGATATCGAGATCGGCGAGAGAGAGTCTGCCGAGCGTCGACAGCGCGGTCGACTCGTGGGGTGAAATCGGCGAGGTTTGCGGTACTGTACCGGAAATAATGAGGCTCTGGGACACGGCGTCGATCGACAGCGGACAATTGGACCTACCTATGGCGCCTTATCCAGGGTTAATTTTTCATGCTTATCGTTAATTGCAAAAACATAAAAAATTTCGCGAGAGTCGAAATAAAAGAACGCGAAAAGAAAAATCTTTTTCGTTGATTACAGTCGCGATGAATTTTCGTATATGCCTTCAGATTTCAGGAACGAAGTGGCGCGGACACGAGACCGCAGCAAATCGTCCATGTTTCTCTCCACAAAGATCCGGTCTACGAAGATTTCGGATTTTCCGTTTCCGATGGTCTTTACGAGAGAGGCGTTTACATAAATCGCTTGAGACCCGGAGGTCCTTGCGACGGCGTGTTACGGCCTTACGACAGAATTTTACGCGTCAACGATGCCAGCACCGAGGATTGCGATTGTTGTCTGGCGGTGCCATTGATCGCCGCAGCTGGTGCGCGCCTCGATCTCACCGTTGCCAGACCAGTTTCATCGCAAAATATGACGAAGACCCTTTAAACTATCGTATATTTCGGACAACGTTGTTTCGTGGCAATTGAAATTCTTCATTCTATCGCCACTTTATCGAAGCACCCAGCAGAGCAATTTAAGTAAAAAGTCTACATAAAAAATTGCCAAATGTAATTAAATGAAACGTCAGAGACTTTATCGATCGATCGAACCTGGTATAATCGCCTGGAGTTCAATTTGTCGTTTTCTTCGTTGTTAAGAAAAATTATGCAATAATATACGCATTGGAGCAAGCTCATTTGGTTTTATCGAAAATATTTCAAAGTTCATTTTTTTATCCTTGAGACGAAGGAGATTTGAGCTCGGGGAATTTTTTTTGCGGTATCTCGGAAGCAGCAAAGATGTGGAAACCGATGTACGATTATTTTTGAAAATAGAAAAGTCGAGATTTCGAAAAATCTAGCGGAATTAGTAGTGATTGAAAAATTTGGCGAAGAAATAAAGAAATTTTCTTTTACGTATTAACGTATTACGTATTCTTCGACATCTCTGTACTATCGAAGAATTGACTTTGAACGAACCATAAGAGAGATGCTGTGAGAATATTTGCAAGTAATTTACTACAGTTTTTTTGCAAACTCTTTCCCTGCGATTATTCCGGAAGAATAACGAGTCTTTTGAATTCACTAGTTATTTCAAAATTTACTCTGAAACCTCAGAGATCGATAAAGAATTTAACAAAAAAAAACACAATGAAGAGTAACCTACTTTTTGAAACTCGTGTAAAACCGATATGAAAATACACCTATTGGTAACAAACGAATCAAATGTAACAATAATTTTGTATAAAAAGAAATTAATTTTTGAATTCGACGAAGGATTTTTTTCAGCAAAATTCAGTAAAAACCGCTCCAGCGACAAATCGAATCCGAATACGTATATATTGAAACGTATTTCTTAAATCGAGAGGAGAAAGAATTGTAAGAAATCAATTATTAGCAAAAAAAAAGTCGCTATAAAATATTGCAGAAAGTATACGTGTATTTGCGTAATTTGTTTATAGCGAAACTAATAGTTTCCATTTGTAACAAACATATATATGTCAATGATATAAAAATATCTCGTATTATTGCTATTACGTAATTATATATTATAATTAAAACTATACATTATTTATAAAAGAAATCGGTATGCATCGTTTGTGTATATATGAATATTTCCATGTGTAGAAGAATATTTGACTTACAGTACAGAATTATTTTGTCTAGTATTTTGTATTCTCACAAATCGCCATATCTCTGCAAACGTATACGACATAACATCGCTTTCAAAAGTGCCACTTTTTCCTGAGGTCTTTCAACAAATGAGCACGTTTGAGAGAACGTAAATTCTTGAAGAAAAAAAGTATCATCGAAAGTATGTACGAAAAAACGCGTCATGAGTTTTCTCAACGTTAAAAACTCGAGGAAAACTTGTTTTCATTTTACTCAATATTTGCAAACGCAGACGCGTACGCACGTCCCGTGCTAATGGGTTCGTTAATTATTTTTCAGAGTCTGCGAGATCTGTTATTTCAGTTGGATTTCCATGGGAGAGAAGAAAAAGTAAAAAAAGTTCATGGAATTTAGATGTGCAAAATGAAGAGAGTGAAAGTTTTCAAAGTTATTTGTTGTAAAAACACGAGGGTTATTTGTGGAATAAAGAGCGCAGAGTCACGTGTAATACTTTATTCGGTTCGCATACAACATACATCGAGCCCTGATGTATCATTTTGTCTTATATTCTTCGCTCAATTTCCCTACCTCTCTCGCCTTCCTTCTCTTCCTATACGCAATCATTTACTTTTATAAAAATAAATTCACTATGTTAAGTTTCTTTTTTCCAAAGAATTCACTCGCACTCTTGTGAATGTATCAACGTCCACACACACGTGTGTCTTCCAAGAGGAATACAACTTCATTAACGATGTAACGAGATGTAACTGGCAACGAAGTACTCGAAATTTCGATGTTTTCTCGATCATCGACTAACAGACGCAACCTCACGCATTTTTACACACACGCATACACACACACGCTCTCGTATGTACATCTTTCGAACTGAAAAATTCAACGAAATATTACACCTTTGATGACGCAGCTAAAAAAAAGGAGTGTAATCAAGTTTTTTTTTCTAGACCTAAATTTTGAAGAAAAAACAAATGACCAAATCAGCGCTGATCGGACGAGTGCCTAACTGCGAACTGCGATGGATTCTTCTTCCAGCTGAGATAACACGCATCATTTTTATTTCAGATTTCTAACGCTCATGCCTGAATTAACGATAATTCCGAAACAATGATATTAAGAAAATCAACGACGATTGTACTTTGTAGAAATTCCGAAAAAATGACGCGATGTTACGCGCTCCACTGAAAATTGTTTTTAAAAAAACGCTCGGACCGATGTCTATTGATGTTTTATAATTTTTGTCGTAAATAAAATACGCGGAAATTGCGATCTAAATATTAATAAATAAGAATAACGAAAAAATCTAAGAGAATAAATAAAATCGTTACGTTAATGTTTAACAATTATTTTAGTATTGAAAAATCACTATCTTTCGTTTGTTTGTTCACCAAAAGCATGTTTGAAATACCAATGGTCGTTGGCTGGCAGTGTTTAAATCGTGACTATCATTGTTTTATTGACAGATCAAAAAATCGCCTCTCTTAATGTCATCGATTCGGATTTCGTGATTGTAACGACAGCCGTGGAAAACTGAACAAAAATAAGCGATGCTGTTTGTGTTGGAAAATTGTAGTCAAAATCGACGATGCATGACGATCAATATTTTTTCTTCAATCAACGTGGAATTCCCCGTATACAATGTGTAAATGTTTTTTTACGATATCGCCCGAAATGACGGATCCACGCCGTTATCGATTTTTAGCAAAATAAAATGAGATATTCGAGATTAAAAATAATTTTTGTTCGATGTTCAAAATTTCGATGAAGAAATATCGAATTTTTATCACGTAATTTTCAAGCAGACTAAATTCAATAAACAATTCACAAGATACACGTCATTATCCCGAGCAAATGACTTTGTTGTAATACAATTTCGCGTATTGAAGGTTGAGAAAGTTGTGCTATAATATGACTCGTTTACTCGAGATAGTAACGAGCATCTTGTGATGTTTAACGAATTTAAAAAATTATCTACATTGCTCGAAAATTTTTGTCCGATACTTTATATATATTTGGGCTTTGAGAAAAGAAATTAACCAAGTGTTCACACACTGTACGAAATGAAAATTTGAAAAATGAGTCGTGCCGAATTTTTCTTGGCAAAAAGTTGGGAAATGGAAAATAACGTAATTGCGAAATCAACTATTTTCTCGTGAATTATCAACACTGATCGTTGAGTCATAAGGACATTTTACGTATACTGCAACATCGAGAATTGAATCGAATGAAAACATATACAAACTTTTAAATTTTGCAACATCGCCTACTTCGCAATAATGATGACATTAAAGTGCGCATCATTGGAGCGTACCAAAATTACCAGTACCATTTCTTCATTTTCAGTATTGTACAAGACTTTAGTTCAGTTTTTTGTCGAATTTGTATAGCATTCACCATATCCAAAAATCATAAAATTTTGTAATTCAACTCCAACGTCATGAAAACGAGATTACAAAAAATTATAAATAATCGTTTCGCCCGAAGATCGCAAATTGCAAATTGAGCAAATTTTTAGTGCATACTTGTCCCAATAGATAATGAATGGAGCAGTCATTTTTAAAATGTGACTAGATTTTATTTTTATCAGAATAGAGTATTCAGCTCGTAGAATTTCAATGTTAGAAAAAGAAAACCCGATTTTTCTCTTTTTTTTGTTGCAGCTAGTGTCATCGTTGTTGCCATTGTTTGTTGTCGTACACAATGTATTCTTTTGGAGAACAAAAATAAAACGCATACCGAATAAGCAAGTATTTGAATACACAACGACGAGCGTTTCGTTAATAATGAATATTGTGATGAAAACGCCGGATAAAATAGCAAGAAAAAGAATAACAACCTTGCTTATCCTGGCTCGAATTTGCCCTCGCAATACCGATCGTTTATTTGAGCTATTTAACGATGACCGATCGTTCCCGATTGTACCAGCAATCGGCCTGACTCGATGTTCAAGGTTACCAAAACTTTTAACGTCGAATCGATCCTATACCTTGCCAGCAGGCTCTGATATGCGTAAGTGAAAAAAAAATCGTCGCAAACATTCAGCGCAACAGATACAAGATTCAAGAAAAGAAAAAAAAAAAAGAGTACGCGAGAAATCTCAATCAATCAATATTTCAGGAAAAATCGTACTGTGAGTGCGTGAGAAAAATGAACCACGTGTTTTTCAAACAACGACGATTAAATACATTCCCCGATGTCAGCAGAATCGTTGGAGAAAACGAAATTCTCAATGATACACTCGTGGAAAAAGTTAACGGAGCAGAAAAATTCTCCAAATTTTTCAGGGAATTTTGAAAGGCCGCATCGGCGTGAAAAAGAATCGTGCAGAGATAAAAAAAGCACACTGGAGCCTGAAGTTTCTAGTTTTGGGAACTATCAGCGAATTTTTTTTATCTTTGATCGGCGATATCTCGTGAATTTTTTTATCCTCCGAACTAACTCGAAAAGAAAAACAGGAAATTAATATGGTTCACAATATTGAAGCCAAATCGGCAACCTGAAAGATTCTTTCTTCGCGCGGTAACAGTCTTTCAAAAATCACTATAAAATTCGGGAGATTTTTTTGCTGCTTCAATTCTCAGCACGAGGGTAATCGGTCCTTTTTAAGCTCAAACGGAAAAGTACGATTGCAAAACATGAATAATATCTCATAATGAATATTTGTTACGCTGCGTACGGCCTCGAAATGCGCGATAATGCAAACGAGAAGGAAAACAATGTGTCGCACCAAACCGTCACGATAACGGTTTTCTCGAAGATTCCAATGACATCAACGCGAAACGCGGAAGACCTCGCACGGATTTGTCCGTAATTGGTGTAATAAAAAATGAAGGAAGAATTATCGAATGAAAAATTGACGACTAAACAGCCCAAAGACGATGTGCTCCAGCTGCCCAACCATTGGCTCGTTGCCCATTCATATTTTTACTTATTTCCGTATACCGCGGTAACAATGTTTCTTTTTTCAATAGCATTCTCTGATCGTATTTCGCCTTGTTATAACACAAAACGCCACATATCGCAAGGGTCATACCAAATACATTGAATCCCGTGACGGGATTTCCGAGGATAAATAACGTAACGGCAATAACGAATATTCGTTTACTGGCACTTGCAACGGCGTAAGTCAGGGGTGTTACTATCGAGAGAACCGAGAATGCTATGATGTTTTGCAACCAGCTTAATACACCATCGAAAAACAAAAGAAACATGATTCTATAGGACATTGGCTCTATGGAGCCCGATATTGTGCCGTAAACCAAATCTTTGAGGTCGTACACCAACCATATAGGAAGGAACATAAAAAGCGCCAAGCGCCCGAGAATCAGAAGTAGTCTGAGATGATGCATGCCGGTATCGTGAAGTACCTATGATAGAGAAAGATAAAACAAGAGAAAAACACGATGTTTCAGAACAATTCTGGATTCGTCACACATACGCTTATGTATCGTACCATAGTTTTATAATTTGAAAATCGTTTGAAATTCTTTCATACGTTCGAATTTCGTGAAACAAGTATCGTTTCTACCATCGATTGGAGCATTTTGAACAAAAAATCATAATACACGCGACAATTATTCATCACGGAGTATCATGCGAGATTCAATGATATAATTTACCTTTTTTGAATATATATTCTGCAAAGAAAACGCCATTGTAGACGCAAGCGCGCTAAACATCCCCAACATATTGAAGCTAAGTTCCGTTAGAGTCGCGATCGCCACTCCGAGTACTATGGGCACCAGGCTCGTGTATACCTTCCACGTTTGCTTTTCCCGCAATATAAGCCTCGACAGAATGACCGTGAAGAGAGGCATTGTAGCCTTCACTGGGACAGAGCCAATTACAAGTTAGTACAACAAGTAAAAATACACAAATGTATAGTTAATGTAAGAATGCAAGTACGCATTGAAGATTAAGGCACGAAAAAATCTGCATGTGACACGTATATGTTATTGCATAATTCGTCATTGTTTCTCGAGATTTTTCTTCGTAATTCACGCTGAAAGAATAATTATATCGAACGAAAGGCTCCGGATATGTTGAAAGGTAGGTGCGATATTTTTAGGAAACTTTGAATAAAAATTCCGCGAAGGTCACGTTGTGCCCGCGTTTCCATATGCCACAGACACGTGGAGCGGAAAAAAATAAAACAAAATCGTCACTCGCTTTTTCGTACGTATTGAAGTATCGTGCGGTGTTTGTAGATGTGAGAAAAATTCATACCAGTATGGGCATAAGACACGGGAACCTTCCAAATGCTGACGTGGCTAAACACATTGCCGACAAATTTTCCGAGCGCCAGAGGTACGATTAACCGAAAATAATAACCCCATGATACGTCCGAGGTATACTGTCGTACGCCCCATACGTTGAACAAAGGTCCGGAATACAGGGTTATCGAGGTTAATTGTACCATCGTAACTGTCATCGGGTATGGGAAATCCGACAGTAACAGTTTACCAACGACATTGCTGCTGCTCGAAACGATGTACCAGAGCAAACACAGAAATAATATTGTCACAACCTCGCGCCTCTCTCGTTTATCGTCCATTTTTCGTATGGTTTTATAAATCTTTTCGTTATCGCGACACCGCCGTTATTTGACGCGCGTATGTTTACGAGGCTGCGCGTGTGTCGAACCAATTTATAATACTTGTCCCATGACAGATAACACATCCGTTCACGGCGAACGAGACCGCTCGTCTGCGAGAGTGCGAGATAGTCAGCAAGTCGGCGATCTGTGATTTCGATACAGACGTTTTCTTCCTTCGTTTTTTTTAGATACAATGGCGACGAAGGGGGGCTTTCGGGGACTACTCATCGTCGAGACGCGAAGAGGGAGCCACGTGTTTTGTTTTACGAGCGCCGTGGATTCTTCGCATTTGATTGGCTATAGTCTCGCATGCTTCTCAGCGAGTAACAATTTGTGTTATTAAATTATTAACAATCATGCTCGAGTAATTTTCGCAGGATTACGTTTAACAGCATAGTAAAATACAGCTTAGATAGACTTTTTTAAGAGACGTGAATTTGATATACGGCAATTGCGAAACGTAAAATATTCTTTGCGGCACACAAACGACGATAAATGTTTGCCTTCGTAGAAAAAGAGCATTAAAAAAAGACATTAGAAATCCATAAACGAAGTACGAACTGTTATAACAGATAACAAATTTCTAAATGCTACAGTTTTCTACAAAATATATAGCTCCGACGACCTGATTATTCATATTTACGCTTTTCTACTTTCCAAAACAAGCACGAGGATGACCATGTTCTATACAAGTTCGGGTAAATGAAGAATCGTAGTATCTCTCACGACTACGTCAAATATCAGCTCGAAATATTTATATTTTTCAGCGATAATCGCGTTTCGTCGAGTTATGTTGGAAACAGTTTGGCTGTAAACGTGTCGATGCGATGATGGATAAAAAACCTTGCAAGTCAAGGAAAAAAGATGAAGTATTTGGAACATTTATGTATAAAAAGATTGTAGATATATTTCATTATTACAGGATTAATTGTATAGATGGAAATCCTAAGAATATTCTATAGTATACGCAATACCTACTGGATTGTTATCAATATCAACGATATAGATGGCGGCATTTGAAACAATTGCATATATCTACGCATTTTTGTAAATATGAGTATAACAATAACGTTACTTGTAGAAAAAAACAATGAATATTCCAAAAGTTTGCGTCCTTTGGCCCGCGTGACATCTCATGCGTATCATTGTAACGAAATTTCGACTCCGGAGTCCTAATAATTCTTCGATTGCCGATACGGCATCATTTTTCGATTCGAAAAAACAAAAAGTACACGTAACTCCCGCGATGTTCCCAGCGAGAAGAATCAATGAAAATTAATTATCGAAAGTTAAAACAGTAAAAAAGATTAGAAGTTACATCACAGACTCGCGTTGTCACATTGATAGAAAGTAATTGTATCGTTAATTTTGCATATTCCCCTTGAACGCAGTTTCAACATTATTCATCGAAATCATGGCATCGTTTGCCGGCAGCGATTCATTTCACGCTTTTTCCATTTCCCGTAACTTGCTAGCCAAATGAATTTCCGGTTGTATAATAAATACCCTCCAAACTTTTCCGCAACTCGACGTGTCCTCGAGAGTGAGATAATTTTGCATTGGCAATAACAGATTGTCGTATGGATTGGTATCCAACTGATACTCTTGTACCGCTCGATAAACAGCTCGAAACGGTGGCTGTTTTTGCGAATGAAAAGTGCCCCTTGAACCGTGAACAACAAGGGCGCCCTCTTTCTCAGCTTGAGCGCATACCGACATGTACATACAATGATCCGGTCGATAGTTGTATCTGCATGAATATATGTACAATTTTTCAGGATGAAAATGAAATATAATATTTATTATATCCTGATCTCCCCATGTTATTTTCAGCCTGTATTCCTTGTGTATCGGTATAACGTAATCCGTCCATCGGAACTCTCTCATTCTCGTGAGATTCATCAGCATAACACCGGAATTAACACCAAGTTTACCGTAATACGGATGTTTGGCAAAACGATTGTACCATCCTGTGTTGGTATCTTCGTGTTCGGGACTGAGAGCCGCCAATTGACTGGAATTCATGTCGTCAAACTTGTCCCAAATACGTTCCGGCGGCGCAAGAAAGAGAGTGTCAGTGTCGACGTAAAGGACAGCATCGGTATCGTTCAAAATAGCCTAGAACAATGTTGTATAATTTCCAGACAAACTAATATAACTAAAGTAATTAACCTGAGCTTCCAGCATCATTATTGAGTTCGCTATTATAAATCATACATGATTGACATTCATGAAAAGTTGCAAATGTAAATGTAGCAAATTTTTACAATCGTTGAATGGCTGAGGAAATAAATAACATAAACATTGCAATATTTGTATTTGGTATTCGGTATATCTTCTGTGCTTTTCAAATTCGACATTGCAATCATTTTCAAATCTGTTTGTGGTCCTGCAGACACTTTGGTATCAGAAATTCTACAATCGGCTGGTACATGAAATGGTCATTAAGAATGAACGATACATGATAAAACTCACCGGTAAAAATAATCTCTGAGCGGCGCACGGCTTAAACAATTTTTTCCACATCACGGCGTCGCTCCCCTCGGGAAATGTAATGGGCTTAATTATAAAATTGAATGTTTTGTTAGTCCTGTATTTCCATTCAGTCAGTTTCTCGTCGAAAGCGGGTATTAAATTTTCATCCGCCATAACTATGAATCTCAATGATCTTTCGGTGAAAACAATTGCCGACTTGAGCATAGTCAGAGACTCCTCGAGTCTATCTCCGCAAGCAACGACGCATATGACAATTTCGTCGACTCGGCTCGGGATGGTCACAGGTTTTGTGGATGTTGATGAAATGGTCATTTTCTTGTTTCCCGCGTTGTAAAGTTTTTTCGGCAGATTCGTCGTCAAATTGAGCAGAACGGTAATAAGGGCGAATCCCAGAACGAGAAACATGTATCTGTTTAACGATTTCATTTTCGTTATTTCTAGATTTCATGTTTATCTCTCCTTTTTCTCTCCCTCATGTATCGAACGTGAGTACATATTATCACGGGTATGTAATTTCGATAGAGCATTCGTCGTTTTGAAACTCGTAAAACACGCGAAAACACGATATGCACATTTTAGTAAAAAAAGTTATTGTCTTTGAAACATTTTACATACAATTGAATGTAAAACTTGTGTGCGCTTTGTGACTGCTGCTCGATTTCGGAGTAAAATGATTGATATAGGGAAATGCATGGTAGCGCCACGCTCGGTAGTAAACTCTATTTCAAAATGCACTGTTTTTTGTACAAGTGCTGCGCCGGTATCGCAGTGTTGCACACACACACACACCACAGCACATTTTGTAACCTGCCGTAACTTCAAAATGTACACGTTCTACTTGGTGCTACTTGCACGAAATATTTCATAAACAAAAGTAAAGTATGATCAAAGCTTAGAAAAAAATTGTAAAAACTAGGGCAATGGTAATGACGAGTCTTATGCAGAGATTTGTTGGCGTAGGTTCAATTAAATTATTCAGGTGCGTACGATTGTAAAATGAGTGAAATTCTCATAACTTGATATAAACAATAGAGCTTTGTTGCGTTCGATATTGCAAACAATCAGTATGACGAATAAAAAAATAAAAAGAACAAGAAAACTACAAAGAATGGCACGATTTTATATCATTTTTATATCAACAGAAGTTTCCATCGGTCGTGCACACCCGGTGTTTTCAGTCATGGTTCGTACGAAGGTGACGGAAAAACTACCGTCACGATATTAAACAGAGATATGGACTACGGATTGATGATCGATTGTATCTCTACTGTAAGTGAATTTGGTTGCTATTCGAAATGAAGAATGATACTAAAATCATTGAGAATAATTCATGGATATCTGTTAAGGCTGGATTTCAATTGAACAACGGTCTTTGGGTTCTCGGTCCGGTGATTGTATTCCCAAAGTCGGTACTTGGTTGGAACATTGAATCGAGCAATGACATAAATGAGGATTCTCTGACACTTTTCAAAGTGCTACAACCTTCTCTTGACATTTTGGTAGTCGGCCTTGATAAAAAATATGACAAGGAAACTCCGTTCATAAAAACTCTCAGAACGTTTGCGAAGCGATATAACTTCAGCATCGAGATTTTGCAGACGGAACACGCATGTAGCACTTTCAATTTTTTGAACTCTGAGAGAAGGTTCGTTGCCGCAGCTCTGTTACCACCGTTAAAGGAAATGCCCACTGCAGTGAAAGCACTGCAAGATGTGAAAATGAGAAGGAGTCTCAGTAGAGAAGAGAAAACATTGGCTTTGAAGTAGCAAATGTAAAAATACACATAGAAGCGACTATATGTTAATAAAATGTTACATCTTGGAACAGCGCTTGATCAACATATTATTTATCATTACCCACTGCACTGAAAGCACTGCAAGATGTGAGAATGAGAAGGAGTCTCACTAAAGAAGAGAAAACATTGGCTTTGAAGTAGCAAATGTAAAAATACACATAGAAGCGACTATATGTTAATAAAATAATTCATCTTGGAACAGCGCTCGATCGACATATTATTCATCATTTAATGCGATAAACCTTTTTTTCCAATGAGTATATCGTCGGAATATATTACCAAAGCTACGACAATAGATGTAAATTAAAAAGACATTCAATTATTTACAGCCCGTGGTCGTTTATTCCTCCTTCAGATATAGCTTGTACTACTAAAATCGGAATGAACAAAATTTCAATAAATATACAGATATATCTTATACAATAGGTTAAAGTTAAAATGGGACCAGAAAATCACCATGTTACTATACAGTTATCCGCGGCTGATTCAAAATTCAAACAATATTCTTTTGAATATTACTTAACAAATATAGGTGAAACTCGCGTATAAAAGATCGCATGCTGGTATATTTGTTAATGCAGCACCCGGCAATACGTTACTCGTACATTTCCGGCGGTACATCCATATGGTTTTGTCAGAACGCGATAACATGCGTCGATTTTTAACCTAAAATGAATACGATTTTCGAAAATCAATATATCCAGGGATCCAGGGTTCTACTTTCATCCTTGTCTCTCCATCGATATCTGACGTCGTATCAATCGGCATATTCGTTCCTCCGGCAGTTTTGTCCGTTCTCTACAGTCACCATCATGATTTGCAAGCAACGACCAAAATGAAATATGGGAGAAATTTTGATCGTAGAACCGCGTAACGTTTTCATCGCAAATAATACTAACCTCGAAGTGACGTGAGCAGACACGGCGTATGACGGCTCCGATACTCGACATTCGAGCTAATATCCACATGAGTTTTATTTTCGTCTCCCATATTTTATCGGTTCCGTTGGATGCAACGTACATTTTTTAATTTGGTTTTCATTTGAAGTTGTTACTTCATCAGCAACGAATACATAGCTTTTCAACTTTTTGATATATTTTTTCTTTATTCGACCGATACCTCGTTCACGCGGATCTTCAAACAGGTACGTGAGTAACCTTCGAATTTCATCGCATTGTATATGATTTTGATGTCACTACGTATACCAGCTTCTCTGGTCACTGCTGTTTACATTTACTCTGTAATTCCGCAAGTAGATTTGTCATATAAATGTTCCATATTTCGCAATCAATTACTCTTTCCTCGCTCAAAGATTTTTTGTTTTCGTTTTAACGCAAGTATCTTCGCATTGTTTTTCAGTATTTCGCAATGACATCGGAATACGATAAACCTTTGCTGAAGTCATCAGAAGATTTGACCATACAAAATGCTAGTTTGTCGGTAGAGGATAGGCACTTTGACGTTATCGGCGGTAGAGATAAAAATATTGCTGCAGAGAACATTGGTAACGCAACAATGGATCTTTTGGAAAAAGAATCTTACGATACCGAAAAATCAACCACGCAGAGCGATTCAAATTCTTCTCAAATTGACATTGGTTTTAACGATAGCAAAGAGGACAATTCGCCCTATAAACAAAAAAGAATTGAAACTCCGGATAGTGAAATTGTCGTTATTGATAATAGCGATGATAATCGTAAGTATATTCTCCAAGCAGGTTCTCTAGAATGTCAGTGTTAAACGAAATGTACTACTCTAGGATCGTTGTTGAATGTTTTCATAAGGTTTCCCGACCCCTCCACCGATCCTTCCAAATTGAATTAACACAATCAATGATACTGCCGCCAGTAGGTTTTATTTTTTCGTGTAGACGACAGCTCTCGGCGCTTATAAATAAATAACGAACGCGATGCCGTCAAACTGCAAAAACAAACGTAAAATACGAAAGATACGTGGTACTTGGCTGCTGGACGTAATTTTTTTATAATCGTCAATGAGATAATACATTGGTTATATCGCGTATATAAGAAATACAAGCATTTTCTGATTAGCCAAAATCTCGATCAGTCGAGACTCTCGCCGAATATAATTATTTGCAATTCATAGAAAAGGAACAATTGTAACGCAAGACACCAAAATGTCCCAATGACGATTAATTGAAATAGAGAAACTCTGACGCGAATTTTATTCGATCGCTAGTCGAAAGATTATCACAATCAGTCGCGAATAATACGTATTTTGCAGAGAGTGTAGGTTCTGCATTGGATTCTGATGCCAATGACAACGACAGTGACATCGTTGGTGGACCGCATTCTCCGATTCTGAAGGAATACGATCCGAGCATAGACGACAGGTTGCCGGACACTGTGACTCTTTTAACTACGCCGGACGGTGGCAAATTGTATCTCGTTGGAACGGCACATTTTAGCGTGGAAAGCCAAGATGACGTGTCCAATGTGAGTATATAACATTTTTTTCAAGGCACGGAAGTACAACACTGAATCCGAAGTAAAAGCAGTAAGTGCTAAGCTGTTTTTGTTATAATCGTTATAATCGTACATCAATGGAAATTTTTCATTTTCCTAAGCCATATTTTGTGTCAAGATGAATAAGTTTCGTTTGCTCGGCTATTCATAAATTCTCTTTGATTTGCTGATTTGATTTTTCACCTTTGATTTTCAGTGGCTGTGAAAAGTTCTTGTAAATTCAATTTGCGTATTCTTTCTCATGTATATTTCGTACTTAACTTTCAGCGTGACATTTGCTGCAACTATAGAATTCTATTAATACATGGGTAGTTTGAACATAATTGAATATTAATAGAATTATTCTTTTACCTTTTATTGCTTTTTCTTCAAGTAGATTATTTCGCTCAATCACCATAAAATATCAAAAATGGAATATGTTACGTTGCTTACCCCCTGCTACATTGCTTATGATGATGAAACGAACTTTTCGCACTGTTTTGTAATCTGTTTTTTTTTCACAAAGATCATTCAAGCTGTTCAGCCTCACATAGTTGTGGTTGAATTGTGCAAATCTCGTATTCACGTACTACAGCTGGATGAAAAAACGATTCTTCAAGAGGCCGAGAAACTGAGTTTTCGTAAGTCACTGTGACTTTTTTGCTAAGAAGAAGCAACGAATGTTATGTGACGATAATCTCAATTACTATAAAAATGTTTCAACGGGGACTCTGTTTTTCTTTTCTCTTTTTTTTCAACGCTGAGGCAGAATCGATCCGTGAAACGATACAGCAAAATGGTCCTTTCCAAGGTCTTCTGTACGTTTTGCTCTTGAACATGTCGGTTCGGCTTACTCGAGAGTTAGGAATGGCACCCGGTGGTGAATTTCGTCGTGCATTTACCGAGGTAAAGGCGTTTCTTGCCACTAAAGATAAAAAATTGCAGTATCCGATCGTAACGATAAATTAACAAACACCAATAAAAACGTTTCGTACTTTTTGGGCTTGGGACTAAAAGATAAAAAAAATCAATATAATTATGGACGATTGAGATCGAATTTTCATTTGTGTCTGATAAACTTTTGTGTCTTGATTCGGAAATCGCAGGCAAAGCAGATTTCGAATTGTCTGGTGCATCTGGGGGATCGGCCGATAAATATAACTCTTCAACGCGCTCTGAGCGCGCTTGGTTGGTGGCAAACGTTGAAGCTAGGTTGGCATCTGTTATCCTCGACCGAACCGATAACGAAAGAGGAAATTGAACGTTGCAAACGTCGCGATATGCTCGAGGAGTTGCTCTCCGAGATAACGGGAGCGTATCCGGCACTCGGCGACGTTTTCGTCAAAGAGCGTGATCTTTACCTCACGCATTCTCTGCAACTCGCTTGCTTACCGCAAAGATCGGGTAACGGCTGGAAACCATCGAGGGTTGTTGGTGTCGTGGGTATCGGCCACACGCGAGGCATCGTTGAGCACTGGGGCAAAGTGCGGTCGTCTGATATTACACGCATTATGAGGTTGGTATTCGGTTTTTCCCCTTTGTTTTTAGGTCATTTCAAGAGTCGAACGCGATCATCCGTCGTCTTTGCATGTTTTCGTTGCACGAGGGACGAATTTCCGAACGCGATAAAATAATCCGACAAAACAGTCGACAACGTATCCTAAATACCAGCCAATTTACTGCCGTTAATATCGTTGAAATTTATCGAAATTTCGTCATTTCTCATCTACGACAAAATACTTTGTTTTTTATCCCATTTGTGACAAGTTTTTGTCGTCGTTCTTTATAAGAGTTGAAAGCCTCTTCCAGCTGTTTTCCCATCGATATTTTTGTCAATTATCGACGTCTCTCGGTCCATCCATTGATCCTTCTGTTTTTCAGAATACCACCGCCATCATTGTCCAGCAAGATAATTCGTATAACGTTCAAAGCGTCATTGGTGGGAGTTGTGATCTACATAGGATACAAAATCATTCCACTGCCAACCAGTTTTACTCTGCACTCTATCAAGTCATCGGTTGAAGGACTTTTCAAGGTCAGTGTTAGCCGGTAGGATAGACGGTGAGAAGTCTCCCCAGAGGGAAACGCTCGGATTGCTTTCAGACAAATTTCCAAGGAAAGTTTCTCGCCGCTCTCTTTACCGTCTCCTGTCGTTAAAACGACGTTTTATATCTCAATTAAAAAAAGTTTCCGTTACCTCCGTCCACGCGGTGGTTTCTCCCTCAATTTCTCTTTTTCACTTTGTCACACGCTGCATAATCGCCGTACAAAAGTATTTGACGGCAATCCTCCTCGCTACAAAGGCCTTCTGACACATGGTGATAAGAAATATGGAAGGTAAACATCGTCCGGACGAATACCAACATACGACTGTCGACGTTATGTATGTACCCAACAATATACCAGGATCAGGTATCGAAATTGTAGATTTCGAGTCGGAATTTTCAGGAGGTTGCGCGTGTGAAGATAATATTTGTGAATTGAACTGTTCGTGCGTAAATAACACACCGAATTATCAAAACCAACGTTTGGACGTAGAAAATGTATCGGGATTTGTGATGGAGTGCAATCCACGGTGTTCCTGCAACGGGAATTGTAGTAACAAATTGGTTCAACGCGGCCCATTGGATTGTCTCGAAATAACCAAGACTCCGAACAAGGGTCTCGGTTTGCGAACGACAAGACCAATATCGAAAAATCGTTTTATATGCGAGTACGCGGGAGAAGTAATCGGAATAGACGAAGCAAAACGTCGAGCTGAAAACAACAAACGCGATAGCCAAATGAATTACGTTCTCGTTGTTAACGAATACATCGGCGATAATCAAGTTACAACTTGCATTGATCCGAAATATTTCGGTAACGTTGGACGTTACTGCAATCACAGCTGTCGGCCGAATGCTATCCTCATGCCTGTAAGAGTCGAATCGGTCACTCCGAGACTATGTCTATTCGCTATGCGAGACATAAACATAAATGAGGAAATAACGTTTGATTATTCCGGTGGTTTGGATAAATCTCCGGAAAATTTCAGTCCAAAGCCGTGCTACTGCGGCGCTGATTGCTGTGTCGGTTATTTGCCAAATTATCCAATGTAACGATTCAATCGCGAGGTTTATCGATTATATACTTTTTTTTTTATTTCTCTATATTTTCCGCTCCACTGCTATCCTCTGGTCTTAGACAACGAGTTAGAAACATCGAACATGTATACTGTGGAGCATAAAAAGAATAAAACAAAAAGGTTCCAGTTCGATCAATAGCTTCTTCGTGAAACAGTAATATCGAGTCATCGAGGATGGGAATTCTCTCGGGATCATCGAACATTCATCATGACTGTAAATATTACGAAATTCTTTCCTGTCAAACCTTAAATCGTCGGAAAAATATGGAAAAATCAATGGTACGACGATGTGACTTTCAATCAGTTTATATTCTGTTTTGTCAGCTGTCGAAATCGAATGATTTTCGTATGTGATGCGAAACGTTCGAATTCGACAGATGAAGCGATAATGCAAAAAACTTATGGGAATTGTTGATTATCGATAATTTAAAAGAGATATTATGTATGTCATTCAATATAATGTCGCATGTTACATGAGTGTTGATAATCACGAAATGTTTTATCGAATAAAGTTAATGCAATAATGCAATGATTATATCACGCAAAATGAATTTTTCTTTTTTTCACGAATACGTTGGTTGCCTAATTCTTTATCAAAGTCTATTGCTTAATCGCAACTGCCATTAAGAAATCGCGCACTATTCGATGCTTTGTCTTTTTTGTGTCATCGATGTGGTAAGAGTTACGAGGCTGACGCAGGTTGAGAATTTTCGTTCGTTTCATTGCTAAATCTCCAACGCCACCACGTGACCTTCATCCGGTCCCAAATATTTTCGAAAGAGTCCATCGCCGGTCTAACGTCCAAAAGGGCGAATTTATATTTCTCGTCGACCTCACCACCGTCGTAATAGTCAATCACGTATCTCACATCCTTACCACATCTGTCGACGATCCAATCGTGACGATCGAACGGTAATTCGTATCTGGTTAAACGTATTTTCGTTCTAAATTTCTTGATCTTTTTTTCGTCATTATACGATCCGATAGTTATGACAAACGAGTGTGTACGTGTATCGCGAGAGACATAAAATGATAGAATTTCGTTTCGTAAAACACCCGTGTCAAATATTCACGCTTGTATGACAAAAAATCATTCTCCATACTTTTTTTTTCGCTACGCGGACCTTTCCTGCTATTTTACGTAAACTTTCCTTCAACGACTCAAGGTTCATTTCCCGAAATTAATATTTCAAATTTTTTTCGAGGCTATCTTTGTACAGCTCGTTACATTGATTATAGAGACTTTGAACGCAAAGTGAAAATGTTGGCCAATGTTAAAATAGCGAACGGTAAGTGTTTCAACGAAATTTGAGATAATGGATCGTGATTTGAAAATCTTCGTTAAGATAAAACAAACTCACCCCATCCAACTGCGAATTCGCGCGCGTGGCGAAAAATCCTTCGCCTTGCCTCCAAAACTTTTGAGTTTTGGGTGACCGCATTCTCTAGCGTGAAGAGCTTCCCATTTGAGGACTTCCTGCCACGCCTGTTCATTGTTGGCATTGTGAATTTTTATTATGTCCTCCATATCCTTTTGCGCCAGATCGTCCTTCTTCCAGCGCCAACCCTTCCTCAACATCGCATTCCAGAACATTTGCTGTGACGGATAAACCCAAAATTCACCATCACCCGTTGCTTTTGGTATCGATGATATCTGCCTGTCGGTTGGCAAAGGAAAAGGCTGATCGGGTGCAGGTGATTGATTCGCCGGTGGCATCTGTAAAAGTATTTTTTTTTTCCTCATGTTTTGTTCGTTTAAAAAAATATGTAATACACGTGACTATGGAGGATACGCGTAAATATGTAACGCGTCGCGTCTATGTCTACAGCAATCGCAGCGATCGTGAAAGGATCTCATCCACCCAATGAAAATGTATGGGATGTTTCCATTGAAAGCCATAATTTGGCAAAGTAATAATGCGAGATTCTCTCAAAGATTAATGATTTATTATTGAAACTTTCATAAAAACGAAATAATTCAGAAATTAGCAGAATTCTCCACTCAGCATTTATACTTAAAATGAATATGTCTGGATGGAATAAAAAAGTTTTAGGTAAATCCATAAGCCCTAATATTCCGTCATGAAGATAGAACTGAACCTCTGACAAGAAGCCGATGATCGTGCCAATTTATGCAATTTATGCAATACGTGCTTGTCGTACTGGCCGCGTATTTCAGGGCATATCTTTGATATTTCTGGTTGTCGTACTTAAAATTTGGAAAAAACCATGAAACTACAAACCATGTTCAGTGGATTGATGTCCCGTGTATCTGTATGACCGATGGGACACTCGCTGTAATACGGCGGTGATTCCTTCTCCGAAGGTTTATGCATTGGACATTCCAAGGGCGGTTCACCCACGAAAGATTTGTGTCTATGTCCCCCAGGTTTTTCGGATACTTCCCGAGGAACCGGTACTATAACGTCGGCTGCGCTGACCGTTGCTGCCTTTAGCGTTTGTCCCATGATGTTTATTTAAAAAATTCCTATTGTCCCAGCTGCAACTAAACTCGTACTCAGATCCTTCAAATCGAGAATTCAACATTGAAACTTATTGCAATCGATTTTACGGATAAATATGCGTAGCGAGTAATTTACCGATATTTCTTTTAAGGCAATTGACACAGATTAAATTTCTAGGTTATGATCCTTCTTGTATTAAGCCGGAACACTTCATATCGCTCGAATTTTCATGGCACTGACGCAACAGAATGGCATTAAAAGGATGCAAATGCAATATTGGAAGTAAAACGTTGTTATTTCTGTCAGAATAAACGTCAGATGTTCGTGGAAAATTCGCTCGACTTACCAATCAATGATGTAATTTGAGAGATACATGGTTGTATGTAATATTTATACGTGTGTGTGTGTGTGTATATGGTTGACGAATTTAGTCGGTACGCGGTACAATCAGGTACAATCAGGTACAGTGTGCCAGCTCGATTTTCTCATTCCATGTAGCTTGATTTTCTCATTCTGCTTAGCGTGAGAATAAATTTTCCCAGGCAAAACCAGCGCTAAACATACAAGTAAACTGGGTCGTCGTATATATTTGAATTCGTGGGCTGTCGGAGCTTCATTGTGTTTTTTTAACTCGGCTTGTACCATTTTCATCGTGAAACACGTGGTGGCAAGGTACGAGTGAGACAGAGAGAGTGTGTGCAAAAGAGGGGAACTTGGGGACACTAGCGCCTCTAGTGGACGAGATCCGCAAAGTTGTGGACGAACTTTTTGTGCCGAATAGTTGCGTCAGTATGGCGGACATACGTTCATTTCGGAAAAATACATATTTTGAAAATGCATATTGCGGACTCGTGTGCTAATGGCGTTTAATAAATCAAAGACATGCAAAAAATAAATATGTGTGTAAGCAGTAGGTAAGGATATGCGCCAATTCCTGAATGTAATGTTTGAAAACGATCATTCATTGTATTGGGATAGTATTTGTTGGAAAGCGCACATTACGTTTGCTTTGCTAATGAAACAAATTGTATCTTTCAATTTCTAACAGTCTTTAACGCATGGCCGCTGGATTATCGCTCCGAATATTTCTGTCGGAGCAATAATAAGTCATTAACGTATGCCGCGTGAATAAATCCGCGAAAACCATTTTGCTATGAACAACGATATAGTTCAGGATGCATCGACGATGTCCGGAGCACCAGGGATATCAGGCATAGCCACTGGGATTCTGCAACCTTGGGAACCACAGAGATTGACACATACGAAACCTGCATTGACAGATTACGACATTTCGCTAATAACGCGTACGAATCTCCGGCACAAATTCATCATCTACAAAGTTGAAAATTACTCCAAAGCGGTAATTCTCGATGCGATAACGGCAATCTGCTCGCCAGAAATATTTTTACCGCTGATGTATACACTGGAAAACCCGCAAAAAGCTACATTCATCGCAAGATGCAGCGTAGTGTCGATAAAAAACCTAATCAGCCAGGGTCTGAAGGTGACATTGCCGGATGGTCATAAGATAGAAATGGATATTGTCCTTGGATACACGGATGCCAACGAGATGAACATTTCTCCACAAAAAGAGATAAATAACGCTCTGAAAATACGTTATGACCCCATGAGGAAAATTCTCAATCTTGATGATTTCAAAAATGACAAGTTCTTGCGTCACGTCTACTGCGCAATTTCGTCTCACAGAATATTTACCTTTGTCATACGATGCTGTAACGTACACGTATACGGCTCAGCGCCCGAAAATAAACTGTCTATACGCGAACTGAGTCTACGCTCCAATGGTATAACGGGAATAGCGCCGATCGAAAAATACTTCAATTACCATCTGACGAAGATCGATTTGAGATACAACAGTATAAACGACATTGCGCATTTAAGTTATTTCCGAAGTTACAAGATAACGGAAGTCTGGCTTGACGGGAATCCGTTGTGCGCGCGATATACAACGAGCGAGGATTATGTAGCGGCTGTTAAATCGATATTTCCTTACATACAAAAACTTGATGGCGTTATTATAGGAGTGAAAACAAAATTCGTGCCTCTCGTACGGATAAATTATCTCGGCGATTTGTCAAGAATGAAATTGATCAAGCAATTTCTTCAACATTACTTCACGTTTTACGATCAGGTTGACAGAAGCGTCATAAACGGTCTCTACGATGCCGATGCAATCTTCTCGATGACTCTCGGACCAATTACAAACTCGACGCATTTACAAATGACTAAGGCATTCGCGAGCAATAGAAATTTATTGAAGTTCGTTGACTACGCAAAGTGTCACGAATTTCTGTTGCGCGGGCCGGAAAAAATAATCGCAGCTCTTCGAAGACAACCAGCCACGAATCATAATTTTAAAAGATTCAACGTCGATATCTTGCATTGTAACGATGATTCGATCACGATAGCGGTACAAGGATCCTTCGCCTACAAGGAGTATCCGTACGCGCCGTTATTTTTCAATCGCACATTCGTCCTTGTCGAAATGGAGGATAACGAGTATTGCATAGCCAATGATCAGTATCACATACAAAGCGAGCCATCGAGCCCAAAGATTATCGTAAGGGAGGCGCGTCAGGGTGTCATCAACAGCATGCCCAAAATTCAACCTACGATATTCTCACGAAGAGAAAAACTACAGTTGTTGACGTTTTTCGGTGAACGCACGACATTGAATGAAGAATATTGTCGTCGTTATTTGGAAAATGCCAATTGGAATATTCGCGCTGCGCTCGAAGTCTTTATAAAGTCTTATACGATAAATGATATTCCGCCCGATGCGTTCCAACAACACGCGTACTCGTGACGATCTTCCAAACGATGATGAAACGAATATTGAAAAATCGTGAACATTTTTTCACGTCGGATCGGAAAAAGAGATATATATATATTTTTGTAAAACGATATGAAAAAAATTGTTCGATTTTTCCCCCGATAGCTGCATATGACAATTTATACAGATCGCAATATACGCCGCACAATATCTGTGCAACGATGTACGCAAAGGCTCGTCTTTGTACGATTAATTACGAATTTCATATCACCATAAAATAGTCTTATATTTTGTTTTTACAAAAATTACGTTTGTCCTGTGGTAACGTGGCGGGCCCATCGACGGCCAAACTGTAGTACAGAAACGAGAGAGGATATTCGGTATTCAGCATCCTTGCTGCATATTCAACAGTGCAATGCTTTTGTTTATGTGTGGCATCGTATTGACGCTTGAATTGACGCCCAATTCGAATACTTTTTGCATCAGTGGCAGTGCGTGCTCTGAAATAAAGATGTTTGTTTTTCCATCGGTATTTCCATGTTATTTTTCACCTCCATGCAAGATGAACGATAAAGAGAATGCTTACCCTGCATGCACAATAAAATCTCCGGCAATCTGTCCAAAGCAGACATTAAAACGTCCGATCTTGGGCTGTCCAAACATCGTTGAAAAGCGGAGAGTATATTCAGGTTCGGCGCCGGCCGATGTTTCAATGCCCTCGCGAGAAGACTGTGAGCCAGACCGCGTACGTTGCTCTGAGGCGATACGAGCAATTCAGCTATACTGTCAACCACGAATTCCAACACCGATGGTTTTCGCGAAGACAGATGGTCGATTTCCTGAAGAGCCGTGTACACATCTACAACCAAGGTCGAATCCCCCGTTGACATTCGGTTAAAAACTAATAATGGAGCACGAAATTGTTGGAAAAAACTTTTTACATTGCGTACTCGTAGATTTTCATGAACGCAATATTAGCACTTTTTCTATACAAAAAGCAGGTGCAAAGTAAAATAGAGATTTGTTGCTGATGTATATTTTTTTCCAACCCTTTGCCTCGCAGTTGGTACAGAGAAAAATGTTGGGTAAACGTACCATCGCCTTGGATTTTACCGAGAGTCGTAATTAACGAGGGCCAATGAGCTGGAAACGTCGGTTCCGGTGGTGCCAAAGATACTCCGGCGACGAATATCTCTTCGCCGTTGTTTCCCTCTCTCGGACCGGGTATTCCAGCAACGAGGGCTCGGAGACTTGGCAAACCGGGATACATGCCCTGTATCTCGCTAACATTTTCGAACGAAAGTCATTACCGGTTTTTCATTTTCCCGCAATCATAATGCGGCTGATGTTAAAATTTCCATTTAATTCGTAATAAAAATCCTTACCGAAGTACGTGAACGTGCTTGTGTAAATATTTCAACGCAGGCTGAGCATCGTGGGCAACATAGGCTTGCAACAATGTAACAAATCTGTTGAGCAACGGTGTCAACTCTTTGCCGGGTGAATAATTCTGCAAATTCAATAGAACGTCACAAGCTTCGTTAAATTCAATGAAACGTCAACTCGTACAGCGAGGAAAAAACCGCACCGTTCTGCTCGTGATACGAAGGTTTTTTACCTGAAAACATTGAAAATAATTGGCGAGCGTGTCCTCGAGAGCCTTTCTGTGCTCTTCGTTGAACAGATGGGGCTGCAGCAATTCCAACAGACCCATCACTTGTACGAAAAGATTGAGATGATGACCGGAACGAAATTCGGAAAAATCCAAATACGAGCGCCCTGTGAGCGAAGAGGCGAGCATCGGAAGCTGTCGCAGTACCAATATCGGATGAACAGCAGCCATTTTTCGAGCGCAAAGCTCGAAATCTTGCGACTTCATTATCCAGGATTTCTGTCGCGGAGTCGCTGATAGAGCCGTTAACAGAGCATGACTCATGCAGTCGAGGGTCGAGCCGGTCCAGTCGGTAATCTTTGCGCTACCCACAAATTTTTTCGTCTCCGATCGATCCAAATAACATATGACTTTTGGTATCTTCATGTAAAGTTTCAGTAGGAATTGATGAGCCATGTCAGATTGCACGCTGAAAAAATCACATCTTCCATCATGATTGTTGTCTCGAAGATGAAAAAAAAGTCAAATTTGAAAATCGTAGTAAAATTAAACTTGCCTTTGGTCGTTTCGAGACATTAACCCTACCAGATACTCGACAACACTGGAGGTCCGATGTTCCTTGGTGGAAATACAGTGGAGCAACAAATCCAATCGCGTTTCCATCTGCGTAAGCGACGAATTCCTGCCACGTTGATCGTTGACAATCGTCGCCTCGTCGACGACGTAAGCAACGAGGGTGAGCAGTTGCTTCTCCGACAGGAGCAATATATTCTCCGGAACGTAATGTTTCGGCGTGAATTTGTCACGTCCCTGCCAAAGCTTGGGATTGCACGTTAAGGCCCAGAGGAAATCTAACACCGCAGTGGGATCATATCTGTAAAAAAAACGATTTTGTTATCATTATTTTTGCCGCAATTGTGTCCATAATAGGAAATTGATTGACAAATGTCTAGCGTGTATTAAAAATCAAATTTTTCGTAACTAAACGCTCTTTCTATCTCGAAATAACAATCGCATCGTCGGGCTTACCCGTCGTCGAATTTATCCAGCAAATGTCCGACGCACTTGTACAAAGTTGCCCAGCTGGCTCTGTGAGTCAGCAGCGTGAGCAAATATGGCCTGCAAGCGTGTGAATTTACGATACCCTCGTCGATCTTGGCGTACACCTTGGTCTTCCCGAAGAGCAATCTCATCTGCAGATTCGGGCATATTCCAATGAGTTCGGGTTCGACGGAAGCGAGCCAATCGATGAGCAGCCCGGTGCGTGGTTTAACGACGCTCTCGTTACTGTCGGAAACGAGAAGTTTCGCCATAGCCTCAACGAGAGCATCATTTTTCTGTTGTTTCAGACATATATCGAGCAACATTCTACCGACACCCTCGAGATTGAGGGGATCGGTGTTTTCGAGGATGGTGCCCGGTTCGCGATTGTGCGTAAACGCCGAGGTGAGTTCCTCGCGTCTCGTTGGTGCATTGTTCAATTGTAAATTGGCAAAGTCACGAAGTATGGACAATATAGGAGCATTTACATCGCCGATAAGCGTAATAAGATTGTGACACATGTTCCGCCCCAATTGGACGACTTGCCTCGATGTTTTGGGTTTCTTTAACGGCAACAGTATGACTCTCATGAGGGTACAGGAGAATTGTGGCATATGGACGAGGGAATGGAGAAATTGTTTGACTTGCATCGAGCTCAATACGCTACATATATGCTGTATGGCGAGGACAACGGCGCCTCCGCTCTCTCTCGAGGATTTTTGCAAATCCCTCGCCAGTGTCTTGTGCAGACGGCGATAAGCGTCGATCTTCAGGCCCATCGTGATACTCTCGATGAACAACCGATTTATCAGATGAGGCACGTCGGTTTTAACGGAACACTGTATTACCGATTGTTTCTGTACCATCGCGCTCGGCGGCAACGGCTCTTGAAGATTACGCGTTTCCGGTATATTTTCATCGGGCAACTGCGGCTCGAGCAGCTGCAATACATCGACAAACACCAATCCACCGGTCGCGCCTCTCCTGTGCTGTACTTTAACCAGTTGCGCCATGTAAATTTTATCGAGCACCGCACCGCCGACCGATGTAGGATCGTTCCGTACCGCGATATCGAGCGTGTGCAATAACTTGCTCATCGACAAAACTGGTATGCCGAAACTTTGTATGAACAGTACCAATTGTTGAGGCTCGAGGTCCTTGAGCGCGGCGTCAACGAGACGCGGAACGTTGCTTCTTATCATTCGTAATTTGAGCCAATCGGGTATGAGGAGAGCTTCCTCGCTCGTGTCAACGAGAAAAGCTTTTGGCGGCTCCGTATTTTCCGGGAACCAAGTTGACAATAATTCCTCGAACGATCCGTCATCGTCCGGCACGTCGTAAGTCAAAAGTATTATCATCGCGTGCACCACGAGTATGTGCATCGTGCATTCCTCGCCGGTACTCCATTGTACCAATATCTGATCCTGGCTCTCCGACCACGTGTAACCTTCGCCACGCGGTGCTCTCACTTTTTCCAAATAATTGCAAAATATCGACTTGAGGGCGTTTAAGGTTTGACGCGCCTGCGGACAATCGTTGTCAGGCTCCGGTAATATCGCTGCTGTTATGGTACTACGTTCGACCACCAACTGCGATATCTCATTAGCGAGGTCCGTCAATTCTGGAAGCTCGTCGTGTCGCGTATGCTCCGCGAGAAACGCTATGTAGCCGCGCACGAGCTCGGGACTGTTCTCCACCTGACAAGCACCGCGTAGAGCCGTTGAGACAAGCGTACGTACGGCCGAAAAATGTGGTATCGATGGTAACTTCTTTACCAACCACACTTCTCTGAAATTGACAAAAAAAAACAGTTTATATTTGCCGAGTGCGTGAGAACGATATGGAAAAAATGTGGCACGGGAGATTTCAAGATTTCGTATTCCAACGATCGGACATTTCACTGCGACAACGGGTTTCTGAAAATGACGAAAGATACTTCGTATTCATGGAAATATTTGAACTCTATTCGGCAATTGAAGAAGCTACGCGATGATTGAAAACTCCGAGGAAAATTTATATCGAACGAACGTAAGAAAAGAATATTGAAGGCACGTATACCTCTCGATTTCACTGTCGACTTCCATTCTTTCGTCATCGACGGAGATCGATTCGAGAACGAGTTTCAAGCCAGCGATCGCCTGAAAACGGCTACTGCTCTGTTGGCTGCTCAATCTTCTGAGAAAATATTCCAATACCTCGTAGGCGTGTTGTTGATCCTCATTCGGATCGGTCAGGAGCTTCCGGAGATGAGCGAGCAATTGTTGATGTCTCGGTTGTTTTTCAACAGCTGGCGCGGATGTGGACAGTAAAAATTCACAAAGGCACTGAACGGGCAATTGTCCGAGTGAACTTTCGCTATTTTGCACAAGATCGGCGAGCCACGGCATACTCTGCGACGAGCTTTGCTGCTGTCGTTGAATTATATCGAGGAGAAAATCGGGTTTTCGCGAACGGCAGAGCAAATGCCCGAGACGATGCGACGAGTTGAGACACTGCAATTGCTCGAGAACAGCGGGTGGCGGTCTTCGGGCTATGCCAGTCGGATCCATCGTTATTAATTGCGAGAGCAGCAAACTGTTTTGCTCGGATATTTGCATCCTGGTCGATGCAGCTGCCAAATGTGATTCGTATTCCAATATTTCTTGCCTCTCGAGAGCCTCCAGTTGCAACTCTTTCGTTCGTTCTTGCTCGATGACTTCCGGAAGTGCCATGGTCGGTGGTGGATACGAGAAATGGCTGCAACGAAAATTGCAGAGGACAACGGGCTTGTTAAATTTTCTCAAGATTTTTAGACGAGTGCCTTTTCTGTCGCAATTTACTCACTTTGTGATACACATTTCCATGAGCGTTCGTAAAATTGGATATCTCGTCCATGCGTGTGCGCCGATGGTCGAAGGATTATGAGCAGCAAGAATGAGCAACATTATCCATCCTTTCCAGTACAAATTTGATATCGCCAATGTTGGTGGAACATAACTGAAATGAAAGTAGCCAAAAGCCCCTTCTCCTTCTGTTTCTCATTCTCTCGGTGATAAATTAAATACTCCAAGTGCAAGGCCGACGAGCTTACCCAGCCGGAATGTTGATGGAACCCGGAGGCTGATAAACGCATAGATTGAATATTAGCTCGATGAGATCCATTTTGTCGGCTTGAAGAGTCGGAAAGGCTTCGTTGGAATTCGCAGCTGCCCTGCGGACGAGTTGATCAACGACATCGAGAACCTCCGAATTCGTTATACCATTTTCCTAAAAAATCATACTTTTATCATCATTTTCAATAAAAAATAACACCAACGTCGGAAAAGCCGATGAAACTTTTCTTTTCCCAAAGCGACACTTTGCTCCTCGATTGACGAAGAGAAAAAAAGGATGTGTACCTTGGAAAATCCAATGAGAAGCAATCGCAAGAGGGTCGTTTGCAGAAGAGGCACTTCGGTGAGTTGACGCATGTAAAACGCTCGATCGCAATCGGCTGGCCAGTTGTCCAATTTATAGTACTGTTCCGGCGATTCCAGGAGCATAATTTTGTGCAGAGCGTATAATAACTCGTTACGGCCGACACCGTAAATTTGAAGCGACGACGTTTGTAGCCAGTAAATGGCCTCGTACTGTACGATGGATACCAATTCTTGAAATTGATGCAAAACTTCAGCGTCTCTCTTGTCGCCCCGTTGCATGAGAATCACCGCTTCCTTGACCTGAGGGCTTATACCGAGGAACATACAGAGACACAGTAAATCGACGACCGACATAAAAACCCGCTCTTTGAATTCGTAACCGATCAATTGTTGCGATATCTCTTGACGTTCGGTCATCAGTGCTCTCGCCATTGTAACGAGATTAATATCGTGGCGGCAGACTCGAACGATTTCACGCAACAGAGCCCTCAATGGGCGCAAATAATCCTCCCGATTCATCAATAAATCTTGAAATATTTCCGCCAGTAGTTTAGCCGCGTTGTCCGGTGAATTTTGAAACATGACAGCCAACATTGGCATGTTATTTGGATTTCTCGCGTTTGACAATTCATTGTATATCGTGTGTTTCAGTATCGTCGATAAGTTTTCCGCATGAAGACCAATCAGCTCTTTCACACCGTTGAGATACAAATTTATGACTGCCTTTGTCTTGAGTCGTATCTTCACCAACTGGCTTATAACTTCGACATCGCGTTGCGTATGTGTCGTACAATTGTAACATATGTAACACAGCAATTCTTGAGCGGGTTTCATCAATTTTGGATTGTGCAGCCACATTTCGAGGCGCGGTACAGCGATGTTTCGAATCTCGACGAGGCCGCAGGCGTAAGAGAGTAATCGCAAAAAGTTGCGCGTTATCGACTCCGGCTGGCGACGATTCAGCTGTTCCTTTATCGCTTCGAGTACGGTGTGCTCGACGTTTTCCGGGCAATTCGAGTATCGAGGGCTCACCACGAATTCGGATTTGTCCCTCTCGGCCGCTGGCAATTGTGCCGTCGTCGTACCCGAATCTTCCTCCTCCATTACCGACGGGCTGTGGCAATCGCGCGGTGTCAGCACCGATAATTCCGGTTGAATGACGCTTTTCGGTGGATGCCTCGTATTAAAACCTGTCAGTATGTTCTCCGTAAAACCTTTGCACTCTTCGTGATCCACCCAGATACGTTCGCCAAGCGCGTCCTCGATGTAAAGCTACACAGGTGTAACACACAAATGCAATGGCTTTCGATTAAATTGCCAATTTTGATATTTCGCAGGGTTACCACGAGCGTTTGTGCAATTACCTTGACGAAAATCTCTGGCCAATGTTTCTTATCGTGAAAACCGCGCATAAGTAAGTTCGCCGCCAAAACGGGGACCAGCGGATTTCCCTTGCTCTTAAAATTGTGCGTCTGATCGCGTTTCAACAGAGATGATAAAGCGTGCAATATACAATCATTGGAGAATATCGAGGGACGTATTTTGGCGAGATACATTAGGCCCATGTAAATCAAAGTGTCCGGTTTCCATCGTTGATTTTTCAATGTTCTTATCGCACCGCATACTACGCCAATTACTTTGTCGCCTTCGTCCGCGTCGCTCGCTTCTAGTACCATGGGTACTAGATCGGAAGGATCGCAGTCCAACGCAACGACCTCCCACGCCTCCGCGGCGCTCGACGTTTGCGGACGCTGATGCGGGGGATGCGCAGCGAGTTTCGGTTTTTTCTGCGGTATCATGGACTGCAGAGACCCGGGAGGGGCCTCTTTCTTGCGGTCCGAGCCTATCGGATTCAATGAAATTTATGAACGTACGGAGGCGGAAGCTGTCGAAACTAAGCTGATCCAAGGACCGATGGGGCATTGAACGTTTCGAAATAATCCTCACAAATTTTGAAACCTTTCGCATGACGATGTAACGACAAAAGTGCAAACAAACTGCAATGTTGTTTTTATTCATGTTCAGTAAGATAAAAGTGTAAAAAGCATTAATGCTACGCGGAATTGGGCTTCTAGTCGAACGACATATACTGTGCTGAAAGTACGAGTGACCTTCGAAACTCTTACTCGAGGCGGAAGAGGCTGAATTTGCTGGTTTGCCATGGATAACTCCGGGTCTCTTGGATTCTGAGCTCTCGCCGCGTGAAGTTTTTGCGCCTAAGGCGAATAAATCTGCCGGATGTTGGGCGATTTTGCTCTTCCCACCTCTGCCTACTCCTGGCTTGCTCCGATCCATCGTTATCGGTGTTATTTATGTGTCTAGCGCCTTATGTGATCGCCTATTCAGATTTCAACTTTTCAGATTTAACAAACATACAACTATGAGCAAATTGCAAGAGCGAGCGATGATACGATATATCGAAGAACTTGACTGTCATTCATGTTTGGCCAATACGGGAAGACAATTTGCTTTTAATTTATTTTACAATATGATATATGTTGGAAACGATATTCAATAATATCAAATTTTCAACATTGCAAAATATATGAAAAAAAATCTGGTTGCTCTGAAAAACTTTACTATGGATGTTTCATTATTGAAAATGTTTATAGACTACAGAAAAAAAAAAAATTAATTTTTCAAATTCTGCTTACACTCAAGTGGTGAAAAACATGTATTATAAATTGCTCGTATTAATCATAATAATTTCGTAATTATTTCAATTGATTGTGATATATTTACAAACAAATATGTGGAGATTTTTGTCACATTAGTGTATTGATAAAATGATAACATAGATTTGGAATACTTGGAGAAATTATTTTTGAGGAAATGAAAAGCGTATAAAATAGACAAAGTACGTGTTTTTCAGTTGTAATATTTCATCGTACGATATGTACGTATCTTATTGTTTACAAAAAGAGACCATCTGGTTGTCATTACTGAAACATGAATCTGACGACTAAATGAGTGTATCATCATTTGCACTCAGTGAAATTGAAAAATTTGATAAAAAATTGAATAAACAAAAATTTTAATTAATTTCCTTACTTGTTTGTCGAGTTGCCGTGATCTGACAGGTTCAAGTATAGGGTTACAACTACACTTAACCTCCAAATGTCAAAGTAAACATTGCCTTATAATGAAATTCACCATCATCGTAGATATTTGTTATTTTTTTAACAAATTAAACGCAAATCAATTATTGTAGCACAACTGAACAATTGAGAGCACGTCAATTAATACTTAGTCCGCATTGATTTTTAAAAACCAATAAAGCAATCACTGCATCACTCTAAAAAAATAACAAACCGTGGCAATCATCAACCGGCAACTGCGTGGGCAACGCGCTCTGGAAGGAGCTTTATGTGTGTGCAGTCCATAGAGGATATACCAAGAGTGCGAAATGTATATCAGCAGGAAATGGGCATAAAAACAGGACGTTGAACGATTACCGGGTTTACCGCGGGTGGCGCTGCTAGCTCGAGCGCACACTCTGGTGGGAATTACGTGTATTACTACATACGCACGCCAGGGTGTCCAAGTTACAGCCGAAAAATTGTACCCCAATGTCGCCGATCTCGTCTACTAGAGGCGCTAGTGTGCCCAAGTTTCTCTCTCGCACACTCTCTCTATCTCACTCGCACATTGCCCCCACCTGTTTTATGATAAAGGCGGGACAAGCAAAGCCAAAACCATAATGAAACCCGAAAGTCCGCGAATTCAAGTATACGAAGTACCGGTTTGAATGCGTGTTTCGACTGAAGAGATATATCTTAGGCTTGTAGAATGAGAAAATCGAGCTCCTCATATGAATAAATGAAGCATGCGTAAAAGGCAATCAAATAAACAGTAGGAACATACATAAAAAGATTAATGAGAAATCTACAAATAATTCTCGACTGCGTGAGAATCTCTAAGTGAAAACTGAGATTTTCAATTGAAATGAATAATTAATATTCATCTAGTGTTTATTGGATGGAAAATCTTCCGCTGATCACGAATCACATGGTTTTTTACCCGAAAACTAATTATTTCAAGGAGAAAACTGGGATTTCCAATAAAAATCGTTTTTTGCGTTTTCCGGCCTTAATAATGAGTTTAGGCGGAAAATACGCTTATTTTGGGATCAATTTTGATTTCTGAGTAATTATTATTCCTCCTGTGCTAATTGGATAGGAAATCACCCGCTGCACACGAATCACATGGTTTTAATCCCGAAAACTAATTATTTCAAGGAGAAAACAATGATTTTCTATAAAAATCAATAATTCATATTCCTCCCGTGTTTATTGCGTAGGAAAACTCCCGCTGAACACGAATCACATGGTTTTAATCCCGAAAACTAATTATTTCAAGGAGAAAAGAGGGATTTTCAATAAAAGTTGTTTTTTGCGTTTTCCGGCCTTAATAATGAGTTTAGGCGGAAAGTACGCTTATTTTGGGATCAATTTTGATTTCTGAGTAAATATTATTCCTCCTGTACTTATTGGATAGGAAATCACCCGCTGAACACGAATCACATCGTTTTAATCCCGAAAACTAATTATTTCAAGGAGAAAACAGTGATTTTCTATAAAAATGAATAATTCATATTCCTCCTGTGCTTATTGGATCGGAAATCACCCGCTGCACACGAATCACATGGTTTTGATCCCGAAAACTAATTATTTCAAGGAGAAAACAGTGATTTTCTATAAAAATGAATAATTCATATTCCTCCTGTGTTTATTGCATAGGAAATCTCCCGCTGAACACGAATCACATGGTTTTAATCCCGAAAACCAATTATTTCAGGGAAAAAACAGGGATTTTCAATAAAAATCGTTTTTTGCGTTTTCCGGCCTTAATAAAGAGTTTAGGCGGAAAGTACGCTTATTTTGGGATCAATTTTGATTTCTGAGTAAATATTATTCCTCCTGTGCTTATTGGATAGGAAATCACCCGCTGAACACGAATCACATGGTTTTAATCCCGAAAACTAATTATTTCAAGGAGAAAACAGTGATTTTCTATAAAAATGAATAATTCATATTCCTCCTGTGTTTATTGCATAGGAAATCTCCCGCTGAACACGAATCACATGGTTTTAATCCCGAAAACCAATTATTTCAGGGAGAAAACAGGGATTTTCAATAAAAATCGTTTTTTGCGTTTTCCGGCCTTAATAATGAGTTTAGGCGGAAAGTACGCTTATTTTGGGATCAATTTTGATTTCTGAGTGAATATTATTCCTCCTGTGCTTATTGGATAGGAAATCACCCGCTGAACACGAATCACATGGTTTTAATCCCGAAAACTAATTATTTCAAGGAGAAAACAGTGATTTTCTATAAAAATGAATAATTCATATTCCTCCCGTGTTTATTGCATAGGAAAACTCCCGCTGAACACGAATCACATGGTTTTAATCCCGAAAACCAATTATTTCAGGGAGAAAACAGGGATTTTCAATAAAAATCGTTTTTTGCGTTTTCCGGCCTTAATAAAGAGTTTAGGCGGAAAGTACGCTTATTTTGGGATCAATTTTGATTTCTGAGTAAATATTATTCCTCCTGTGCTTATTGGATAGGAAATCACCCGCTGAACACGAATCACATGGTTTTAATCCCGAAAACTAATTATTTCAAGGAGAAAACAGTGATTTTTTATAAAAATGAATAATTCATATTCCTCCTGTGTTTGTTGCATAGGAAATCTCCCGCTGAACACGAATCACATGGTTTTAATCCCGAAAACTAATTATTTCAAGGCGAAAACAGGGATTTTAAATAAAAATCGTTGTTTGCGTTTTCCGGCCTTAATAATGAGTTTAGGCGGAAAATACGCTTATTTTGGGATCAATTTTGATTTCTGAGTGAATATTATTCCTCCTGTGCTTATTGGATAGGAAATCACCCGCTGAACACGAATCACATGGTTTTAATCCCGAAAACTAATTATTTCAAGGAGAAAACAGTGATTTTCTATAAAAATGAATAATTCATATTCCTCCTGTGTTTATTGCATAGGAAATCTCCCGCTGAACACGAATCACATGGTTTTAATCCCGAAAACCAATTATTTCAGGGAGAAAACAGGGATTTTCAATAAAAATCGTTTTTTGCGTTTTCCGGCCTTAATAATGAGTTTAGGCGGAAATTACGCTTATTTTGGGATCAATTTTGATTTCTGAGTAAATATTATTCCTCCTGTGCTTATTGGATAGGAAATCACCCGCTAAACACGAATCACATGGTTTTAATCCCGAAAACTAATTATTTCAAGGAGAAAACAGTGATTTTCTATAAAAATGAATAATTCATATTCCTCCTGTGTTTATTGCATAGGAAATCTCCCGCTGAACACGAATCACATGGTTTTAATCCCGAAAACTAATTATTTCAAGGCGAAAACAGGGATTTTAAATAAAAATCGTTTTTTGCGTTTTCCGGCCTTAATAATGAGTTTAGGCGGAAAATACGCTTATTTTGGGATCAATTTTGATTTCTGAGTAATTATTGTTCCTCCTGTGCTTATTGGATAGGGAATCACCCGCTGCACACGAATCACATGGTTTTAATCCCGAAAACTAATTATTTCAAGGCGAAAACAGGGATTTTAAATAAAAATAGTTTTTTGCGTTTTCCGGCCTTAATAATGAGTTTAGGCGGAAAATACGCTTATTTTGGGATCAATTTTGATTTCTGAGTAATTATTATTCCTCCTGTGCTTATTGGATAGGGAATCACCCGCTGCACACGAATCACATGGTTTTGATCCCGAAAACTAATTATTTCAAGGAGAAAACAATGATTTTCTATAAAAATCAATAATTCATATTCCTCCCGTGTTTATTGCATAGGAAAACTCCCGCTGAACACGAATCACACGGTTTTAATCCCGGAAACTAATTATTTCAAGGAGAAAACAGAGATTTTCGTTAAAAATCGTTTTTTGCGTTTTCCGGCCTTAATAATGGGTTTAGGCGGAAAATACGCTTATTTTGGGATCAATTTTGATTTCTGAGTAATTATTAATCCTCCTGTGCTTATTGGATAGGAAATCACCCGCTGCACACGAATCACATGGTTTTAATCCCGAAAACTAATTATTTCAAGCAGAAAACAATGATTTTCTATAAAAATCAATAATTCATATTCCTCCTGTGTTTAATGCATAGGAAATCTCCCGCTGAACACGAATCACATGGTTTTAATCCCGAAAACTAATTAATTCAAGGCGAAAACAGGGATTTTAAATAAAAATCGTTTTTTGCGTTTTCCGGCCTTAATAATGAGTTTAGGCGGAAAATACGCTTATTTTGGGATCAATTTTGATTTCTGAGCAATTATTATTCCTCCTGTGCTTATTGGATAGGAAATCACCCGCTGAACACGAATCACATGGTTTTAATCCCGAAAACTAATTATTTCAAGGAGAAAACAGAGATTTTCTATAAAAATGAATAATTCATATTCCTCCTGTGTTTGTTGCATAGGAAATCTCCCGCTGAACACGAATTACATGGTTTTAATCCCGGAAACTACTTATTTCAGGGAGAAAACAGGGATTTTCAATAAAAATCGTTTTTTGCGTTTTCCGGCCTTAATAATGAGTTTAGGCGGAAAGTACGCTTATTTTGGGATCAATTTTGATTTCTGAGTAAATATTATTCCTCCTGTGCTTATTGGATAGGAAATCACCCGCTGAACACGAATCACATGGTTTTAATCCCGAAAACTAATTATTTCAAGGAGAAAACAGTGATTTTCTATAAAAATGAATAATTCATATTCCTCCTGTGTTTATTGCATAGGAAATCTCCCGCTGAACACGAATCACATGGTTTTAATCCCGAAAACCAATTATTTCAGGGAGAAAACAGGGATTTTCAATAAAAATCGTTTTTTGCGTTTTCCGGCCTTAATAAAGAGTTTAGGCGGAAAGTACGCTTATTTTGGGATCAATTTTGATTTCTGAGTAAATATTATTCCTCCTGTGCTTATTGGATAGGAAATCACCCGCTGAACACGAATCACATGGTTTTAATCCCGAAAACTAATTATTTCAAGGAGAAAACAGTGATTTTTTATAAAAATGAATAATTCATATTCCTCCTGTGTTTGTTGCATAGGAAATCTCCCGCTGAACACGAATCACATGGTTTTAATCCCGAAAACTAATTATTTCAAGGCGAAAACAGGGATTTTAAATAAAAATCGTTGTTTGCGTTTTCCGGCCTTAATAATGAGTTTAGGCGGAAAATACGCTTATTTTGGGATCAATTTTGATTTCTGAGTGAATATTATTCCTCCTGTGCTTATTGGATAGGAAATCACCCGCTGAACACGAATCACATGGTTTTAATCCCGAAAACTAATTGTTTCAAGGAGAAAACAGTGATTTTCTATAAAAATGAATAATTCATATTCCTCCTGTGTTTATTGCATAGGAAATCTCCCGCTGAACACGAATCACATGGTTTTAATCCCGAAAACCAATTATTTCAGGGAGAAAACAGGGATTTTCAATAAAAATCGTTTTTTGCGTTTTCCGGCCTTAATAATGAGTTTAGGCGGAAAGTACGCTTATTTTGGGATCAATTTTGATTTCTGAGTGAATATTATTCCTCCTGTGCTTATTGGATAGGAAATCACCCGCTGAACACGAATCACATGGTTTTAATCCCGAAAACTAATTATTTCAAGGAGAAAACAGTGATTTTCTATAAAAATGAATAATTCATATTCCTCCTGTGTTTATTGCATAGGAAATCTCCCGCTGAACACGAATCACATGGTTTTAATCCCGAAAACCAATTATTTCAGGGAGAAAACAGGGATTTTCAATAAAAATCGTTTTTTGCGTTTTCCGGCCTTAATAATGAGTTTAGGCGGAAAGTACGCTTATTTTGGGATCAATTTTGATTTCTGAGTAAATATTATTCCTCCTGTGCTTATTGGATAGGAAATCACCCGCTAAACACGAATCACATGGTTTTAATCCCGAAAACTAATTATTTCAAGGCGAAAACAGGGATTTTAAATAAAAATAGTTTTTTCGCGTTTTCCGGCCTTAATAATGAGTTTAGGCGGAAAATACGCTTATTTTGGGATCAATTTTGATTTCTGAGTAATTATTATTCCTCCTGTGCTTATTGGATAGGGAATCACCCGCTGCACACGAATCACATGGTTTTGATCCCGAAAACTAATTATTTCAAGGAGAAAACAATGATTTTCTATAAAAATCAATAATTCATATTCCTCCCGTGTTTATTGCATAGGAAAACTCCCGCTGAACACGAATCACACGGTTTTAATCCCGGAAACTAATTATTTCAAGGAGAAAACAGAGATTTTCGTTAAAAATCGTTTTTTGCGTTTTCCGGCCTTAATAATGGGTTTAGGCGGAAAATACGCTTATTTTGGGATCAATTTTGATTTCTGAGTAATTATTAATCCTCCTGTGCTTATTGGATAGGAAATCACCCGCTGCACACGAATCACATGGTTTTAATCCCGAAAACTAATTATTTCAAGCAGAAAACAATGATTTTCTATAAAAATCAATAATTCATATTCCTCCTGTGTTTAATGCATAGGAAATCTCCCGCTGAACACAAATCACATGGTTTTAATCCCGAAAACTAATTAATTCAAGGCGAAAACAGGGATTTTAAATAAAAATCGTTTTTTACGTTTTCCGGCCTTAATAATGAGTTTAGGCGGAAAATACGCTTATTTTGGGATCAATTTTGATTTCTGAGCAATTATTATTCCTCCTGTGCTTATTGGATAGGAAATCACCCGCTGAACACGAATCACATGGTTTTAATCCCGAAAACTAATTATTTCAAGGAGAAAACAGTGATTTTTTATAAAAATGAATAATTCATATTCCTCCTGTGTTTGTTGCATAGGAAATCTCCCGCTGAACACGAATCACATGGTTTTAATCCCGAAAACTAATTATTTCAAGGCGAAAACAGGGATTTTAAATAAAAATCGTTGTTTGCGTTTTCCGGCCTTAATAATGAGTTTAGGCGGAAAATACGCTTATTTTGGGATCAATTTTGATTTCTGAGTGAATATTATTCCTCCTGTGCTTATTGGATAGGAAATCACCCGCTGAACACGAATCACATGGTTTTAATCCCGAAAACTAATTATTTCAAGGAGAAAACAGTGATTTTCTATAAAAATGAATAATTCATATTCCTCCTGTGTTTATTGCATAGGAAATCTCCCGCTGAACACGAATCACATGGTTTTAATCCCGAAAACCAATTATTTCAGGGAGAAAACAGGGATTTTCAATAAAAATCGTTTTTTGCGTTTTCCGGCCTTAATAATGAGTTTAGGCGGAAAGTACGCTTATTTTGGGATCAATTTTGATTTCTGAGTAAATATTATTCCTCCTGTGCTTATTGGATAGGAAATCACCCGCTAAACACGAATCACATGGTTTTAATCCCGAAAACTAATTATTTCAAGGAGAAAACAGTGATTTTCTATAAAAATGAATAATTCATATTCCTCCTGTGTTTATTGCATAGGAAATCTCCCGCTGAACACGAATCACATGGTTTTAATCCCGAAAACTAATTATTTCAAAGCGAAAACAGGGATTTTAAATAAAAATCGTTTTTTGCGTTTTCCGGCCTTAATAATGAGTTTAGGCGGAAAATACGCTTATTTTGGGATCAATTTTGATTTCTGAGTAATTATTGTTCCTCCTGTGCTTATTGGATAGGGAATCACCCGCTGCACACGAATCACATGGTTTTAATCCCGAAAACTAATTATTTCAAGGCGAAAACAGGGATTTTAAATAAAAATAGTTTTTTGCGTTTTCCGGCCTTAATAATGAGTTTAGGCGGAAAATACGCTTATTTTGGGATCAATTTTGATTTCTGAGTAATTATTATTCCTCCTGTGCTTATTGGATAGGGAATCACCCGCTGCACACGAATCACATGGTTTTAATCCCGAAAACTAATTATTTCAAGCAGAAAACAATGATTTTCTATAAAAATCAATAATTCATATTCCTCCTGTGTTTAATGCATAGGAAATCTCCCGCTGAACACGAATCACATGGTTTTAATCCCGGAAACTAATTATTTCAAGGAGAAAACAGGGATTTGCAATAAAAATCGTTTTTTGCGTTTTCCGGCCTTAATAATGAGTTTAGGCGGAAAATACAGTTATTTTGGGATCAATTTTGATTTCTGAGTAATTATTATTCCTCCTGTGCGTATTGGATAGGAAATCACCAGCTGCACACGAATCACATGGTTTTGATCCCGAAAACTAATTATTTCAAGGAGAAAACAATGATTTTCTATAAAAATCAATAATTCATATTCCTCCCGTGTTTATTGCATAGGAAAACTCCCGCTGAACACGAATCACATGGTTTTAATCCCGAAAACTAATTATTTCAAGGAGAAAAGAGGGATTTTCAATAAAAGTTGTTTTTTGCGTTTTCCGGCCTTAATAATGAGTTTAGGCGGAAAATACGCTTATTTTGGGATCAATTTTGATTTCTGAGTAATTATTGATCCTCCTGTGCTTATTGGATAGGAAATCACCCGCTGCACACGAATCACATGGTTTTAATCCCGAAAACTAATTATTTCAAGCAGAAAACAATGATTTTCTATAAAAATCAATAATTCATATTCCTCCTGTGTTTAATGCATAGGAAATCTCCCGCTGAACACGAATCACATGGTTTTAATCCCGAAAACTAATTATTTCAAGGCGAAAACAGGGATTTTAAATAAAAATCGTTTTTTGCGTTTTCCGGCCTTAATAATGAGTTTAGGCGGAAAATACAGTTATTTTGGGATCAATTTTGATTTCTGAGTAATTATTATTCCTCCTGTGCGTATTGGATAGGAAATCACCCGCTGCACACGAATCACATGGTTTTGATCCCGAAAACTAATTATTTCAAGGAGAAAACAATGATTTTCTATAAAAATCAATAATTCATATTCCTCCCGTGTTTATTGCATAGGAAAACTCCCGCTGAACACGAATCACATGGTTTTAATCCCGGAAACTAATTATTTCAGGGAGAAAACAGGGATTTTCAATAAAAATCGTTTTTTGCGTTTTCCGGCCTTAATAATGAGTTTAGGCGGAAAGTACGCTTATTTTGGGATCAATTTTGATTTCTGAGTAAATATTATTCCTCCTGTGCTTATTGGATAGGAAATCACCCGCTGAACACGAATCACATGGTTTTAATCCCGAAAACTAATTATTTCAAGGAGAAAACAGTGATTTTCTATAAAAATGAATAATTCATATTCCTCCTGTGTTTATTGCATAGGAAATCTCCCGCTGAACACGAATCACATGGTTTTAATCCCGAAAACCAATTATTTCAGGGAGAAAACAGGGATTTTCAATAAAAATCGTTTTTTGCGTTTTCCGGCCTTAATAAAGAGTTTAGGCGGAAAGTACGCTTATTTTGGGATCAATTTTGATTTCTGAGTAAATATTATTCCTCCTGTGCTTATTGGATAGGAAATCACCCGCTGAACACGAATCACATGGTTTTAATCCCGAAAACTAATTATTTCAAGGAGAAAACAGTGATTTTCTATAAAAATGAATAATTCATATTCCTCCTGTGCTTATTGGATAGGAAATCACCCGCTGCACACGAATCACATGGTTTTGATCCCGAAAACTAATTATTTCAAGGAGAAAACAGTGATTTTCTATAAAAATGAATAATTCATATTCCTCCTGTGTTTATTGCATAGGAAATCTCCCGCTGAACACGAATCACATGGTTTTAATCCCGAAAACCAATTATTTCAAGGAGAAAACAGAGGTTTTCTATAAAAATGAATAATTCATATTCCTCCTGTGTTTATTGCATAGGAAATCTCCCGCTGAACACGAATCACATGGTTTTAATCCCGAAAACTAATTATTTCAAGGCGAAAACAGGGATTTTAAATAAAAATCGTTTTTTGCGTTTTCCGGCCTTAATAATGAGTTTAGGCGGAAAATACGCTTATTTTGGAATCAATTTTGATTTCTGAGTAATTATTATTCCTCCTGTGCTTATTGGATAGGAAATCACCCGCTGCACACGAATCACATGGTTTTGATCCCGAAAACTAATTATTTCAAGGAGAAAACAGTGATTTTCTATAAAAATGAATAATTCATATTCCTCCTGTGTTTATTGCATAGGAAATCTCCCGCTGAACACGAATCACATGGTTTTAATCCCGAAAACCAATTATTTCAAGGAGAAAACAGAGGTTTTCTATAAAAATGAATAATTCATATTCCTCCTGTGTTTATTGCATAGGAAATCTCCCGCTGAACACGAATCACATGGTTTTAATCCCGAAAACTAATTATTTCAAGGCGAAAACAGGGATTTTAAATAAAAATTGTTTTTTGCGTTTTCCGGCCTTAATAATGAGTTTAGGCGGAAAATACGCTTATTTTGGGATCAATTTCGATTTCTGAGTAATTATTATTCCTCCTGTGCGTATTGGATAGGAAATCGACCGCTGCACACGAATCACATGGTTTTGATCCCGAAAACTAATTATTTCAAGGAGAAAACAATGATTTTCTATAAAAATCAATAATTCATATTCCTCCCGTGTTTATTGCATAGGAAAACTCCCGCTGAACACGAATCACATGGTTTTAATCCCGAAAACTAATTATTTCAAGGAGAAAAGAGGGATTTTCAGTAAAAGTTGTTTTTTGCGTTTTCCGGCCTTAATAATGAGTTTAGGCGGAAAATACGCTTATTTTGGGATCAATTTTGATTTCTGAGTAATTATTGATCCTCCTGTGCTTATTGGATAGGAAATCACCCGCTGCACACGAATCACATGGTTTTAATCCCGAAAACTAATTATTTCAAGCAGAAATCAATGATTTTCTATAAAAATCAATAATTCATATTCCTCCTGTGTTTAATGCATAGGAAATCTCCCGCTGAACACGAATCACATGGTTTTAATCCCGAAAACTAATTATTTCAAGGCGAAAACAGGGATTTTAAATAAAAATCGTTTTTTGCGTTTTCCGGCCTTAATAATGAGTTTAGGCGGAAAATACGCTTATTTTGGGATCAATTTTGATTTCTGAGCAATTATTATTCCTCCTGTGCTTATTGGATAGGAAATCACCCGCTGAACACGAATCACATGGTTTTAATCCCGAAAACTAATTATTTCGAGGAGAAAACAGAGATTTTCTATAAAAATGAATAATTCATATTCCTCCTGTGTTTGTTGCATAGGAAATCTCCCGCTGAACACGAATTACATGGTTTTAATCCCGGAAACTAATTATTTCAGGGAGAAAACAGGGATTTTCAATAAAAATCGTTTTTTGCGTTTTCCGGCCTTAATAATGAGTTTAGGCGGAAAGTACGCTTATTTTGGGATCAATTTTGATTTCTGAGTAAATATTATTCCTCCTGTGCTTATTGGATAGGAAATCACCCGCTGAACACGAATCACATGGTTTTAATCCCGAAAACTAATTATTTCAAGGAGAAAACAGTGATTTTCTATAAAAATGAATAATTCATATTCCTCCTGTGCTTATTGGATAGGAAATCACCCGCTGCTCACGAATCACATGGTTTTGATCCCGAAAACTAATTATTTCAAGGAGAAAACAGTGATTTTCTATAAAAATGAATAATTCATATTCCTCCTGTGTTTATTGCATAGGAAATCTCCCGCTGAACACGAATCACATGGTTTTAATCCCGAAAACCAATTATTTCAAGGAGAAAACAGAGGTTTTCTATAAAAATGAATAATTCATATTCCTCCTGTGTTTATTGCATAGGAAATCTCCCGCTGAACACGAATCACATGGTTTTAATCCCGAAAACTAATTATTTCAAGGCGAAAACAGGGATTTTAAATAAAAATCGTTTTTTGCGTTTTCCGGCCTTAATAATGAGTTTAGGCGGAAAATACGCTTATTTTGGAATCAATTTTGATTTCTGAGTAATTATTATTCCTCCTGTGCTTATTGGATAGGGAATCACCCGCTGCACACGAATCACATGGTTTTGATCCCGGAAACTAATTATTTCAAGGAGAAAACAGAGATTTTCGTTAAAAATCGTTTTTTGCGTTTTCCGGCCTTAATAATGGGTTTAATAATTTTGATTTCTGAGTAATTATTAATCCTCCTGTGCTTATTGGATAGGAAATCACCCGCTGCACACGAATCACATGGTTTTAATCCCGAAAACTAATTATTTCAAGCAGAAAACAATGATTTTCTATAAAAATCAATAATTCATATTCCTCCTGTGTTTAATGCATAGGAAATCTCCCGCTGAACACGAATCACATGGTTTTAATCCCGAAAACTAATTATTTCAAGGCGAAAACAGGGATTTTAAATAAAAATCGTTTTTTGCGTTTTCCGGCCTTAATAATGAGTTTAGGCGGAAAATACGCTTATTTTGGGATCAATTTTGATTTCTGAGCAATTATTATTCCTCCTGTGCTTATTGGATAGGAAATCACCCGCTGAACACGAATCACATGGTTTTAATCCCGAAAACTAATTATTTCAAGGAGAAAACAGAGATTTTCTATAAAAATGAATAATTCATATTCCTCCTGTGTTTGTTGCATAGGAAATCTCCCGCTGAACACGAATTACATGGTTTTAATCCCGGAAACTAATTATTTCAGGGAGAAAACAGGGATTTTCAATAAAAATCGTTTTTTGCGTTTTCCGGCCTTAATAATGAGTTTAGGCGGAAAGTACGCTTATTTTGGGATCAATTTTGATTTCTGAGTAAATATTATTCCTCCTGTGCTTATTGGATAGGAAATCACCCGCTGAACACGAATCACATGGTTTTAATCCCGAAAACTAATTATTTCAAGGAGAAAACAGTGATTTTCTATAAAAATGAATAATTCATATTCCTCCTGTGTTTATTGCATAGGAAATCTCCCGCTGAACACGAATCACATGGTTTTAATCCCGAAAACTAATTATTTCAAGGCGAAAACAGGGATTTTAAATAAAAATCGTTTTTTGCGTTTTCCAGCCTTAATAATGAGTTTAGGCGGAAAATACGCTTATTTTGGGATCAATTTTGATTTCTGAGTAATTATTATTCCTCCTGTGCTTATTGGATAGGAAATCACCCGCTGCACACGAATCACATGGTTTTGATCCCGAAAACTAATTATTTCAAGGAGAAAACAGTGATTTTCTATAAAAATGAATAATTCATATTCCTCCTGTGTTTATTGCATAGCAAATCTCCCGCTGAACACGAATCACATGGTTTTAATCCCGAAAACCAATTATTTCAAGGAGAAAACAGAGGTTTTCTATAAAAATGAATAATTCATATTCCTCCTGTGTTTATTGCATAGGAAATCTCCCGCTGAACACGAATCACATGGTTTTAATCCCGAAAACTAATTATTTCAAGGCGAAAACAGGGATTTTAAATAAAAATTGTTTTTTGCGTTTTCCGGCCTTAATAATGAGTTTAGGCGGAAAATACGCTTATTTTGGGATCAATTTTGATTTCTGAGTAATTATTGTTCCTCCTGTGCTTATTGGATAGGGAATCACCCGCTGCACACGAATCACATGGTTTTAATCCCGAAAACTAATTATTTCAAGGAGAAAACAATGATTTTCTATAAAAATCAATAATTCATATTCCTCCTGTGTTTATTGCATAGGAAATCTCCCGCTGAACACGAATCACATGGTTTTAATCCCGAAAACTAATTATTTCAAGGCGAAAACAGGGATTTTAAATAAAAATAGTTTTTTGCGTTTTCCGGCCTTAATAATGAGTTTAGGCGGAAAATACGCTTATTTTGGGATCAATTTTGATTTCTGAGTAATTATTGTTCCTCCTGTGCTTATTGGATAGGGAATCACCCGCTGCACACGAATCACATGGTTTTAATCCCGAAAACTAATTATTTCAAGGCGAAAACAGGGATATTAAATAAAAATCGTTTTTTGCGTTTTCCAGCCTTAATAATGAGTTTAGGCGGAAAATACGCTTATTTTGGGATCAATTTTGATTTCTGAGTAATTATTATTCCTCCTGTGCTTATTGGATAGGAAATCACCCGCTGCACACGAATCACATGGTTTTGATCCCGAAAACTAATTATTTCAAGGAGAAAACAGTGATTTTCTATAAAAATGAATAATTCATATTCCTCCTGTGTTTATTGCATAGGAAATCTCCCGCTGAACACGAATCACATGGTTTTAATCCCGAAAACCAATTATTTCAAGGAGAAAACAGAGGTTTTCTATAAAAATGAATAGTTCATATTCCTCCTGTGTTTATTGCATAGGAAATCTCCCGCTGAACACGAATCACATGGTTTTAATCCCGAAAACTAATTATTTCAAGGCGAAAACAGGGATTTTAAATAAAAATTGTTTTTTGCGTTTTCCGGCCTTAATAATGAGTTTAGGCGGAAAATACGCTTATTTTGGGATCAATTTTGATTTCTGAGTAATTATTGTTCTCCCTGTGCTTATTGGATAGGGAATCACCCGCTGCACACGAATCACATGGTTTTAATCCCGAAAACTAATTATTTCAAGGAGAAAACAATGATTTTCTATAAAAATCAATAATTCATATTCCTCCTGTGTTTATTGCATAGGAAATCTCCCGCTGAACACGAATCACATGGTTTTAATCCCGAAAACTAATTATTTCAAGGCGAAAACAGGGATTTTAAATAAAAATAGTTTTTTGCGTTTTCCGGCCTTAATAATGAGTTTAGGCGGAAAGTACGCTTATTTTGGGATCAATTTTGATTTCTGAGTAAATATTATTCCTCCTGTGCTTATTGAATAGGAAATCACCCGCTGAACACGAATCACATGGTTTTAATCCCTAAAACTAATTATTTCAAGGAGAAAACAGTGATTTTCTATAAAAATGAATAATTCATATTCCTCCTGTGTTTGTTGCATAGGAAATCTCCCGCTGAACACGAATCACATGGTTTTAATCCCGAAAACTAATTATTTCAAGGAGAAAACAGAGATTTTCTATAAAAATGAATAATTCATATTCCTCCTGTGTTTGTTGCATAGGAAATCTCCCGCTGAACACGAATTACATGGTTTTAATCCCGGAAACTAATTATTTCAGGGAGAAAACAGGGATTTTCAATAAAAATCGTTTTTTGCGTTTTCCGGCCTTAATAATGAGTTTAGGCGGAAAGTACGCTTATTTTGGGATCAATTTTGATTTCTGAGTAAATATTATTCCTCCTGTGCTTATTGGATAGGAAATCACCCGCTGAACACGAATCACATGGTTTTAATCCCGAAAACTAATTATTTCAAGGAGAAAAGAGTGATTTTCTATAAAAATGAATAATTCATATTCCTCCTGTGTTTATTGCATAGGAAATCTCCCGCTGAACACGAATCACATGGTTTTAATCCCGAAAACTAATTATTTCAAGGCGAAAACAGGGATTTTAAATAAAAATCGTTTTTTGCGTTTTCCAGCCTTAATAATGAGTTTAGGCGGAAAATACCCTTATTTTGGGATCAATTTTGATTTCTGAGTAATTATTATTCCTCCTGTGCTTATTGGATAGGAAATCACCCGCTGCACACGAATCACATGGTTTTGATCCCGAAAACCAATTATTTCAAGGAGAAAACAGAGGTTTTCTATAAAAATGAATAATTCATATTCCTCCTGTGTTTATTGCATAGGAAATCTCCCGCTGAACACGAATCACATGGTTTTAATCCCGAAAACTAATTATTTCAAGGCGAAAACAGGGATTTTAAATAAAAATCGTTTTTTGCGTTTTCCGGCCTTAATAATGAGTTTAGGCGGAAAATACGCTTATTTTGGAATCAGTTTTGATTTCTGAGTAAATATTATTCCTCCTGTGCTTATTGGATAGGAAATCACCCGCTGCACACGAATCACATGGTTTTAATCCCGAAAACTAATTATTTCAAGCAGAAAACAATGATTTTCTATAAAAATCAATAATTCATATTCCTCCTGTGTTTAATGCATAGGAAATCTCCCGCTGAACACGAATCACATGGTTTTAATCCCGAAAACTAATTAATTCAAGGCGAAAACAGGGATTTTAAATAAAAATCGTTTTTTGCGTTTTCCGGCCTTAATAATGAGTTTAGGCGGAAAATACGCTTATTTTGGGATCAATTTTGATTTCTGAGCAATTATTATTCCTCCTGTGCTTATTGGATAGGAAATCACCCGCTGAACACGAATCACATGGTTTTAATCCCGAAAACTAATTATTTCAAGGAGAAAACAGAGATTTTCTATAAAAATGAATAATTCATATTCCTCCTGTGTTTGTTGCATAGGAAATCTCCCGCTGAACACGAATTACATGGTTTTAATCCCGGAAACTACTTATTTCAGGGAGAAAACAGGGATTTTCAATAAAAATCGTTTTTTGCGTTTTCCGGCCTTAATAATGAGTTTAGGCGGAAAGTACGCTTATTTTGGGATCAATTTTGATTTCTGAGTAAATATTATTCCTCCTGTGCTTATTGGATAGGAAATCACCCGCTGAACACGAATCACATGGTTTTAATCCCGAAAACTAATTATTTCAAGGAGAAAACAGTGATTTTCTATAAAAATGAATAATTCATATTCCTCCTGTGTTTATTGCATAGGAAATCTCCCGCTGAACACGAATCACATGGTTTTAATCCCGAAAACCAATTATTTCAGGGAGAAAACAGGGATTTTCAATAAAAATCGTTTTTTGCGTTTTCCGGCCTTAATAAAGAGTTTAGGCGGAAAGTACGCTTATTTTGGGATCAATTTTGATTTCTGAGTAAATATTATTCCTCCTGTGCTTATTGGATAGGAAATCACCCGCTGAACACGAATCACATGGTTTTAATCCCGAAAACTAATTATTTCAAGGAGAAAACAGTGATTTTTTATAAAAATGAATAATTCATATTCCTCCTGTGTTTGTTGCATAGGAAATCTCCCGCTGAACACGAATCACATGGTTTTAATCCCGAAAACTAATTATTTCAAGGCGAAAACAGGGATTTTAAATAAAAATCGTTGTTTGCGTTTTCCGGCCTTAATAATGAGTTTAGGCGGAAAATACGCTTATTTTGGGATCAATTTTGATTTCTGAGTGAATATTATTCCTCCTGTGCTTATTGGATAGGAAATCACCCGCTGAACACGAATCACATGGTTTTAATCCCGAAAACTAATTGTTTCAAGGAGAAAACAGTGATTTTCTATAAAAATGAATAATTCATATTCCTCCTGTGTTTATTGCATAGGAAATCTCCCGCTGAACACGAATCACATGGTTTTAATCCCGAAAACCAATTATTTCAGGGAGAAAACAGGGATTTTCAATAAAAATCGTTTTTTGCGTTTTCCGGCCTTAATAATGAGTTTAGGCGGAAAGTACGCTTATTTTGGGATCAATTTTGATTTCTGAGTGAATATTATTCCTCCTGTGCTTATTGGATAGGAAATCACCCGCTGAACACGAATCACATGGTTTTAATCCCGAAAACTAATTATTTCAAGGAGAAAACAGTGATTTTCTATAAAAATGAATAATTCATATTCCTCCTGTGTTTATTGCATAGGAAATCTCCCGCTGAACACGAATCACATGGTTTTAATCCCGAAAACCAATTATTTCAGGGAGAAAACAGGGATTTTCAATAAAAATCGTTTTTTGCGTTTTCCGGCCTTAATAATGAGTTTAGGCGGAAAGTACGCTTATTTTGGGATCAATTTTGATTTCTGAGTAAATATTATTCCTCCTGTGCTTATTGGATAGGAAATCACCCGCTAAACACGAATCACATGGTTTTAATCCCGAAAACTAATTATTTCAAGGCGAAAACAGGGATTTTAAATAAAAATAGTTTTTTGCGTTTTCCGGCCTTAATAATGAGTTTAGGCGGAAAATACGCTTATTTTGGGATCAATTTTGATTTCTGAGTAATTATTATTCCTCCTGTGCTTATTGGATAGGGAATCACCCGCTGCACACGAATCACATGGTTTTGATCCCGAAAACTAATTATTTCAAGGAGAAAACAATGATTTTCTATAAAAATCAATAATTCATATTCCTCCCGTGTTTATTGCATAGGAAAACTCCCGCTGAACACGAATCACACGGTTTTAATCCCGGAAACTAATTATTTCAAGGAGAAAACAGAGATTTTCGTTAAAAATCGTTTTTTGCGTTTTCCGGCCTTAATAATGGGTTTAGGCGGAAAATACGCTTATTTTGGGATCAATTTTGATTTCTGAGTAATTATTAATCCTCCTGTGCTTATTGGATAGGAAATCACCCGCTGCACACGAATCACATGGTTTTAATCCCGAAAACTAATTATTTCAAGCAGAAAACAATGATTTTCTATAAAAATCAATAATTCATATTCCTCCTGTGTTTAATGCATAGGAAATCTCCCGCTGAACACAAATCACATGGTTTTAATCCCGAAAACTAATTAATTCAAGGCGAAAACAGGGATTTTAAATAAAAATCGTTTTTTACGTTTTCCGGCCTTAATAATGAGTTTAGGCGGAAAATACGCTTATTTTGGGATCAATTTTGATTTCTGAGCAATTATTATTCCTCCTGTGCTTATTGGATAGGAAATCACCCGCTGAACACGAATCACATGGTTTTAATCCCGAAAACTAATTATTTCAAGGAGAAAACAGTGATTTTTTATAAAAATGAATAATTCATATTCCTCCTGTGTTTGTTGCATAGGAAATCTCCCGCTGAACACGAATCACATGGTTTTAATCCCGAAAACTAATTATTTCAAGGCGAAAACAGGGATTTTAAATAAAAATCGTTGTTTGCGTTTTCCGGCCTTAATAATGAGTTTAGGCGGAAAATACGCTTATTTTGGGATCAATTTTGATTTCTGAGTGAATATTATTCCTCCTGTGCTTATTGGATAGGAAATCACCCGCTGAACACGAATCACATGGTTTTAATCCCGAAAACTAATTATTTCAAGGAGAAAACAGTGATTTTCTATAAAAATGAATAATTCATATTCCTCCTGTGTTTATTGCATAGGAAATCTCCCGCTGAACACGAATCACATGGTTTTAATCCCGAAAACTAATTATTTCAAGCAGAAAACAATGATTTTCTATAAAAATCAATAATTCATATTCCTCCTGTGTTTAATGCATAGGAAATCTCCCGCTGAACACAAATCACATGGTTTTAATCCCGAAAACTAATTAATTCAAGGCGAAAACAGGGATTTTAAATAAAAATCGTTTTTTACGTTTTCCGGCCTTAATAATGAGTTTAGGCGGAAAATACGCTTATTTTGGGATCAATTTTGATTTCTGAGCAATTATTATTCCTCCTGTGCTTATTGGATAGGAAATCACCCGCTGAACACGAATCACATGGTTTTAATCCCGAAAACTAATTATTTCAAGGAGAAAACAGTGATTTTTTATAAAAATGAATAATTCATATTCCTCCTGTGTTTGTTGCATAGGAAATCTCCCGCTGAACACGAATCACATGGTTTTAATCCCGAAAACTAATTATTTCAAGGCGAAAACAGGGATTTTAAATAAAAATCGTTGTTTGCGTTTTCCGGCCTTAATAATGAGTTTAGGCGGAAAATACGCTTATTTTGGGATCAATTTTGATTTCTGAGTGAATATTATTCCTCCTGTGCTTATTGGATAGGAAATCACCCGCTGAACACGAATCACATGGTTTTAATCCCGAAAACTAATTATTTCAAGGAGAAAACAGTGATTTTCTATAAAAATGAATAATTCATATTCCTCCTGTGTTTATTGCATAGGAAATCTCCCGCTGAACACGAATCACATGGTTTTAATCCCGAAAACCAATTATTTCAGGGAGAAAACAGGGATTTTCAATAAAAATCGTTTTTTGCGTTTTCCGGCCTTAATAATGAGTTTAGGCGGAAAGTACGCTTATTTTGGGATCAATTTTGATTTCTGAGTAAATATTATTCCTCCTGTGCTTATTGGATAGGAAATCACCCGCTAAACACGAATCACATGGTTTTAATCCCGAAAACTAATTATTTCAAGGAGAAAACAGTGATTTTCTATAAAAATGAATAATTCATATTCCTCCTGTGTTTATTGCATAGGAAATCTCCCGCTGAACACGAATCACATGGTTTTAATCCCGAAAACTAATTATTTCAAAGCGAAAACAGGGATTTTAAATAAAAATCGTTTTTTGCGTTTTCCGGCCTTAATAATGAGTTTAGGCGGAAAATACGCTTATTTTGGGATCAATTTTGATTTCTGAGTAATTATTGTTCCTCCTGTGCTTATTGGATAGGGAATCACCCGCTGCACACGAATCACATGGTTTTAATCCCGAAAACTAATTATTTCAAGGCGAAAACAGGGATTTTAAATAAAAATAGTTTTTTGCGTTTTCCGGCCTTAATAATGAGTTTAGGCGGAAAATACGCTTATTTTGGGATCAATTTTGATTTCTGAGTAATTATTATTCCTCCTGTGCTTATTGGATAGGGAATCACCCGCTGCACACGAATCACATGGTTTTAATCCCGAAAACTAATTATTTCAAGCAGAAAACAATGATTTTCTATAAAAATCAATAATTCATATTCCTCCTGTGTTTAATGCATAGGAAATCTCCCGCTGAACACGAATCACATGGTTTTAATCCCGGAAACTAATTATTTCAAGGAGAAAACAGGGATTTGCAATAAAAATCGTTTTTTGCGTTTTCCGGCCTTAATAATGAGTTTAGGCGGAAAATACAGTTATTTTGGGATCAATTTTGATTTCTGAGTAATTATTATTCCTCCTGTGCGTATTGGATAGGAAATCACCAGCTGCACACGAATCACATGGTTTTGATCCCGAAAACTAATTATTTCAAGGAGAAAACAATGATTTTCTATAAAAATCAATAATTCATATTCCTCCCGTGTTTATTGCATAGGAAAACTCCCGCTGAACACGAATCACATGGTTTTAATCCCGAAAACTAATTATTTCAAGGAGAAAAGAGGGATTTTCAATAAAAGTTGTTTTTTGCGTTTTCCGGCCTTAATAATGAGTTTAGGCGGAAAATACGCTTATTTTGGGATCAATTTTGATTTCTGAGTAATTATTGATCCTCCTGTGCTTATTGGATAGGAAATCACCCGCTGCACACGAATCACATGGTTTTAATCCCGAAAACTAATTATTTCAAGCAGAAAACAATGATTTTCTATAAAAATCAATAATTCATATTCCTCCTGTGTTTAATGCATAGGAAATCTCCCGCTGAACACGAATCACATGGTTTTAATCCCGAAAACTAATTATTTCAAGGCGAAAACAGGGATTTTAAATAAAAATCGTTTTTTGCGTTTTCCGGCCTTAATAATGAGTTTAGGCGGAAAATACAGTTATTTTGGGATCAATTTTGATTTCTGAGTAATTATTATTCCTCCTGTGCGTATTGGATAGGAAATCACCCGCTGCACACGAATCACATGGTTTTGATCCCGAAAACTAATTATTTCAAGGAGAAAACAATGATTTTCTATAAAAATCAATAATTCATATTCCTCCCGTGTTTATTGCATAGGAAAACTCCCGCTGAACACGAATCACATGGTTTTAATCCCGGAAACTAATTATTTCAGGGAGAAAACAGGGATTTTCAATAAAAATCGTTTTTTGCGTTTTCCGGCCTTAATAATGAGTTTAGGCGGAAAGTACGCTTATTTTGGGATCAATTTTGATTTCTGAGTAAATATTATTCCTCCTGTGCTTATTGGATAGGAAATCACCCGCTGAACACGAATCACATGGTTTTAATCCCGAAAACTAATTATTTCAAGGAGAAAACAGTGATTTTCTATAAAAATGAATAATTCATATTCCTCCTGTGTTTATTGCATAGGAAATCTCCCGCTGAACACGAATCACATGGTTTTAATCCCGAAAACCAATTATTTCAGGGAGAAAACAGGGATTTTCAATAAAAATCGTTTTTTGCGTTTTCCGGCCTTAATAAAGAGTTTAGGCGGAAAGTACGCTTATTTTGGGATCAATTTTGATTTCTGAGTAAATATTATTCCTCCTGTGCTTATTGGATAGGAAATCACCCGCTGAACACGAATCACATGGTTTTAATCCCGAAAACTAATTATTTCAAGGAGAAAACAGTGATTTTCTATAAAAATGAATAATTCATATTCCTCCTGTGCTTATTGGATAGGAAATCACCCGCTGCACACGAATCACATGGTTTTGATCCCGAAAACTAATTATTTCAAGGAGAAAACAGTGATTTTCTATAAAAATGAATAATTCATATTCCTCCTGTGTTTATTGCATAGGAAATCTCCCGCTGAACACGAATCACATGGTTTTAATCCCGAAAACCAATTATTTCAAGGAGAAAACAGAGGTTTTCTATAAAAATGAATAATTCATATTCCTCCTGTGTTTATTGCATAGGAAATCTCCCGCTGAACACGAATCACATGGTTTTAATCCCGAAAACTAATTATTTCAAGGCGAAAACAGGGATTTTAAATAAAAATCGTTTTTTGCGTTTTCCGGCCTTAATAATGAGTTTAGGCGGAAAATACGCTTATTTTGGAATCAATTTTGATTTCTGAGTAATTATTATTCCTCCTGTGCTTATTGGATAGGAAATCACCCGCTGCACACGAATCACATGGTTTTGATCCCGAAAACTAATTATTTCAAGGAGAAAACAGTGATTTTCTATAAAAATGAATAATTCATATTCCTCCTGTGTTTATTGCATAGGAAATCTCCCGCTGAACACGAATCACATGGTTTTAATCCCGAAAACCAATTATTTCAAGGAGAAAACAGAGGTTTTCTATAAAAATGAATAATTCATATTCCTCCTGTGTTTATTGCATAGGAAATCTCCCGCTGAACACGAATCACATGGTTTTAATCCCGAAAACTAATTATTTCAAGGCGAAAACAGGGATTTTAAATAAAAATTGTTTTTTGCGTTTTCCGGCCTTAATAATGAGTTTAGGCGGAAAATACGCTTATTTTGGGATCAATTTCGATTTCTGAGTAATTATTATTCCTCCTGTGCGTATTGGATAGGAAATCGACCGCTGCACACGAATCACATGGTTTTGATCCCGAAAACTAATTATTTCAAGGAGAAAACAATGATTTTCTATAAAAATCAATAATTCATATTCCTCCCGTGTTTATTGCATAGGAAAACTCCCGCTGAACACGAATCACATGGTTTTAATCCCGAAAACTAATTATTTCAAGGAGAAAAGAGGGATTTTCAGTAAAAGTTGTTTTTTGCGTTTTCCGGCCTTAATAATGAGTTTAGGCGGAAAATACGCTTATTTTGGGATCAATTTTGATTTCTGAGTAATTATTGATCCTCCTGTGCTTATTGGATAGGAAATCACCCGCTGCACACGAATCACATGGTTTTAATCCCGAAAACTAATTATTTCAAGCAGAAATCAATGATTTTCTATAAAAATCAATAATTCATATTCCTCCTGTGTTTAATGCATAGGAAATCTCCCGCTGAACACGAATCACATGGTTTTAATCCCGAAAACTAATTATTTCAAGGCGAAAACAGGGATTTTAAATAAAAATCGTTTTTTGCGTTTTCCGGCCTTAATAATGAGTTTAGGCGGAAAATACGCTTATTTTGGGATCAATTTTGATTTCTGAGCAATTATTATTCCTCCTGTGCTTATTGGATAGGAAATCACCCGCTGAACACGAATCACATGGTTTTAATCCCGAAAACTAATTATTTCGAGGAGAAAACAGAGATTTTCTATAAAAATGAATAATTCATATTCCTCCTGTGTTTGTTGCATAGGAAATCTCCCGCTGAACACGAATTACATGGTTTTAATCCCGGAAACTAATTATTTCAGGGAGAAAACAGGGATTTTCAATAAAAATCGTTTTTTGCGTTTTCCGGCCTTAATAATGAGTTTAGGCGGAAAGTACGCTTATTTTGGGATCAATTTTGATTTCTGAGTAAATATTATTCCTCCTGTGCTTATTGGATAGGAAATCACCCGCTGAACACGAATCACATGGTCTTAATCCCGAAAACTAATTATTTCAAGGAGAAAACAGTGATTTTCTATAAAAATGAATAATTCATATTCCTCCTGTGCTTATTGGATAGGAAATCACCCGCTGCTCACGAATCACATGGTTTTGATCCCGAAAACTAATTATTTCAAGGAGAAAACAGTGATTTTCTATAAAAATGAATAATTCATATTCCTCCTGTGTTTATTGCATAGGAAATCTCCCGCTGAACACGAATCACATGGTTTTAATCCCGAAAACCAATTATTTCAAGGAGAAAACAGAGGTTTTCTATAAAAATGAATAATTCATATTCCTCCTGTGTTTATGGCATAGGAAATCTCCCGCTGAACACGAATCACATGGTTTTAATCCCGAAAACTAATTATTTCAAGGCGAAAACAGGGATTTTAAATAAAAATCGTTTTTTGCGTTTTCCGGCCTTAATAATGAGTTTAGGCGGAAAATACGCTTATTTTGGAATCAATTTTGATTTCTGAGTAATTATTATTCCTCCTGTGCTTATTGGATAGGGAATCACCCGCTGCACACGAATCACATGGTTTTGATCCCGGAAACTAATTATTTCAAGGAGAAAACAGAGATTTTCGTTAAAAATCGTTTTTTGCGTTTTCCGGCCTTAATAATGGGTTTAATAATTTTGATTTCTGAGTAATTATTAATCCTCCTGTGCTTATTGGATAGGAAATCACCCGCTGCACACGAATCACATGGTTTTAATCCCGAAAACTAATTATTTCAAGCAGAAAACAATGATTTTCTATAAAAATCAATAATTCATATTCCTCCTGTGTTTAATGCATAGGAAATCTCCCGCTGAACACGAATCACATGGTTTTAATCCCGAAAACTAATTATTTCAAGGCGAAAACAGGGATTTTAAATAAAAATCGTTTTTTGCGTTTTCCGGCCTTAATAATGAGTTTAGGCGGAAAATACGCTTATTTTGGGATCAATTTTGATTTCTGAGCAATTATTATTCCTCCTGTGCTTATTGGATAGGAAATCACCCGCTGAACACGAATCACATGGTTTTAATCCCGAAAACTAATTATTTCAAGGAGAAAACAGAGATTTTCTATAAAAATGAATAATTCATATTCCTCCTGTGTTTGTTGCATAGGAAATCTCCCGCTGAACACGAATTACATGGTTTTAATCCCGGAAACTAATTATTTCAGGGAGAAAACAGGGATTTTCAATAAAAATCGTTTTTTGCGTTTTCCGGCCTTAATAATGAGTTTAGGCGGAAAGTACGCTTATTTTGGGATCAATTTTGATTTCTGAGTAAATATTATTCCTCCTGTGCTTATTGGATAGGAAATCACCCGCTGAACACGAATCACATGGTTTTAATCCCGAAAACTAATTATTTCAAGGAGAAAACAGTGATTTTCTATAAAAATGAATAATTCATATTCCTCCTGTGTTTATTGCATAGGAAATCTCCCGCTGAACACGAATCGCATGGTTTTAATCCCGAAAACTAATTATTTCAAGGCGAAAACAGGGATTTTAAATAAAAATCGTTTTTTGCGTTTTCCAGCCTTAATAATGAGTTTAGGCGGAAAATACGCTTATTTTGGGATCAATTTTGATTTCTGAGTAATTATTATTCCTCCTGTGCTTATTGGATAGGAAATCACCCGCTGCACACGAATCACATGGTTTTGATCCCGAAAACTAATTATTTCAAGGAGAAAACAGTGATTTTCTATAAAAATGAATAATTCATATTCCTCCTGTGTTTATTGCATAGCAAATCTCCCGCTGAACACGAATCACATGGTTTTAATCCCGAAAACCAATTATTTCAAGGAGAAAACAGAGGTTTTCTATAAAAATGAATAATTCATATTCCTCCTGTGTTTATTGCATAGGAAATCTCCCGCTGAACACGAATCACATGGTTTTAATCCCGAAAACTAATTATTTCAAGGCGAAAACAGGGATTTTAAATAAAAATTGTTTTTTGCGTTTTCCGGCCTTAATAATGAGTTTAGGCGGAAAATACGCTTATTTTGGGATCAATTTTGATTTCTGAGTAATTATTGTTCCTCCTGTGCTTATTGGATAGGGAATCACCCGCTGCACACGAATCACATGGTTTTAATCCCGAAAACTAATTATTTCAAGGAGAAAACAATGATTTTCTATAAAAATCAATAATTCATATTCCTCCTGTGTTTATTGCATAGGAAATCTCCCGCTGAACACGAATCACATGGTTTTAATCCCGAAAACTAATTATTTCAAGGCGAAAACAGGGATTTTAAATAAAAATAGTTTTTTGCGTTTTCCGGCCTTAATAATGAGTTTAGGCGGAAAATACGCTTATTTTGGGATCAATTTTGATTTCTGAGTAATTATTGTTCCTCCTGTGCTTATTGGATAGGGAATCACCCGCTGCACACGAATCACATGGTTTTAATCCCGAAAACTAATTATTTCAAGGCGAAAACAGGGATATTAAATAAAAATCGTTTTTTGCGTTTTCCAGCCTTAATAATGAGTTTAGGCGGAAAATACGCTTATTTTGGGATCAATTTTGATTTCTGAGTAATTATTATTCCTCCTGTGCTTATTGGATAGGAAATCACCCGCTGCACACGAATCACATGGTTTTGATCCCGAAAACTAATTATTTCAAGGAGAAAACAGTGATTTTCTATAAAAATGAATAATTCATATTCCTCCTGTGTTTATTGCATAGGAAATCTCCCGCTGAACACGAATCACATGGTTTTAATCCCGAAAACCAATTATTTCAAGGAGAAAACAGAGGTTTTCTATAAAAATGAATAGTTCATATTCCTCCTGTGTTTATTGCATAGGAAATCTCCCGCTGAACACGAATCACATGGTTTTAATCCCGAAAACTAATTATTTCAAGGCGAAAACAGGGATTTTAAATAAAAATTGTTTTTTGCGTTTTCCGGCCTTAATAATGAGTTTAGGCGGAAAATACGCTTATTTTGGGATCAATTTTGATTTCTGAGTAATTATTGTTCTCCCTGTGCTTATTGGATAGGGAATCACCCGCTGCACACGAATCACATGGTTTTAATCCCGAAAACTAATTATTTCAAGGAGAAAACAATGATTTTCTATAAAAATCAATAATTCATATTCCTCCTGTGTTTATTGCATAGGAAATCTCCCGCTGAACACGAATCACATGGTTTTAATCCCGAAAACTAATTATTTCAAGGCGAAAACAGGGATTTTAAATAAAAATAGTTTTTTGCGTTTTCCGGCCTTAATAATGAGTTTAGGCGGAAAGTACGCTTATTTTGGGATCAATTTTGATTTCTGAGTAAATATTATTCCTCCTGTGCTTATTGAATAGGAAATCACCCGCTGAACACGAATCACATGGTTTTAATCCCTAAAACTAATTATTTCAAGGAGAAAACAGTGATTTTCTATAAAAATGAATAATTCATATTCCTCCTGTGTTTGTTGCATAGGAAATCTCCCGCTGAACACGAATCACATGGTTTTAATCCCGAAAACTAATTATTTCAAGGAGAAAACAGAGATTTTCTATAAAAATGAATAATTCATATTCCTCCTGTGTTTGTTGCATAGGAAATCTCCCGCTGAACACGAATTACATGGTTTTAATCCCGGAAACTAATTATTTCAGGGAGAAAACAGGGATTTTCAATAAAAATCGTTTTTTGCGTTTTCCGGCCTTAATAATGAGTTTAGGCGGAAAGTACGCTTATTTTGGGATCAATTTTGATTTCTGAGTAAATATTATTCCTCCTGTGCTTATTGGATAGGAAATCACCCGCTGAACACGAATCACATGGTTTTAATCCCGAAAACTAATTATTTCAAGGAGAAAAGAGTGATTTTCTATAAAAATGAATAATTCATATTCCTCCTGTGTTTATTGCATAGGAAATCTCCCGCTGAACACGAATCACATGGTTTTAATCCCGAAAACTAATTATTTCAAGGCGAAAACAGGGATTTTAAATAAAAATCGTTTTTTGCGTTTTCCAGCCTTAATAATGAGTTTAGGCGGAAAATACCCTTATTTTGGGATCAATTTTGATTTCTGAGTAATTATTATTCCTCCTGTGCTTATTGGATAGGAAATCACCCGCTGCACACGAATCACATGGTTTTGATCCCGAAAACCAATTATTTCAAGGAGAAAACAGAGGTTTTCTATAAAAATGAATAATTCATATTCCTCCTGTGTTTATTGCATAGGAAATCTCCCGCTGAACACGAATCACATGGTTTTAATCCCGAAAACTAATTATTTCAAGGCGAAAACAGGGATTTTAAATAAAAATCGTTTTTTGCGTTTTCCGGCCTTAATAATGAGTTTAGGCGGAAAATACGCTTATTTTGGAATCAGTTTTGATTTCTGAGTAATTATTATTCCTCCTGTGCTTATTGGATAGGGAATCACCCGCTGCACACGAATCACATGGTTTTGATCCCGAAAACTAATTATTTCAAGGAGAAAACAATGATTTTCTATAAAAATCAATAATTCATATTCCTCCCGTGTTCATTGCACAGGAAAACTCCCGCTGAACACGAATCACATGGTTTTAATCCCGGAAACTAATTATTTCAAGGAGAAAACAGAGATTTTCGTTAAAAATCGTTTTTTGCGTTTTCCGGCCTTAATAATGGGTTTAGGCGGAAAATACGCTTATTTTGGGATCAATTTTGATTTCTGAGTAATTAATAATCCTCCTGTGCTTATTGGATAGGAAATCACCCGCTGCACACGAATCACATGGTTTTAATCCCGAAAACTAATTATTTCAAGCAGAAAACAATGATTTTCTATAAAAATCAATAATTCATATTCCTCCTGTGTTTAATGCATAGGAAATCTCCCGCTGAACACGAATCACATGGTTTTAATCCCGAAAACTAATTATTTCAAGGCGAAAACAGGGATTTTAAATAAAAATCGTTTTTTGCGTTTTCCGGCCTTAATAATGAGTTTAGGCGGAAAATACGCTTATTTTGGGATCAATTTTGATTTCTGAGTGAATATTATTCCTCCTGTGCTTATTGGATAGGAAATCACCCGCTGAACACGAATCACATGGTTTTAATCCCGAAAACTAATTATTTCAAGGAGAAAACAGTGATTTTCTATAAAAATGAATAATTCATATTCCTCCTGTGTTTATTGCATAGGAAATCTCCCGCTGAACACGAATCACATGGTTTTAATCCCGAAAACCAATTATTTCAGGGAGAAAACAGGGATTTTCAATAAAAATCGTTTTTTGCGTTTTCCGGCCTTAATAATGAGTTTAGGCGGAAAGTACGCTTATTTTGGGATCAATTTTGATTTCTGAGTAAATATTATTCCTCCTGTGCTTATTGGATAGGGAATCACCCGCTGAACACGAATCACATGGTTTTGATCCCGAAAACTAATTATTTCAAGGAGAAAACAATGATTTTCTATAAAAATCAATAATTCATATTCCTCCCGTGTTTATTGCATAGGAAAACTCCCGCTGAACACGAATCACATGGTTTTAATCCCGGACACTAATTATTTCAAGGAGAAAACAGAGATTTTCGTTAAAAATCGTTTTTTGCGTTTTCCGGCCTTAATAATGGGTTTAGGCGGAAAATACGCTTATTTTGGGATCAATTTTGATTTCTGAGTAATTATTAATCCTCCTGTGCTTATTGGATAGGAAATCACCCGCTGCACACGAATCACATGGTTTTAATCCCGAAAACTAATTATTTCAAGCAGAAAACAATGATTTTCTATAAAAATCAATAATTCATATTCCTCCTGTGTTTAATGCATAGGAAATCTCCCGCTGAACACGAATCACATGGTTTTAATCCCGAAAACTAATTATTTCAAGGCGAAAACAGGGATTTTAAAAAAAAATCGTTTTTTGCGTTTTCCAGCCTTAATAATGAGTTTAGGCGGAAAATACGCTTATTTTGGGATCAATTTTGATTTCTGAGTAAATATTAATCCTCCTGTGCTTATTGGATTGGATATCACCCGCTGAACACAAATCACATGGTTTTAATCCCGGAAACTAATTATTTCAAGGAGAAAACAGGGATCTGCAATAAAAATCGTTTTTTGCGTTTTCCGGCCTTAATAATGAGTTTAGGCGGAAAATACGCTTATTTTGGGATCAATTTTGATTTCTGAGTAATAATTAATCCTCCTGTGCTTATTGGATAGGAAATCACCCGCTGCACACGAATCACATGGTTTTAATCCCGAAAACTAATTATTTCAAGGAGAAAACAATGATTTTCTATAAAAATCAATAATTCATATTCCTCTTGTGTTTATTGCATAGGAAATCTCCCGCTGAACACGAATCACATGGTTTTAATCCCGAAAACTAATTATTTCAAGGAGAAAAGAGGGATTTTCAATAAAAATCGTTTTTTGCGTTTTCCGGCCTTAATAATGGGTTTAGCCGAAAAATACGCTTATTTTGGGATCAATTTTGATTTCTGGGTAATTATTATTCCTCCTGTGCTTATTGGATGGGAAATCTCCCGCTGAACACGAATCGCATGGTTTTTTACCCGAAAACTAATTATTTCAAGGAGAAAACAGGGATTTTCTATAAAAATCAATAATTCATATTCCTCTTGTGTTTATTGCATAGGAAATCTCCCGCTGAACACGAATCACATGGTTTTAATCCCGAAAACTAATTATTTCAAGGAGAAAACAGAGATTTTCTATAAAAATGAATAATTCATATTCCTCCTGTGTTTATTGCATAGGAAATCTCCCGCTGAACACGAATCACATGGTTTTAATCCCGAAAACTAATTATTTCAAGGCGAAAACAGGGATTTTAAATAAAAATCGTTTTTTGCGTTTTCCAGCCTTAATAATGAGTTTAGGCGGAAAATACGCTTATTTTGGGATCAATTTTGATTTCTGAGTAATTATTATTCCTCCTGTGCTTATTGGATAGGGAATCACCCGCTGCACACGAATCACATGGTTTTGATCCCGAAAACTAATTATTTCAAGGAGAAAACAATGATTTTCTATAAAAATCAATAATTCATATTCCTCCCGTGTTTATTGCATAGGAAAACTCCCGCTGAACACGAATCACATGGTTTTAATCCCGGAAACTAATTATTTCAAGGAGAAATCAGAGATTTTCGTTAAAAATCGTTTTTTGCGTTTTCCGGCCTTAATAATGGGTTTAGGCGGAAAATACGCTTATTTTGGGATCAATTTTGATTTCTGAGTAAATATTATTCCTCCTGTGCTTATTGGATAGGGAATCACCCGCTGAACACGAATCACATGGTTTTGATCCCAAAAACTAATTATTTCAAGGAGAAAACAATGATTTTCTATAAAAATTAATAATTCATATTCCTCCCGTGTTTATTGCATAGGAAAACTCCCGCTGAACACGAATCACATGGTTTTAATCCCGGAAACTAATTATTTCAAGGAGAAAACAGAGATTTTCGTTAAAAATCGTTTTTTGCGTTTTCCGGCCTTAATAATGGGTTTAGGCGGAAAATACGCTTATTTTGGGATCAATTTTGATTTCTGGGTAATTATTATTCCTCCTGTGCTTATTGGATGGGAAATCTCCCGCTGAACACGAATCGCATGGTTTTTTACCCGAAAACTAATTATTTCAAGGAGAAAACAGGGATTTTCTATAAAAATCAATAATTCATATTCCTCTTGTTTTTATTGCATAGGAAATCTCCCGCTGAACACGAATCACATAGTTTTAATCCCGAAAACTAATTATTTCAAGCAGAAAACAATGATTTTCTATAAAAATCAATAATTCATATTCCTCCTGTGTTTAATGCATAGGAAATCTCCCGCTGAACACGAATTACATGGTTTTAATCCCGGAAACTAATTATTTCAGGGAGAAAACAGGGATTTTCAATAAAAATCGTTTTTTGCGTTTTCCGGCCTTAATAATGAGTTTAGGCGGAAAGTACGCTTATTTTGGGATCAATTTTGATTTCTGAGTAAATATTATTCCTCCTGTGCTTATTGGTTAGGAAATCACCCGCTAAACACGAATCACATGGTTTTAATCCCGAAAACTAATTATTTCAAGGAGAAAACAGTGATTTTCTATAAAAATGAATAATTCATATTCCTCCTGTGTTTATTGCATAGGAAATCTCCCGCTGAACACGAATCACATGGTTTTAATCCCGAAATCTAATTATTTCAAGGCGAAAACAGGGATTTTAAATAAAAATCGTTTTTTGCGTTTTCCAGCCTTAATAATGAGTTTAGGCGGAAAATACGCTTATTTTGGGATCAATTTTGATTTCTGAGTAATTATTATTCCTCCTGTGCTTATTGGATAGGGAATCACCCGCTGCACACGAATCACATGGTTTTGATCCCGAAAACTAATTATTTCAAGGAGAAAACAATGATTTTCTATAAAAATCAATAATTCATATTCCTCCCGTGTTTATTGCATAGGAAAACTCCCGCTGAACACGAATCACATGGTTTTAATCCCGGAAACTAATTATTTCAAGGAGAAATCAGAGATTTTCGTTAAAAATCGTTTTTTGCGTTTTCCGGCCTTAATAATGGGTTTAGGCGGAAAATACGCTTATTTTGGGATCAATTTTGATTTCTGAGTAATCATTAATCCTCCTGTGCTTATTGGATAGGAAATCACCCGCTGCACACGAATCACATGGTTTTAATCGAGAAAACTAATTATTTCAAGCAGAAAACAATGATTTTCTATAAAAATCAATAATTCATATTCCTCCTGTGTTTAATGCATAGGAAATCTCCCGCTGAACACGAATCACATGGTTTTAATCCCGAAAACTAATTATTTCAAGGCGAAAACAGGGATTTTAAAAAAAAATCGTTTTTTGCGTTTTCCGGCCGTAATAATGAGTTTAGGAAGAAAATACGCTTATTTTCGGATCAATTTTGATTTCTGGGTAATTATTATTCCTCCTGTGCTTATTGGATGGGAAATCTCCCGCTGAACACGAATCGCATGGTTTTAATCCCGGAAACTAATTATTTCAAGGAGAAATCAGAGATTTTCGATAAAAATGAATAATTCATATTCCTCCTGTGTTTATTGCATAGGAAATCTCCCGCTGAACACGAATCACATGGTTTTAATCCCGAAAACTAATTATTTCAAGGAGAAAAGAGGGATTTTCAATAAAAATCGTTTTTTGCGTTTTCCGGCCTTAATAATGGGTTTAGGCGGAAAATACGCTTATTTTGGGATCAATTTTGATTTCTGGGTAATTATTATTCCTCCTGTGCTTATTGGATAGGAAATCACCCGCTGAACACGAATCACATGGTTTTAATCCCGAAAACTAATTATTTCAAGGAGAAAACAGAGATTTTCTATAAAAATGAATAATTCATATTCCTCCTGTGTTTATTGCATAGGAAATCTCCCGCTGAACACGAATCACATGGTTTTAATCCCGATAACTAATTATTTCAAGGAGAAAACAGAGATTTTCTATAAAAATGAATAATTCATATTCCTCCTGTGCTTATTGGATAGGAAATCACCCGCTGCACACGAATCACATGGTTTTGATCCCGAAAACTAATTATTTCAAGGAGAAAACAGTGATTTTCTATAAAAATTAATAATTCATATTCCTCCCGTGTTTATTGCATAGGAAAACTCCCGCTGAACACGAATCACATGGTTTTAATCCCGAAAACCAATTATTTCAGGGAGAAAACAGGGATTTTCAATAAAAATCGTTTTTTGCGTTTTCCGGCCTTAATAATGAGTTTAGGCGGAAAGTACGCTTATTTTGGGATCAATTTTGATTTCTGAGTAAATATTATTCCTCCTGTGCTTATTGAATAGGAAATCACCCGCTGAACACGAATCACATGGTTTTAATCCCGAAAACTAATTATTTCAAGGAGAAAACAGTGATTTTCTATAAAAATGAATAATTCATATTCCTCCTGTGTTTGTTGCATAGGAAATCTCCCGCTGAACACGAATCACATGGTTTTAATCCCGAAAACTAATTATTTCAAGGAGAAAACAGAGATTTTCTATAAAAATGAATAATTCATATTCCTCCTGTGTTTGTTGCATAGGAAATCTCCCGCTGAACACGAATTACATGGTTTTAATCCCGGAAACTAATTATTTCAGGGAGAAAACAGGGATTTTCAATAAAAATCGTTTTTTGCGTTTTCCGGCCTTAATAATGAGTTTAGGCGGAAAGTACGCTTATTTTGGGATCAATTTTGATTTCTGAGTAAATATTATTCCTCCTGTGCTTATTGGATAGGGAATCACCCGCTGAACACGAATCACATGGTTTTGATCCCGAAAACTAATTATTTCAAGGAGAAAACAATGATTTTCTATAAAAATCAATAATTCATATTCCTCCCGTGTTTATTGCATAGGAAAACTCCCGCTGAACACGAATCACATGGTTTTAATCCCGGACACTAATTATTTCAAGGAGAAAACAGAGATTTTCGTTAAAAATCGTTTTTTGCGTTTTCCGGCCTTAATAATGGGTTTAGGCGGAAAATACGCTTATTTTGGGATCAATTTTGATTTCTGAGTAATTATTAATCCTCCTGTGCTTATTGGATAGGAAATCACCCGCTGCACACGAATCACATGGTTTTAATCCCGAAAACTAATTATTTCAAGCAGAAAACAATGATTTTCTATAAAAATCAATAATTCATATTCCTCCTGTGTTTAATGCATAGGAAATCTCCCGCTGAACACGAATCACATGGTTTTAATCCCGAAAACTAATTATTTCAAGGCGAAAACAGGGATTTAAAAAAAAAATCGTTTTTTGCGTTTTCCGGCCTTAATAATGAGTTTAGGCGGAAAATACGCTTATTTTGGGATCAATTTTGATTTCTGAGCAATTATTATTCCTCCTGTGCTTATTGGTTAGGAAATCACCCTCTGAACACGAATCACATGGTTTTAATCCCGAAAACTAATTATTTCAAGGAGAAAACAGAGATTATCTATAAAAATGAATAATTCATATTCCTCCTGTGTTTGTTGCATAGGAAATCTCCCGCTGAACACGAATTACATGGTTTTAATCCCGAAAACTAATTATTTCAAGGCGAAAACAGGGATTTTAAATAAAATTCGTTTTTTGCGTTTTCCAGCCTTAATAATGAGTTTAGGCGGAAAATACGCTTATTTTGGGATCAATTTTGATTTCTGAGTAATTATTATTCCTCCTGTGCTTATTGGATAGGAAATCACCCGCTGCACACGAATCACATGGTTTTGATCCCGAAAACTGATTATTTCAAGGAGAAAACAGTGATTTTCTATAAAAATGAATAATTCATATTCCTCCTGTGTTTATTGCATAGGAAATCTCCCGCTGAACACGAATCACATGGTTTTAATCCCGAAAACCAATTATTTCAAGGAGAAAACAGAGGTTTTCTATAAAAATGAATAATTCATATTCCTCCTGTGTTCATTGCATAGGAAATCTCCCGCTGAACACGAATCACATGGTTTTAATCCCGAAAACTAATTATTTCAAGGCGAAAACAGGGATTTTAAATAAAAATTGTTTTTTGCGTTTTCCGGCCTTAATAATGAGTTTAGGCGGAAAATACGCTTATTTTGGGATCAATTTTGATTTCTGAGTAAATATTATTCCTCCTGTGCTTGATGGATAGGGAATCACCCGCTGAACACGAATCACATGGTTTTGATCCCGAAAACTAATTATTTCAAGGAGAAAACAATGATTTTCTATAAAAATTAATAATTCATATTCCTCCCGTGTTTATTGCATAGGAAAACTCCCGCTGAACACGAATCACATGGTTTTAATCCCGGAAACTAATTATTTCAAGGAGAAAACAGAGATTTTCGTTAAAAATCGTTTTTTGCGTTTTCCGGCCTTAATAATGGGTTTAGGCGGAAAATACGCTTATTTTGGGATCAATTTTGATTTCTGGGTAATTATTATTCCTCCTGTGCTTATTGGATGGGAAATCTCCCGCTGAACACGAATCGCATGGTTTTTTACCCGAAAACTAATTATTTCAAGGAGAAAACAGGGATTTTCTATAAAAATCAATAATTCATATTCCTCTTGTGTTTATTGCATAGGAAATCTCCCGCTGAACACGAATCACATGGTTTTAATCCCGAAAACTAATTATTTCAAGGAGAAAACAGAGATTTTCTATAAAAATGAATAATTCATATTCCTCCTGTGTTTATTGCATAGGAAATCTCCCGCTGAACACGAATCACATGGTTTTAATCCCGAAAACTAATTATTTCAAGGCGAAAACAGGGATTTTAAATAAAAATCGTTTTTTGCGTTTTCCAGCCTTAATAATGAGTTTAGGCGGAAAATACGCTTATTTTGGGATCAATTTTGATTTCTGAGTAATTATTATTCCTCCTGTGCTTATTGGATAGGGAATCACCCGCTGCACACGAATCACATGGTTTTGATCCCGAAAACTAATTATTTCAAGGAGAAAACAATGATTTTCTATAAAAATCAATAATTCATATTCCTCCCGTGTTTATTGCATAGGAAAACTCCCGCTGAACACGAATCACATGGTTTTAATCCCGGAAACTAATTATTTCAAGGAGAAATCAGAGATTTTCGTTAAAAATCGTTTTTTGCGTTTTCCGGCCTTAATAATGGGTTTAGGCGGAAAATACGCTTATTTTGGGATCAATTTTGATTTCTGAGTAAATATTATTCCTCCTGTGCTTATTGGATAGGGAATCACCCGCTGAACACGAATCACATGGTTTTGATCCCGAAAACTAATTATTTCAAGGAGAAAACAATGATTTTCTATAAAAATTAATAATTCATATTCCTCCCGTGTTTATTGCATAGGAAAACTCCCGCTGAACACGAATCACATGGTTTTAATCCCGAAAACCAATTATTTCAGGGAGAAAACAGGGATTTTCAATAAAAATCGTTTTTTGCGTTTTCCGGCCTTAATAATGAGTTTAGGCGGAAAGTACGCTTATTTTGGGATCAATTTTGATTTCTGAGTAAATATTATTCCTCCTGTGCTTATTGAATAGGAAATCACCCGCTGAACACGAATCACATGGTTTTAATCCCGAAAACTAATTATTTCAAGGAGAAAACAGTGATTTTCTATAAAAATGAATAATTCATATTCCTCCTGTGTTTGTTGCATAGGAAATCTCCCGCTGAACACGAATCACATGGTTTTAATCCCGAAAACTAATTATTTCAAGGAGAAAACAGAGATTTTCTATAAAAATGAATAATTCATATTCCTCCTGTGTTTGTTGCATAGGAAATCTCCCGCTGAACACGAATTACATGGTTTTAATCCCGGAAACTAATTATTTCAGGGAGAAAACAGGGATTTTCAATAAAAATCGTTTTTTGCGTTTTCCGGCCTTAATAATGAGTTTAGGCGGAAAGTACGCTTATTTTGGGATCAATTTTGATTTCTGAGTAAATATTATTCCTCCTGTGCTTATTGGATAGGGAATCACCCGCTGAACACGAATCACATGGTTTTGATCCCGAAAACTAATTATTTCAAGGAGAAAACAATGATTTTCTATAAAAATCAATAATTCATATTCCTCCCGTGTTTATTGCATAGGAAAACTCCCGCTGAACACGAATCACATGGTTTTAATCCCGGACACTAATTATTTCAAGGAGAAAACAGAGATTTTCGTTAAAAATCGTTTTTTGCGTTTTCCGGCCTTAATAATGGGTTTAGGCGGAAAATACGCTTATTTTGGGATCAATTTTGATTTCTGAGTAATTATTAATCCTCCTGTGCTTATTGGATAGGAAATCACCCGCTGCACACGAATCACATGGTTTTAATCCCGAAAACTAATTATTTCAAGCAGAAAACAATGATTTTCTATAAAAATCAATAATTCATATTCCTCCTGTGTTTAATGCATAGGAAATCTCCCGCTGAACACGAATCACATGGTTTTAATCCCGAAAACTAATTATTTCAAGGCGAAAACAGGGATTTTAAAAAAAAATCGTTTTTTGCGTTTTCCAGCCTTAATAATGAGTTTAGGCGGAAAATACGCTTATTTTGGGATCAATTTTGATTTCTGAGTAAATATTAATCCTCCTGTGCTTATTGGATAGGATATCACCCGCTGAACACGAATCACATGGTTTTAATCCCGGAAACTAATTATTTCAAGGAGAAAACAGGGATTTGCAATAAAAATCGTTTTTTGCGTTTTCCGGCCTTAATAATGAGTTTAGGCGGAAAATACGCTTATTTTGGGATCAATTTTGATTTCTGAGTAATAATTAATCCTCCTGTGCTTATTGGATAGGAAATCACCCGCTGCACACGAATCACATGGTTTTAATCCCGAAAACTAATTATTTCAAGGAGATAACAATGATTTTCTATAAAAATCAATAATTCATATTCCTCTTGTGTTTATTGCATAGGAAATCTCCCGCTGAACACGAATCACATGGTTTTAATCCCGAAAACTAATTATTTCAAGGAGAAAAGAGGGATTTTCAATAAAAATCGTTTTTTGCGTTTTCCGGCCTTAATAATGGGTTTAGGCGGAAAATACGCTTATTTTGGGATCAATTTTGATTTCTGGGTAATTATTATTCCTCCTGTGCTTATTGGATGGGAAATCTCCCGCTGAACACGAATCGCATGGTTTTTTACCCGAAAACTAATTATTTCAAGGAGAAAACAGGGATTTTCTATAAAAATCAATAATTCATATTCCTCTTGTGTTTATTGCATAGGAAATCTCCCGCTGAACACGAATCACATGGTTTTAATCCCGAAAACTAATTATTTCAAGGAGAAAACAGAGATTTTCTATAAAAATGAATAATTCATATTCCTCCTGTGTTTATTGCATAGGAAATCTCCCGCTGAACACGAATCACATGGTTTTAATCCCGAAAACTAATTATTTCAAGGCGAAAACAGGGATTTTAAATAAAAATCGTTTTTTGCGTTTTCCAGCCTTAATAATGAGTTTAGGCGGAAAATACGCTTATTTTGGGATCAATTTTGATTTCTGAGTAATTATTATTCCTCCTGTGCTTATTGGATAGGGAATCACCCGCTGCACACGAATCACATGGTTTTGATCCCGAAAACTAATTATTTCAAGGAGAAAACAATGATTTTCTATAAAAATCAATAATTCATATTCCTCCCGTGTTTATTGCATAGGAAAACTCCCGCTGAACACGAATCACATGGTTTTAATCCCGGAAACTAATTATTTCAAGGAGAAATCAGAGATTTTCGTTAAAAATCGTTTTTTGCGTTTTCCGGCCTTAATAATGGGTTTAGGCGGAAAATACGCTTATTTTGGGATCAATTTTGATTTCTGAGTAAATATTATTCCTCCTGTGCTTATTGGATAGGGAATCACCCGCTGAACACGAATCACATGGTTTTGATCCCGAAAACTAATTATTTCAAGGAGAAAACAATGATTTTCTATAAAAATTAATAATTCATATTCCTCCCGTGTTTATTGCATAGGAAAACTCCCGCTGAACACGAATCACATGGTTTTAATCCCGGAAACTAATTATTTCAAGGAGAAAACAGAGATTTTCGTTAAAAATCGTTTTTTGCGTTTTCCGGCCTTAATAATGGGTTTAGGCGGAAAATACGCTTATTTTGGGATCAATTTTGATTTCTGGGTAATTATTATTCCTCCTGTGCTTATTGGATGGGAAATCTCCCGCTGAACACGAATCGCATGGTTTTTTACCCGAAAACTAATTATTTCAAGGAGAAAACAGGGATTTTCTATAAAAATCAATAATTCATATTCCTCTTGTTTTTATTGCATAGGAAATCTCCCGCTGAACACGAATCACATAGTTTTAATCCCGAAAACTAATTATTTCAAGCAGAAAACAATGATTTTCTATAAAAATCAATAATTCATATTCCTCCTGTGTTTAATGCATAGGAAATCTCCCGCTGAACACGAATTACATGGTTTTAATCCCGGAAACTAATTATTTCAGGGAGAAAACAGGGATTTTCAATAAAAATCGTTTTTTGCGTTTTCCGGCATTAATAATGAGTTTAGGCGGAAAGTACGCTTATTTTGGGATCAATTTTGATTTCTGAGTAAATATTATTCCTCCTGTGCTTATTGGTTAGGAAATCACCCGCTAAACACGAATCACATGGTTTTAATCCCGAAAACTAATTATTTCAAGGAGAAAACAGTGATTTTCTATAAAAATGAATAATTCATATTCCTCCTGTGTTTATTGCATAGGAAATCTCCCGCTGAACACGAATCACATGGTTTTAATCCCGAAATCTAATTATTTCAAGGCGAAAACAGGGATTTTAAATAAAAATCGTTTTTTGCGTTTTCCAGCCTTAATAATGAGTTTAGGCGGAAAATACGCTTATTTTGGGATCAATTTTGATTTCTGAGTAATTATTATTCCTCCTGTGCTTATTGGATAGGGAATCACCCGCTGCACACGAATCACATGGTTTTGATCCCGAAAACTAATTATTTCAAGGAGAAAACAATGATTTTCTATAAAAATCAATAATTCATATTCCTCCCGTGTTTATTGCATAGGAAAACTCCCGCTGAACACGAATCACATGGTTTTAATCCCGGAAACTAATTATTTCAAGGAGAAATCAGAGATTTTCGTTAAAAATCGTTTTTTGCGTTTTCCGGCCTTAATAATGGGTTTAGGCGGAAAATACGCTTATTTTGGGATCAATTTTGATTTCTGAGTAATCATTAATCCTCCTGTGCTTATTGGATAGGAAATCACCCGCTGCACACGAATCACATGGTTTTAATCGAGAAAACTAATTATTTCAAGCAGAAAACAATGATTTTCTATAAAAATCAATAATTCATATTCCTCCTGTGTTTAATGCATAGGAAATCTCCCGCTGAACACGAATCACATGGTTTTAATCCCGAAAACTAATTATTTCAAGGCGAAAACAGGGATTTTAAAAAAAAATCGTTTTTTGCGTTTTCCGGCCGTAATAATGAGTTTAGGAAGAAAATACGCTTATTTTCGGATCAATTTTGATTTCTGGGTAATTATTATTCCTCCTGTGCTTATTGGATGGGAAATCTCCCGCTGAACACGAATCGCATGGTTTTAATCCCGGAAACTAATTATTTCAAGGAGAAATCAGAGATTTTCGATAAAAATGAATAATTCATATTCCTCCTGTGTTTATTGCATAGGAAATCTCCCGCTGAACACGAATCACATGGTTTTAATCCCGAAAACTAATTATTTCAAGGAGAAAAGAGGGATTTTCAATAAAAATCGTTTTTTGCGTTTTCCGGCCTTAATAATGGGTTTAGGCGGAAAATACGCTTATTTTGGGATCAATTTTGATTTCTGGGTAATTATTATTCCTCCTGTGCTTATTGGATAGGAAATCACCCGCTGAACACGAATCACATGGTTTTAATCCCGAAAACTAATTATTTCAAGGAGAAAACAGAGATTTTCTATAAAAATGAATAATTCATATTCCTCCTGTGTTTATTGCATAGGAAATCTCCCGCTGAACACGAATCACATGGTTTTAATCCCGAAAACCAATTATTTCAGGGAGAAAACAGGGATTTTCAATAAAAATCGTTTTTTGCGTTTTCCGGCCTTAATAATGAGTTTAGGCGGAAAGTACGCTTATTTTGGGATCAATTTTGATTTCTGAGTAAATATTATTCCTCCTGTGCTTATTGAATAGGAAATCACCCGCTGAACACGAATCACATGGTTTTAATCCCGAAAACTAATTATTTCAAGGAGAAAACAGTGATTTTCTATAAAAATGAATAATTCATATTCCTCCTGTGTTTGTTTCATAGGAAATCTCCCGCTGAACACGAATCACATGGTTTTAATCCCGAAAACTAATTATTTCAAGGAGAAAACAGAGATTTTCTATGAAAATGAATAATTCATATTCCTCCTGTGTTTGTTGCATAGGAAATCTCCCGCTGAACACGAATTACATGGTTTTAATCCCGGAAACTAATTATTTCAGGGAGAAAACAGGGATTTTCAATAAAAATCGTTTTTTGCGTTTTCCGGCCTTAATAATGAGTTTAGGCGGAAAGTACGCTTATTTTGGGATCAATTTTGATTTCTGAGTAAATATTATTCCTCCTGTGCTTATTGGATAGGGAATCACCCGCTGAACACGAATCACATGGTTTTGATCCCGAAAACTAATTATTTCAAGGAGAAAACAATGATTTTCTATAAAAATCAATAATTCATATTCCTCCCGTGTTTATTGCATAGGAAAACTCCCGCTGAACACGAATCACATGGTTTTAATCCCGGAAACTAATTATTTCAAGGAGAAAACAGAGATTTTCGTTAAAAATCGTTTTTTGCGTTTTCCGGCCTTAATAATGGGTTTAGGCGGAAAATACGCTTATTTTGGGATCAATTTTGATTTCTGAGTAATTATTAATCCTCCTGTGCTTATTGGATAGGAAATCACCCGCTGCACACGAATCACATGGTTTTAATCCCGAAAACTAATTATTTCAAGCAGAAAACAATGATTTTCTATAAAAATCAATAATTCATATTCCTCCTGTGTTTAATGCATAGGAAATCTCCCGCTGAACACGAATCACATGGTTTTAATCCCGAAAACTAATTATTTCAAGGCGAAAACAGGGATTTTAAAAAAAAATCGTTTTTTGCGTTTTCCGGCCTTAATAATGAGTTTAGGCGGAAAATACGCTTATTTTGGGATCAATTTTGATTTCTGAGTAAATATTAATCCTCCTGTGCTTATTGGATAGGAAATCACCCGCTGAACACGAATCACATGGTTTTAATCCCGGAAACTAATTATTTCAAGGAGAAATCAGAGATTTTCGATAAAAATGAATAATTCATATTCCTCCTGTGTTTATTGCATAGGAAATCTCCCGCTGAACACGAATCACATGGTTTTAATCCCGGAAACTAATTATTTCAAGGAGAAAACAGGGATTTGCAATAAAAATCGTTTTTTGCGTTTTCCGGCCTTAATAATGAGTTTAGGCGGAAAATACGCTTATTTTGGGATCAATTTTGATTTCTGAGTAATAATTAATCCTCCTGTGCTTATTGGATAGGAAATCACCCGCTGCACACGAATCACATGGTTTTAATCCCGAAAACTAATTATTTCAAGGAGAAAACAATGATTTTCTATAAAAATCAATAATTCATATTCCTCTTGTGTTTATTGCATAGGAAATCTCCCGCTGAACACGAATCACATGGTTTTAATCCCGAAAACTAATTATTTCAAGGAGAAAAGAGGGATTTTCAATAAAAATCGTTTTTTGCGTTTTCCGGCCTTAATAATGGGTTTAGGCGGAAAATACGCTTATTTTGGCATCAATTTTGATTTCTGGGTAATTATTATTCCTCCTGTGCTTATTGGATGGGAAATCTCCCGCTGAACACGAATCGCATGGTTTTTTACCCGAAAACTAATTATTTCACGGAGAAAACAGGGATTTTCTATAAAAATCAATAATTCATATTCCTCTTGTGTTTATTGCATAGGAAATCTCCCGCTGAACACGAATCACATGGTTTTAATCCCGAAAACTAATTATTTCAAGGAGAAAACAGAGATTTTCTATAAAAATGAATAATTCATATTCCTCCTGTGTTTATTGCATAGGAAATCTCCCGCTGAACACGAATCACATGGTTTTAATCCCGAAAACTAATTATTTCAAGGCGAAAACAGGGATTTTAAATAAAAATCGTTTTTTGCGTTTTCCAGCCTTAATAATGAGTTTAGGCGGAAAATACGCTTATTTTGGGATCAATTTTGATTTCTGAGTAATTATTATTCCTCCTGTGCTTATTGGATAGGGAATCACCCGCTGAACACGAATCACATGGTTTTGATCCCGAAAACTAATTATTTCAAGGAGAAAACAGTGATTTTCTATAAAAATGAATAATTCATATTCCTCCTGTGCTTATTGGATAGGAAATCACCCGCTGCACACGAATCACATGGTTTTGATCCCGAAAACTAATTATTTCAAGGAGAAAACAGTGATTTTCTATAAAAATTAATAATTCATATTCCTCCCGTGTTTATTGCATAGGAAAACTCCCGCTGAACACGAATCACATGGTTTTAATCCCGAAAACCAATTATTTCAGGGAGAAAACAGGGATTTTCAATAAAAATCGTTTTTTGCGTTTTCCGGCCTTAATAATGAGTTTAGGCGGAAAGTACGCTTATTTTGGGATCAATTTTGATTTCTGAGTAAATATTATTCCTCCTGTGCTTATTGAATAGGAAATCACCCGCTGAACACGAATCACATGGTTTTAATCCCGAAAACTAATTATTTCAAGGAGAAAACAGTGATTTTCTATAAAAATGAATAATTCATATTCCTCCTGTGTTTGTTGCATAGGAAATCTCCCGCTGAACACGAATCACATGGTTTTAATCCCGAAAACTAATTATTTCAAGGAGAAAACAGAGATTTTCTATAAAAATGAATAATTCATATTCCTCCTGTGTTTGTTGCATAGGAAATCTCCCGCTGAACACGAATTACATGGTTTTAATCCCGGAAACTAATTATTTCAGGGAGAAAACAGGGATTTTCAATAAAAATCGTTTTTTGCGTTTTCCGGCCTTAATAATGAGTTTAGGCGGAAAGTACGCTTATTTTGGGATCAATTTTGATTTCTGAGTAAATATTATTCCTCCTGTGCTTATTGGATAGGGAATCACCCGCTGAACACGAATCACATGGTTTTGATCCCGAAAACTAATTATTTCAAGGAGAAAACAATGATTTTCTATAAAAATCAATAATTCATATTCCTCCCGTGTTTATTGCATAGGAAAACTCCCGCTGAACACGAATCACATGGTTTTAATCCCGGACACTAATTATTTCAAGGAGAAAACAGAGATTTTCGTTAAAAATCGTTTTTTGCGTTTTCCGGCCTTAATAATGGGTTTAGGCGGAAAATACGCTTATTTTGGGATCAATTTTGATTTCTGAGTAATTATTAATCCTCCTGTGCTTATTGGATAGGAAATCACCCGCTGCACACGAATCACATGGTTTTAATCCCGAAAACTAATTATTTCAAGCAGAAAACAATGATTTTCTATAAAAATCAATAATTCATATTCCTCCTGTGTTTAATGCATAGGAAATCTCCCGCTGAACACGAATCACATGGTTTTAATCCCGAAAACTAATTATTTCAAGGCGAAAACAGGGATTTTAAAAAAAAATCGTTTTTTGCGTTTTCCAGCCTTAATAATGAGTTTAGGCGGAAAATACGCTTATTTTGGGATCAATTTTGATTTCTGAGTAAATATTAATCCTCCTGTGCTTATTGGATAGGATATCACCCGCTGAACACGAATCACATGGTTTTAATCCCGGAAACTAATTATTTCAAGGAGAAAACAGGGATTTGCAATAAAAATCGTTTTTTGCGTTTTCCGGCCTTAATAATGAGTTTAGGCGGAAAATACGCTTATTTTGGGATCAATTTTGATTTCTGAGTAATAATTAATCCTCCTGTGCTTATTGGATAGGAAATCTCCCGCTGAACACGAATCACATGGTTTTAATCCCGAAAACTAATTATTTCAAGGCGAAAACAGGGATTTAAAAAAAAAATCTTTTTTTGCGTTTTCCGGCCTTAATAATGGGTTTAGGCGGAAAATACGCTTATTTTGGGATCAATTTTGATTTCTGAGCAATTATTATTCCTCCTGTGCTTATTGGTTAGGAAATCACCCTCTGAACACGAATCACATGGTTTTAATCCCGAAAACTAATTATTTCAAGGAGAAAACAGAGATTATCTATAAAAATGAATAATTCATATTCCTCCTGTGTTTGTTGCATAGGAAATCTCCCGCTGAACACGAATTACATGGTTTTAATCCCGAAAACTAATTATTTCAAGGCGAAAACAGGGATTTTAAATAAAATTCGTTTTTTGCGTTTTCCAGCCTTAATAATGAGTTTAGGCGGAAAATACGCTTATTTTGGGATCAATTTTGATTTCTGAGTAATTATTATTCCTCCTGTGCTTATTGGATAGGAAATCACCCGCTGCACACGAATCACATGGTTTTGATCCCGAAAACTGATTATTTCAAGGAGAAAACAGTGATTTTCTATAAAAATGAATAATTCATATTCCTCCTGTGTTTATTGCATAGGAAATCTCCCGCTGAACACGAATCACATGGTTTTAATCCCGAAAACCAATTATTTCAAGGAGAAAACAGAGGTTTTCTATAAAAATGAATAATTCATATTCCTCCTGTGTTCATTGCATAGGAAATCTCCCGCTGAACACGAATCACATGGTTTTAATCCCGAAAACTAATTATTTCAAGGCGAAAACAGGGATTTTAAATAAAAATTGTTTTTTGCGTTTTCCGGCCTTAATAATGAGTTTAGGCGGAAAATACGCTTATTTTGGGATCAATTTTGATTTCTGAGTAAATATTATTCCTCCTGTGCTTATTGGATAGGGAATCACCCGCTGAACACGAATCACATGGTTTTGATCCCGAAAACTAATTATTTCAAGGAGAAAACAATGATTTTCTATAAAAATTAATAATTCATATTCCTCCCGTGTTTATTGCATAGGAAAACTCCCGCTGAACACGAATCACATGGTTTTAATCCCGGAAACTAATTATTTCAAGGAGAAAACAGAGATTTTCGTTAAAAATCGTTTTTTGCGTTTTCCGGCCTTAATAATGGGTTTAGGCGGAAAATACGCTTATTTTGGGATCAATTTTGATTTCTGGGTAATTATTATTCCTCCTGTGCTTATTGGATGAGAAATCTCCCGCTGAACACGAATCGCATGGTTTTTTACCCGAAAACTAATTATTTCAAGGAGAAAACAGGGATTTTCTATAAAAATCAATAATTCATATTCCTCTTGTGTTTATTGCATAGGAAATCTCCCGCTGAACACGAATCACATGGTTTTAATCCCGAAAACTAATTATTTCAAGGAGAAAACAGAGATTTTCTATAAAAATGAATAATTCATATTCCTCCTGTGTTTATTGCATAGGAAATCTCCCGCTGAACACGAATCACATGGTTTTAATCCCGAAAACTAATTATTTCAAGGCGAAAACAGGGATTTTAAAAAAAAATCGTTTTTTGCGTTTTCCGGCCTTAATAATGAGTTTAGGCGGAAAATACGCTTATTTTGGGATCAATTTTGATTTCTGGGTAATTATTATTCCTCCTGTGCTTATTGGATGGGAAATCTCCCGCTGAACACGAATCGCATGGTTTTAATCCCGGAAACTAATTATTTCAAGGAGAAATCAGAGATTTTCGATAAAAATGAATAATTCATATTCCTCCTGTGTTTATTGCATAGGAAATCTCCCGCTGAACACGAATCACATGGTTTTAATCCCGAAAACTAATTATTTCAAGGAGAAAAGAGGGATTTTCAATAAAAATCGTTTTTTGCGTTTTCCGGCCTTAATAATGGGTTTAGGCGGAAAATACGCTTATTTTGGGATCAATTTTGATTTCTGGGTAATTATTATTCCTCCTGTGCTTATTGGATAGGAAATCACCCGCTGAACACGAATCACATGGTTTTAATCCCGAAAACTAATTATTTCAAGGAGAAAACAGAGATTTTCTATAAAAATGAATAATTCATATTCCTCCTGTGTTTATTGCATAGGAAATCTCCCGCTGAACACGAATCACATGGTTTTAATCCCGAAAACCAATTATTTCAGGGAGAAAACAGGGATTTTCAATAAAAATCGTTTTTTGCGTTTTCCGGCCTTAATAATGAGTTTAGGCGAAAAGTACGCTTATTTTGGGATCAATTTTGATTTCTGAGTAAATATTATTCCTCCTGTGCTTATTGGATAGGATATCACCCGCTGAACACGAATCACATGGTTTTAATCCCGGAAACTAATTATTTCAAGGAGAAAACAGGGATTTGCAATAAAAATCGTTTTTTGCGTTTTCCGGCCTTAATAATGAGTTTAGGCGGAAAATACGCTTATTTTGGGATCAATTTTGATTTCTGAGTAATAATTAATCCTCCTGTGCTTATTGGATAGGAAATCTCCCGCTGAACACGAATCACATGGTTTTAATCCCGAAAACTAATTATTTCAAGGCGAAAACAGGGATTTAAAAAAAAAATCGTTTTTTGCGTTTTCCGGCCTTAATAATGAGTTTAGGCGGAAAATACGCTTATTTTGGGATCAATTTTGATTTCTGAGCAATTATTATTCCTCCTGTGCTTATTGGTTAGGAAATCACCCTCTGAACACGAATCACATGGTTTTAATCCCGAAAACTAATTATTTCAAGGAGAAAACAGAGATTATCTATAAAAATGAATAATTCATATTCCTCCTGTGTTTGTTGCATAGGAAATCTCCCGCTGAACACGAATTACATGGTTTTAATCCCGAAAACTAATTATTTCAAGGCGAAAACAGGGATTTCAAATAAAATTCGTTTTTTGCGTTTTCCAGCCTTAATAATGAGTTTAGGCGGAAAATACGCTTATTTTGGGATCAATTTTGATTTCTGAGTAATTATTATTCCTCCTGTGCTTATTGGATAGGAAATCACCCGCTGCACACGAATCACATGGTTTTGATCCCGAAAACTGATTATTTCAAGGAGAAAACAGTGATTTTCTATAAAAATGAATAATTCATATTCCTCCTGTGTTTATTGCATAGGAAATCTCCCGCTGAACACGAATCACATGGTTTTAATCCCGAAAACCAATTATTTCAAGGAGAAAACAGAGGTTTTCTATAAAAATGAATAATTCATATTCCTCCTGTGTTCATTGCATAGGAAATCTCCCGCTGAACACGAATCACATGGTTTTAATCCCGAAAACTAATTATTTCAAGGCGAAAACAGGGATTTTAAATAAAAATTGTTTTTTGCGTTTTCCGGCCTTAATAATGAGTTTAGGCGGAAAATACGCTTATTTTGGGATCAATTTTGATTTCTGAGTAAATATTATTCCTCCTGTGCTTATTGGATAGGGAATCACCCGCTGAACACGAATCACATGGTTTTGATCCCGAAAACTAATTATTTCAAGGAGAAAACAATGATTTTCTATAAAAATTAATAATTCATATTCCTCCCGTGTTTATTGCATAGGAAAACTCCCGCTGAACACGAATCACATGGTTTTAATCCCGGAAACTAATTATTTCAAGGAGAAAACAGAGATTTTCGTTAAAAATCGTTTTTTGCGTTTTCCGGCCTTAATAATGGGTTTAGGCGGAAAATACGCTTATTTTGGGATCAATTTTGATTTCTGGGTAATTATTATTCCTCCTGTGCTTATTGGATGAGAAATCTCCCGCTGAACACGAATCGCATGGTTTTTTACCCGAAAACTAATTATTTCAAGGAGAAAACAGGGATTTTCTATAAAAATCAATAATTCATATTCCTCTTGTGTTTATTGCATAGGAAATCTCCCGCTGAACACGAATCACATGGTTTTAATCCCGAAAACTAATTATTTCAAGGAGAAAACAGAGATTTTCTATAAAAATGAATAATTCATATTCCTTCTGTGATTATTGCATAGGAAATCTCCCGCTGAACACGAATCACATGGTTTTAATCCCGAAAACTAATTATTTCAAGGAGAAAAGAGGGATTTTCAATAAAAATCGTTTTTTGCGTTTTCCGGCCTTAATAATGGGTTTAGGCGGAAAATACGCTTATTTTGGGATCAATTTTGATTTCTGGGTAATTATTATTCCTCCTGTGCTTATTGGATGGGAAATCTCCCGCTGAACACGAATCACATGGTTTTAATCCCGAAAACTAATTATTTCAAGGCGAAAACAATGATTTTCTATAAAAATCAATAATTCATATTCCTCCTGTGTTTAATGCATAGGAAATCTCCCGCTGAACACGAATCACATGGTTTTAATCCCGAAAACTAATTATTTCAAGGCGAAAACAGGGATTTAAAAAAAAAATCGTTTTTTGCGTTTTCCGGCCTTAATAATGAGTTTAGGCGGAAAATACGCTTATTTTGGGATCAATTTTGATTTCTGAGCAATTATTATTCCTCCTGTGCTTATTGGATAGGAAATCACCCGCTGAACACGAATCACATGGTTTTAATCCCGAAAACTAATTATTTCAAGGAGAAAACAGAGATTTTCTATAAAAATGAATAATTCATATTCCTCCTGTGTTTATTGCATAGGAAATCTCCCGCTGAACACGAATCACATGGTTTTAATCCCGAAAACTAATTATTTCAAGGAGAAAACAGAGATTTTCTATAAAAATGAATAATTCATATTCCTCCTGTGTTTATTGCATAGGAAATCTCCCGCTGAACACGAATCACATGGTTTTAATCCCGAAAACTAATTATTTCAAGGCGAAAACAGGGATTTTAAATAAAAATCGTTTTTTGCGTTTTCCAGCCTTAATAATGAGTTTAGGCGGAAAATACGCTTATTTTGGGATCAATTTTGATTTCTGAGTAATTATTATTCCTCCTGTGCTTATTGGATAGGGAATCACCCGCTGCACACGAATCACATGGTTTTGATCCCGAAAACTAATTATTTCAAGGAGAAAACAATGATTTTCTATAAAAATCAATAATTCATATTCCTCCCGTGTTTATTGCATAGGAAAACTCCCGCTGAACACGAATCACATGGTTTTAATCCCGGAAACTAATTATTTCAAGGAGAAATCAGAGATTTTCGTTAAAAATCGTTTTTTGCGTTTTCCGGCCTTAATAATGGGTTTAGGCGGAAAATACGCTTATTTTGGGATCAATTTTGATTTCTGAGTAAATATTATTCCTCCTGTGCTTATTGGATAGGGAATCACCCGCTGAACACGAATCACATGGTTTTGATCCCGAAAACTAATTATTTCAAGGAGAAAACAATGATTTTCTATAAAAATTAATAATTCATATTCCTCCCGTGTTTATTGCATAGGAAAACTCCCGCTGAACACGAATCACATGGTTTTAATCCCGAAAACCAATTATTTCAGGGAGAAAACAGGGATTTTCAATAAAAATCGTTTTTTGCGTTTTCCGGCCTTAATAATGAGTTTAGGCGGAAAGTACGCTTATTTTGGGATCAATTTTGATTTCTGAGTAAATATTATTCCTCCTGTGCTTATTGAATAGGAAATCACCCGCTGAACACGAATCACATGGTTTTAATCCCGAAAACTAATTATTTCAAGGAGAAAACAGTGATTTTCTATAAAAATGAATAATTCATATTCCTCCTGTGTTTGTTGCATAGGAAATCTCCCGCTGAACACGAATCACATGGTTTTAATCCCGAAAACTAATTATTTCAAGGAGAAAACAGAGATTTTCTATAAAAATGAATAATTCATATTCCTCCTGTGTTTGTTGCATAGGAAATCTCCCGCTGAACACGAATTACATGGTTTTAATCCCGGAAACTAATTATTTCAGGGAGAAAACAGGGATTTTCAATAAAAATCGTTTTTTGCGTTTTCCGGCCTTAATAATGAGTTTAGGCGGAAAGTACGCTTATTTTGGGATCAATTTTGATTTCTGAGTAAATATTATTCCTCCTGTGCTTATTGGATAGGGAATCACCCGCTGAACACGAATCACATGGTTTTGATCCCGAAAACTAATTATTTCAAGGAGAAAACAATGATTTTCTATAAAAATCAATAATTCATATTCCTCCCGTGTTTATTGCATAGGAAAACTCCCGCTGAACACGAATCACATGGTTTTAATCCCGGACACTAATTATTTCAAGGAGAAAACAGAGATTTTCGTTAAAAATCGTTTTTTGCGTTTTCCGGCCTTAATAATGGGTTTAGGCGGAAAATACGCTTATTTTGGGATCAATTTTGATTTCTGAGTAATTATTAATCCTCCTGTGCTTATTGGATAGGAAATCACCCGCTGCACACGAATCACATGGTTTTAATCCCGAAAACTAATTATTTCAAGCAGAAAACAATGATTTTCTATAAAAATCAATAATTCATATTCCTCCTGTGTTTAATGCATAGGAAATCTCCCGCTGAACACGAATCACATGGTTTTAATCCCGAAAACTAATTATTTCAAGGCGAAAACAGGGATTTTAAAAAAAAATCGTTTTTTGCGTTTTCCAGCCTTAATAATGAGTTTAGGCGGAAAATACGCTTATTTTGGGATCAATTTTGATTTCTGAGTAAATATTAATCCTCCTGTGCTTATTGGATAGGATATCACCCGCTGAACACGAATCACATGGTTTTAATCCCGGAAACTAATTATTTCAAGGAGAAAACAGGGATTTGCAATAAAAATCGTTTTTTGCGTTTTCCGGCCTTAATAATGAGTTTAGGCGGAAAATACGCTTATTTTGGGATCAATTTTGATTTCTGAGCAATTATTATTCCTCCTGTGCTTATTGGTTAGGAAATCACCCTCTGAACACGAATCACATGGTTTTAATCCCGAAAACTAATTATTTCAAGGAGAAAACAGAGATTATCTATAAAAATGAATAATTCATATTCCTCCTGTGTTTGTTGCATAGGAAATCTCCCGCTGAACACGAATTACATGGTTTTAATCCCGAAAACTAATTATTTCAAGGCGAAAACAGGGATTTTAAATAAAATTCGTTTTTTGCGTTTTCCAGCCTTAATAATGAGTTTAGGCGGAAAATACGCTTATTTTGGGATCAATTTTGATTTCTGAGTAATTATTATTCCTCCTGTGCTTATTGGATAGGAAATCACCCGCTGCACACGAATCACATGGTTTTGATCCCGAAAACTGATTATTTCAAGGAGAAAACAGTGATTTTCTATAAAAATGAATAATTCATATTCCTCCTGTGTTTATTGCATAGGAAATCTCCCGCTGAACACGAATCACATGGTTTTAATCCCGAAAACCAATTATTTCAAGGAGAAAACAGAGGTTTTCTATAAAAATGAATAATTCATATTCCTCCTGTGTTCATTGCATAGGAAATCTCCCGCTGAACACGAATCACATGGTTTTAATCCCGAAAACTAATTATTTCAAGGCGAAAACAGGGATTTTAAATAAAAATTGTTTTTTGCGTTTTCCGGCCTTAATAATGAGTTTAGGCGGAAAATACGCTTATTTTGGGATCAATTTTGATTTCTGAGTAAATATTATTCCTCCTGTGCTTATTGGATAGGGAATCACCCGCTGAACACGAATCACATGGTTTTGATCCCGAAAACTAATTATTTCAAGGAGAAAACAATGATTTTCTATAAAAATTAATAATTCATATTCCTCCCGTGTTTATTGCATAGGAAAACTCCCGCTGAACACGAATCACATGGTTTTAATCCCGGAAACTAATTATTTCAAGGAGAAAACAGAGATTTTCGTTAAAAATCGTTTTTTGCGTTTTCCGGCCTTAATAATGGGTTTAGGCGGAAAATACGCTTATTTTGGGATCAATTTTGATTTCTGGGTAATTATTATTCCTCCTGTGCTTATTGGATGGGAAATCTCCCGCTGAACACGAATCGCATGGTTTTTTACCCGAAAACTAATTATTTCAAGGAGAAAACAGGGATTTTCTATAAAAATCAATAATTCATATTCCTCTTGTGTTTATTGCATAGGAAATCTCCCGCTGAACACGAATCACATGGTTTTAATCCCGAAAACTAATTATTTCAAGGAGAAAACAGAGATTTTCTATAAAAATGAATAATTCATATTCCTCCTGTGTTTGTTGCATAGGAAATCTCCCGCTGAACACGAATTACATGGTTTTAATCCCGGAAACTAATTATTTCAGGGAGAAAACAGGGATTTTCAATAAAAATCGTTTTTTGCGTTTTCCGGCCTTAATAATGAGTTTAGGCGGAAAGTACGCTTATTTTGGGATCAATTTTGATTTCTGAGTAAATATTATTCCTCCTGTGCTTATTGGATAGGGAATCACCCGCTGAACACGAATCACATGGTTTTGATCCCGAAAACTAATTATTTCAAGGAGAAAACAATGATTTTCTATAAAAATCAATAATTCATATTCCTCCCGTGTTTATTGCATAGGAAAACTCCCGCTGAACACGAATCACATGGTTTTAATCCCGGACACTAATTATTTCAAGGAGAAAACAGAGATTTTCGTTAAAAATCGTTTTTTGCGTTTTCCGGCCTTAATAATGGGTTTAGGCGGAAAATACGCTTATTTTGGGATCAATTTTGATTTCTGAGTAATTATTAATCCTCCTGTGCTTATTGGATAGGAAATCACCCGCTGCACACGAATCACATGGGTTTAATCCCGAAAACTAATTATTTCAAGCAGAAAACAATGATTTTCTATAAAAATCAATAATTCATATTCCTCCTGTGTTTAATGCATAGGAAATCTCCCGCTGAACACGAATCACATGGTTTTAATCCCGAAAACTAATTATTTCAAGGCGAAAACAGGGATTTTAAAAAAAAATCGTTTTTTGCGTTTTCCAGCCTTAATAATGAGTTTAGGCGGAAAATACGCTTATTTTGGGATCAATTTTGATTTCTGAGTAAATATTAATCCTCCTGTGCTTATTGGATAGGATATCACCCGCTGAACACGAATCACATGGTTTTAATCCCGGAAACTAATTATTTCAAGGAGAAAACAGGGATTTGCAATAAAAATCGTTTTTTGCGTTTTCCGGCCTTAATAATGAGTTTAGGCGGAAAATACGCTTATTTTGGGATCAATTTTGATTTCTGAGTAATAATTAATCCTCCTGTGCTTATTGGATAGGAAATCACCCGCTGCACACGAATCACATGGTTTTAATCCCGAAAACTAATTATTTCAAGGAGAAAACAATGATTTTCTATAAAAATCAATAATTCATATTCCTCTTGTGTTTATTGCATAGGAAATCTCCCGCTGAACACGAATCACATGGTTTTAATCCCGAAAACTAATTATTTCAAGGAGAAAAGAGGGATTTTCAATAAAAATCGTTTTTTGCGTTTTCCGGCCTTAATAATGGGTTTAGGCGGAAAATACGCTTATTTTGGGATCAATTTTGATTTCTGGATAATTATTATTCCTCCTGTGCTTATTGGATGGGAAATCTCCCGCTGAACACGAATCGCATGGTTTTTTACCCGAAAACTAATTATTTCAAGGAGAAAACAGGGATTTTCTATAAAAATCAATAATTCATATTCCTCTTGTGTTTATTGCATAGGAAATCTCCCGCTGAACACGAATCACATGGTTTTAATCCCGAAAACTAATTATTTCAAGGAGAAAACAGAGATTTTCTATAAAAATGAATAATTCATATTCCTCCTGTGTTTATTGCATAGGAAATCTCCCGCTGAACACGAATCACATGGTTTTAATCCCGAAAACTAATTATTTCAAGGCGAAAACAGGGATTTTAAATAAAAATCGTTTTTTGCGTTTTCCAGCCTTAATAATGAGTTTAGGCGGAAAATACGCTTATTTTGGGATCAATTTTGATTTCTGAGTAATTATTATTCCTCCTGTGCTTATTGGATAGGGAATCACCCGCTGCACACGAATCACATGGTTTTGATCCCGAAAACTAATTATTTCAAGGAGAAAACAATGATTTTCTATAAAAATCAATAATTCATATTCCTCCCGTGTTTATTGCATAGGAAAACTCCCGCTGAACACGAATCACATGGTTTTAATCCCGGAAACTAATTATTTCAAGGAGAAATCAGAGATTTTCGTTAAAAATCGTTTTTTGCGTTTTCCGGCCTTAATAATGAGTTTAGGCGGAAAGTACGCTTATTTTGGGATCAATTTTGATTTCTGAGTAAATATTATTCCTCCTGTGCTTATTGGTTAGGAAATCACCCGTTAAACACGAATCACATGGTTTTAATCCCGAAAACTAATTATTTCAAGGAGAAAACAGTGATTTTCTATAAAAATGAATAATTCATATTCCTCCTGTGTTTATTGCATAGGAAATCTCCCGCTGAACACGAATCACATGGTTTTAATCCCGAAATGTAATTATTTCAAGGCGAAAACAGGGATTTTAAATAAAAATCGTTTTTTGCGTTTTCCAGCCTTAATAATGAGTTTAGGCGGAAAATACGCTTATTTTGGGATCAATTTTGATTTCTGAGTAATTATTATTCCTCCTGTGCTTATTGGATAGGGAATCACCCGCTGCACACGAATCACATGGTTTTGATCCCGAAAACTAATTATTTCAAGGAGAAAACAATGATTTTCTATAAAAATCAATAATTCATATTCCTCCCGTGTTTATTGCATAGGAAAACTCCCGCTGAACACGAATCACATGGTTTTAATCCCGGAAACTAATTATTTCAAGGAGAAATCAGAGATTTTCGTTAAAAATCGTTTTTTGCGTTTTCCGGCCTTAATAATGGGTTTAGGCGGAAAATACGCTTATTTTGGGATCAATTTTGATTTCTGAGTAATCATTAATCCTCCTGTGCTTATTGGATAGGAAATCACCCGCTGCACACGAATCACATGGTTTTAATCGAGAAAACTAATTATTTCAAGCAGAAAACAATGATTTTCTATAAAAATCAATAATTCATATTCCTCCTGTGTTTAATGCATAGGAAATCTCCCGCTGAACACGAATCACATGGTTTTAATCCCGAAAACTAATTATTTCAAGGCGAAAACAGGGATTTTAAAAAAAAATCGTTTTTTGCGTTTTCCGGCCTTAATAATGAGTTTAGGCGGAAAATACGCTTATTTTGGGATCAATTTTGATTTCTGAGTAAATATTAATCCTCCTGTGCTTATTGGATAGGAAATCACCCGCTGAACACGAATCACATGGTTTTAATCCCGGAAACTAATTATTTCAAGGAGAAATCAGAGATTTTCGATAAAAATGAATAATTCATATTCCTCCTGTGTTTATTGCATAGGAAATCTCCCGCTGAACACGAATCACATGGTTTTAATCCCGGAAACTAATTATTTCAAGGAGAAAACAGGGATTTGCAATAAAAATCGTTTTTTGCGTTTTCCGGCCTTAATAATGAGTTTAGGCGGAAAATACGCTTATTTTGGGATCAATTTTGATTTCTGAGTAATAATTAATCCTCCTGTGCTTATTGGATAGGAAATCACCCGCTGCACACGAATCACATGGTTTTAATCCCGAAAACTAATTATTTCAAGGAGAAAACAATGATTTTCTATAAAAATCAATAATTCATATTCCTCTTGTGTTTATTGCATAGGAAATCTCCCGCTGAACACGAATCACATGGTTTTAATCCCGAAAACTAATTATTTCAAGGAGAAAAGAGGGATTTTCAATAAAAATCGTTTTTTGCGTTTTCCGGCCTTAATAATGGGTTTAGGCGGAAAATACGCTTATTTTGGGATCAATTTTGATTTCTGAGTAAATATTATTCCTCCTGTGCTTATTGAATAGGAAATCACCCGCTGAACACGAATCACATGGTTTTAATCCCGAAAACTAATTATTTCAAGGAGATAACAGTGATTTTCTATAAAAATGAATAATTCATATTCCTCCTGTGTTTGTTGCATAGGAAATCTCCCGCTGAACACGAATCACATGGTTTTAATCCCGAAAACTAATTATTTCAAGGAGAAAACAGAGATTTTCTATGAAAATGAATAATTCATATTCCTCCTGTGTTTGTTGCATAGGAAATCTCCCGCTGAACACGAATTACATGGTTTTAATCCCGGAAACTAATTATTTCAGGGAGAAAACAGGGATTTTCAATAAAAATCGTTTTTTGCGTTTTCCGGCCTTAATAATGAGTTTAGGCGGAAAGTACGCTTATTTTGGGATCAATTTTGATTTCTGAGTAAATATTATTCCTCCTGTGCTTATTGGATAGGGAATCACCCGCTGAACACGAATCACATGGTTTTGATCCCGAAAACTAATTATTTCAAGGAGAAAACAATGATTTTCTATAAAAATCAATAATTCATATTCCTCCCGTGTTTATTGCATAGGAAAACTCCCGCTGAACACGAATCACATGGTTTTAATCCCGGAAACTAATTATTTGAAGGAGAAAACAGAGATTTTCGTTAAAAATCGTTTTTTGCGTTTTCCGGCCTTAATAATGGGTTTAGGCGGAAAATACGCTTATTTTGGGATCAATTTTGATTTCTGAGTAATTATTAATCCTCCTGTGCTTATTGGATAGGAAATCACCCGCTGCACACGAATCACATGGTTTTAATCCCGAAAACTAATTATTTCAAGCAGAAAACAATGATTTTCTATAAAAATCAATAATTCATATTCCTCCTGTGTTTAATGCATAGGAAATCTCCCGCTGAACACGAATCACATGGTTTTAATCCCGAAAACTAATTATTTCAAGGCGAAAACAGGGATTTTAAAAAAAAATCGTTTTTTGCGTTTTCCGGCCTTAATAATGAGTTTAGGCGGAAAATACGCTTATTTTGGGATCAATTTTGATTTCTGAGTAAATATTAATCCTCCTGTGCTTATTGGATAGGAAATCACCCGCTGAACACGAATCACATGGTTTTAATCCCGGAAACTAATTATTTCAAGGAGAAATCAGAGATTTTCGATAAAAATGAATAATTCATATTCCTCCTGTGTTTATTGCATAGGAAATCTCCCGCTGAACACGAATCACATGGTTTTAATCCCGGAAACTAATTATTTCAAGGAGAAAACAGGGATTTGCAATAAAAATCGTTTTTTGCGTTTTCCGGCCTTAATAATGAGTTTAGGCGGAAAATACGCTTATTTTGGGATCAATTTTGATTTCTGAGTAATAATTAATCCTCCTGTGCTTATTGGATAGGAAATCACCCGCTGCACACGAATCACATGGTTTTAATCCCGAAAACTAATTATTTCAAGGAGAAAACAATGATTTTCTATAAAAATCAATAATTCATATTCCTCTTGTGTTTATTGCATAGGAAATCTCCCGCTGAACACGAATCACATGGTTTTAATCCCGAAAACTAATTATTTCAAGGAGAAAAGAGGGATTTTCAATAAAAATCGTTTTTTGCGTTTTCCGGCCTTAATAATGGGTTTAGGCGGAAAATACGCTTATTTTGGGATCAATTTTGATTTCTGGGTAATTATTATTCCTCCTGTGCTTATTGGATGGGAAATCTCCCGCTGAACACGAATCGCATGGTTTTTTACCCGAAAACTAATTATTTCAAGGAGAAAACAGGGATTTTCTATAAAAATCAATAATTCATATTCCTCTTGTGTTTATTGCATAGGAAATCTCCCGCTGAACACGAATCACATGGTTTTAATCCCGAAAACTAATTATTTCAAGGAGAAAACAGAGATTTTCTATAAAAATGAATAATTCATATTCCTCCTGTGTTTATTGCATAGGAAATCTCCCGCTGAACACGAATCACATGGTTTTAATCCCGAAAACTAATTATTTCAAGGCGAAAACAGGGATTTTAAATAAAAATCGTTTTTTGCGTTTTCCAGCCTTAATAATGAGTTTAGGCGGAAAATACGCTTATTTTGGGATCAATTTTGATTTCTGAGTAATTATTATTCCTCCTGTGCTTATTGGATAGGGAATCACCCGCTGCACACGAATCACATGGTTTTGATCCCGAAAACTAATTATTTCAAGGAGAAAACAATGATTTTCTATAAAAATCAATAATTCATATTCCTCCCGTGTTTATTGCATAGGAAAACTCCCGCTGAACACGAATCACATGGTTTTAATCCCGGAAACTAATTATTTCAAGGAGAAATCAGAGATTTTCGTTAAAAATCGTTTTTTGCGTTTTCCGGCCTTAATAATGGGTTTAGGCGGAAAATACGCTTATTTTGGGATCAATTTTGATTTCTGAGTAAATATTATTCCTCCTGTGCTTATTGGATAGGGAATCACCCGCTGAACACGAATCACATGGTTTTGATCCCGAAAACTAATTATTTCAAGGAGAAAACAATGATTTTCTATAAAAATTAATAATTCATATTCCTCCCGTGTTTATTGCATAGGAAAACTCCCGCTGAACACGAATCACATGGTTTTAATCCCGGAAACTAATTATTTCAAGGAGAAAACAGAGATTTTCGTTAAAAATCGTTTTTTGCGTTTTCCGGCCTTAATAATGGGTTTAGGCGGAAAATACGCTTATTTTGGGATCAATTTTGATTTCTGGGTAATTATTATTCCTCCTGTGCTTATTGGATGGGAAATCTCCCGCTGAACACGAATCGCATGGTTTTTTACCCGAAAACTAATTATTTCAAGGAGAAAACAGGGATTTTCTATAAAAATCAATAATTCATATTCCTCTTGTTTTTATTGCATAGGAAATCTCCCGCTGAACACGAATCACATGGTTTTAATCCCGAAAACTAATTATTTCAAGCAGAAAACAATGATTTTCTATAAAAATCAATAATTCATATTCCTCCTGTGTTTAATGCATGGGAAATCTCTCGCTGAACACGAATCACATGGTTTTAATCCCGAAAACTAATTATTTCAAGGCGAAAACAGGGATTTTAAAAAAAAATCGTTTTTTGCGTTTTCCGGCCTTAATAATGAGTTTAGGCGGAAAATACGCTTATTTTGGGATCAATTTTGATTTCTGAGTAAATATTAATCCTCCTGTGCTTATTGGATAGGAAATCACCCGCTGAACACGAATCACATGGTTTTAATCCCGGAAACTAATTATTTCAAGGAGAAAACAGGGATTTGCAATAAAAATCGTTTTTTGCGTTTTCCGGCCTTAATAATGAGTTTAGGCGGAAAATACGCTTATTTTGGGATCAATTTTGATTTTTGAGTAATAATTAATCCTCCTGTGCTTATTGGATAGGAAATCACCCGCTGCACACGAATCACATGGTTTTAATCCCGAAAACTAATTATTTCAAGGAGAAAACAGAGATTTTCTATAAAAATGAATAATTCATATTCCTCCTGTGTTTATTGCATAGGAAATCTCCCGCTGAACACGAATCACATGGTTTTAATCCCGAAAACTAATTATTTCAAGGCGAAAACAGGGATTTTAAATAAAAATCGTTTTTTGCGTTTTCCAGCCTTAATAATGAGTTTAGGCGGAAAATACGCTTATTTTGGGATCAATTTTGATTTCTGAGTAATTATTATTCCTCCTGTGCTTATTGGATAGGGAATCACCCGCTGCACACGAATCACATGGTTTTGATCCCGAAAACTAATTATTTCAAGGAGAAAACAATGATTTTCTATAAAAATCAATAATTCATATTCCTCCCGTGTTTATTGCATAGGAAAACTCCCGCTGAACACGAATCACATGGTTTTAATCCCGGAAACTAATTATTTCAAGGAGAAATCAGAGATTTTCGTTAAAAATCGTTTTTTGCGTTTTCCGGCCTTAATAATGGGTTTAGGCGGAAAATACGCTTATTTTGGGATCAATTTTGATTTCTGAGTAAATATTATTCCTCCTGTGCTTATTGGATAGGGAATCACCCGCTGAACACGAATCACATGGTTTTGATCCCGAAAACTAATTATTTCAAGGAGAAAACAATGATTTTCTATAAAAATTAATAATTCATATTCCTCCCGTGTTTATTGCATAGGAAAACTCCCGCTGAACACGAATCACATGGTTTTAATCCCGGAAACTAATTATTTCAAGGAGAAAACAGAGATTTTCGTTAAAAATCGTTTTTTGCGTTTTCCGGCCTTAATAATGGGTTTAGGCGGAAAATACGCTTATTTTGGGATCAATTTTGATTTCTGGGTAATTATTATTCCTCCTGTGCTTATTGGATGGGAAATCTCCCGCTGAACACGAATCGCATGGTTTTTTACCCGAAAACTAATTATTTCAAGGAGAAAACAGGGATTTTCGATAAAAATGAATAATTCATATTCCTCCTGTGTTAATTGCATAGGAAATCTCCCGCTGAACACGAATCACATGGTTTTAATCCCGAAAACTAATTATTTCAAGGCGAAAACAATGATTTTCTATAAAAATCAATAATTCATATTCCTCCTGTGTTTAATGCATAGGAAATCTCCCGCTGAACACGAATCACATGGTTTTAATCCCGAAAACTAATTATTTCAAGGCGAAAACAGGGATTTTAAAAAAAAATCGTTTTTTGCGTTTTCCGGCCTTAATAATGAGTTTAGGCGGAAAATACGCTTATTTTGGGATCAATTTTGATTTCTGAGCAATTATTATTCCTCCTGTGCTTATTGGATAGGAAATCACCCGCTGAACACGAATCACATGGTTTTAATCCCGAAAACTAATTATTTCAAGGAGAAAACAGAGATTTTCTATAAAAATGAATAATTCATATTCCTCCTGTGTTTATTGCATAGGAAATCTCCCGCTGAACACGAATCACATGGTTTTAATCCCGAAAACTAATTATTTCAAGGAGAAAACAGAGATTTTCTATAAAAATGAATAATTCATATTCCTCCTGTGTTTGTTGCATAGGAAATCTCCCGCTGAACACGAATCACATGGTTTTAATCCCGAAAACCAATTATTTCAGGGAGAAAACAGGGATTTTCAATAAAAATCGTTTTTTGCGTTTTCCGGCCTTAATAATGAGTTTAGGCGGAAAGTACGCTTATTTTGGGATCAATTTTGATTTCTGAGTAAATATTATTCCTCCTGTGCTTATTGAATAGGAAATCACCCGCTGAACACGAATCACATGGTTTTAATCCCGAAAACTAATTATTTCAAGGAGAAAACAGTGATTTTCTATAAAAATGAATAATTCATATTCCTCCTGTGTTTGTTGCATAGGAAATCTCCCGCTGAACACGAATCACATGGTTTTAATCCCGAAAACTAATTATTTCAAGGAGAAAACAGAGATTTTCTATAAAAATGAATAATTCATATTCCTCCTGTGTTTGTTGCATAGGAAATCTCCCGCTGAACACGAATTACATGGTTTTAATCCCGGAAACTAATTATTTCAGGGAGAAAACAGGGATTTTCAATAAAAATCGTTTTTTGCGTTTTCCGGCCTTAATAATGAGTTTAGGCGGAAAGTACGCTTATTTTGGGATCAATTTTGATTTCTGAGTAAATATTATTCCTCCTGTGCTTATTGGATAGGGAATCACCCGCTGAACACGAATCACATGGTTTTGATCCCGAAAACTAATTATTTCAAGGAGAAAACAATGATTTTCTATAAAAATCAATAATTCATATTCCTCCCGTGTTTATTGCATAGGAAAACTCCCGCTGAACACGAATCACATGGTTTTAATCCCGGACACTAAATATTTCAAGGAGAAAACAGAGATTTTCGTTAAAAATCGTTTTTTGCGTTTTCCGGCCTTAATAATGGGTTTAGGCGGAAAATACGCTTATTTTGGGATCAATTTTGATTTCTGAGTAATTATTAATCCTCCTGTGCTTATTGGATAGGAAATCACCCGCTGCACACGAATCACATGGTTTTAATCCCGAAAACTAATTATTTCAAGCAGAAAACAATGATTTTCTATAAAAATCAATAATTCATATTCCTCCTGTGTTTAATGCATAGGAAATCTCCCGCTGAACACGAATCACATGGTTTTAATCCCGAAAACTAATTATTTCAAGGCGAAAACAGGGATTTTAAAAAAAAATCGTTTTTTGCGTTTTCCAGCCTTAATAATGAGTTTAGGCGGAAAATACGCTTATTTTGGGATCAATTTTGATTTCTGAGTAAATATTAATCCTCCTGTGCTTATTGGATAGGAAATCACCCGCTGAACACGAATCACATGGTTTTAATCCCGGAAACTAATTATTTCAAGGAGAAAACAGGGATTTACAATAAAAATCGTTTTTTGCGTTTTCCGGCCTTAATAATGAGTTTAGGCGGAAAATACGCTTATTTTGGGATCAATTTTGATTTCTGAGTAATAATTAATCCTCCTGTGCTTATTGGATAGGAAATCACCCGCTGCACACGAATCACATGGTTTTAATCCCGAAAACTAATTATTTCAAGGAGAAAACAATGATTTTCTATAAAAATCAATAATTCATATTCCTCTTGTGTTTATTGCATAGGAAATCTCCCGCTGAACACGAATCACATGGTTTTAATCCCGAAAACTAATTATTTCAAGGAGAAAAGAGGGATTTTCAATAAAAATCGTTTTTTGCGTTTTCCGGCCTTAATAATGGGTTTAGGCGGAAAATACGCTTATTTTGGGATCAATTTTGATTTCTGGGTAATTATTATTCCTCCTGTGCTTATTGGATGGGAAATCTCCCGCTGAACACGAATCGCATGGTTTTTTACCCGAAAACTAATTATTTCAAGGAGAAAACAGGGAATTTCTATAAAAATCAATAATTCATATTCCTCTTGTGTTTATTGCATAGGAAATCTCCCGCTGAACACGAATCACATGGTTTTAATCCCGAAAACTAATTATTTCAAGGAGAAAACAGAGATTTTCTATAAAAATGAATAATTCATATTCCTCCTGTGTTTATTGCATAGGAAATCTCCCGCTGAACACGAATCACATGGTTTTAATCCCGAAAACCAATTATTTCAGGGAGAAAACAGGGATTTTCAATAAAAATCGTTTTTTGCGTTTTCCGGCCTTAATAATGAGTTTAGGCGGAAAGTACGCTTATTTTGGGATCAATTTTGATTTCTGAGTAAATATTATTCCTCCTGTGCTTATTGAATAGGAAATCACCCGCTGAACACGAATCACATGGTTTTAATCCCGAAAACTAATTATTTCAAGGAGAAAACAGTGATTTTCTATAAAAATGAATAATTCATATTCCTCCTGTGTTTGTTGCATAGGAAATCTCCCGCTGAACACGAATCACATGGTTTTAATCCCGAAAACTAATTATTTCAAGGAGAAAACAGAGATTTTCTATAAAAATGAATAATTCATATTCCTCCTGTGTTTGTTGCATAGGAAATCTCCCGCTGAACACGAATTACATGGTTTTAATCCCGGAAACTAATTATTTCAAGGCGAAAACAGGGATTTTAAATAAAAATCGTTTTTTGCGTTTTCCAGCCTTAATAATGAGTTTAGGCGGAAAATACGCTTATTTTGGGATCAATTTTGATTTCTGAGTAATTATTATTCCTCCTGTGCTTATTGGATAGGGAATCACCCGCTGCACACGAATCACATGGTTTTGATCCCGAAAACTAATTATTTCAAGGAGAAAACAATGATTTTCTATAAAAATCAATAATTCATATTCCTCCCGTGTTTATTGCATAGGAAAACTCCCGCTGAACACGAATCACATGGTTTTAATCCCGGAAACTAATTATTTCAAGGAGAAATCAGAGATTTTCGTTAAAAATCGTTTTTTGCGTTTTCCGGCCTTAATAATGGGTTTAGGCGGAAAATACGCTTATTTTGGGATCAATTTTGATTTCTGAGTAAATATTATTCCTCCTGTGCTTATTGGATAGGGAATCACCCGCTGAACACGAATCACATGGTTTTGATCCCGAAAACTAATTATTTCAAGGAGAAAACAATGATTTTCTATAAAAATTAATAATTCATATTCCTCCCGTGTTTATTGCATAGGAAAACTCCCGCTGAACACGAATCACATGGTTTTAATCCCGGAAACTAATTATTTCAAGGAGAAAACAGAGATTTTCGTTAAAAATCGTTTTTTGCGTTTTCCGGCCTTAATAATGGGTTTAGGCGGAAAATACGCTTATTTTGGGATCAATTTTGATTTCTGGGTAATTATTATTCCTCCTGTGCTTATTGATGGGAAATCTCCCGCTGAACACGAATCGCATGGTTTTTTACCCGAAAACTAATTATTTCAAGGAGAAAACAGGGATTTTCTATAAAAATCAATAATTCATATTCCTCTTGTTTTTATTGCATAGGAAATCTCCCGCTGAACACGAATCACATGGTTTTAATCCCGAAAACTAATTATTTCAAGGAGAAAACAGGGATTTTCGATAAAAATGAATAATTAATATTCCTCCTGTGTTTATTGCATCGGAAATCTCCCGCTGAACACGAATCACATGGTTTTAATCCCGAAAACTAATTATTTCAAGGAGAAAACAGGGATTTTCGATAAAAATCGTTTTTTGCGTTTTCCGGCCTTAATAATGAGTTTAGGCGGAAAATACGCTTATTTTGGGATCAATTTTGATTTCTGAGTAATTATTATTCCTCCTGTGCTTATTGGATAGGAAATCACCCGCTGCACACGAATCACATGGTTTTAATCCCGAAAACTAATTATTTCAAGAAGAAAACAATGATTTTCTATAAAAATGAATAATTCATATTTCTCCTGTGTTTATTGCATAGGAAATCTCCCGCTGAACACGAATCACATGGTTTTAATCCCGAAAATCATTTATTTCAAGGAGAAAACAGTGATTATCGTTAAAAATCGTTTTTTGCGTTTTCCGGCCAAAATAATGAGTTTACGCGGAAAATACGCTTATTTTGGAATCAATATCGATTTCTGAGTAATTATTATCCCTCCTGTGCTTATTGGATAGGAAATCTCCCGCTGAACACGAATCACATGGTTTTAATCCCGAAAATCAATTATTTTAAGGAGAAAACAGCGATTGTCGATAAAAATGAATAATTCAAATTCCTCCTGTGTTTATTGCATAGGAAATCTCCCGCTGAACACGAATCACATGGTTTTAATCCCGAAAATCAATTATTTCAAGGAGAAAACAGTGATTTTCTATAAAAATGAATAAATCAAATTCCTCTTGTGTTTATTGCATAGGAAATCTCCCGCTGAACACGAATCACATGGTTTTAATCCCGAAAACTAATTATTTCAAGCAGAAAACAGTGATTTTCTATAAAAATGAATAATTCAAATTCCTCCTGTGTTTATTGCATGGGAAATCTCCCGCTGAACACGAATCAAATGGTTTTAATCCCGAAAATCAATTATTTCAAGCAGAAAACAGTGATTTTCTATAAAAATGAATAATTCAAATTCCTCCTGTGTTTATTGCATGGGAAATCTCCCGCTGAACACGAATCACATGGTTTTAATCCCGAAAACTAATTATTTCAAGCAGAAAACAGTGATTTCATATAAAAATGAATAATTCATATTTCCCCGTGTTTATTGCATAGAAAATCTCCCGCTGAACACGAATCACATGGTTTTATTCCTGAAAACCCATTATTTCATGGAGAAAATAGTGATTTCCGATAAAATTGAATAATTATTATTCCTCCGGTGTTTATTGCATAGGAAATCTCCCGCTGAACACGAATCACATGGTTTTAATCCCGAAAACTAATTATTTCAAGGAGAAAACAGTGATTATCGTTATAAATCGTTTTTTGCGTTTTCCGGCCAAAATAATGAGTTTACGCGGAAAATACGCTTATTTTGGAATCAATATCGATTTCTGAGTAATTATTATCCCTCCTGTGCTTATTGGATAGGAAATCTCCCACTGAACACGATTCACATGGTTTTAATCCCGAAAACTAATTATTTCAAGGAGAAAACAGCGATTTTCGATAAAAATGAATAATCAATATTCCTCCTCTGTTTAATGCATAGGAGATCTCCCGCTGGAAACGAATCTCATGGTTTTAATCCCGAAAACTAATTATTACAAGGAGAAAACAGTGATTATCGTTAAAAATCGTTTTTTGCATTTTCCGGCCAAAATAATGAGTTTACGCGGAAAATACGCTTATTCTGGAATCAATATCGATTTCTGAGTAATTATTATCCCTCCTGTGCTTATTGGATAGGAAATCTCCCGCTGAACACGAATCACATGGTTTTAATCCCGAAAATCAATTATTTCAAGGAGAAAACAGCGATTGTCGATAAAAATGAATAATTCAAATTCCTCCTGTGTTTATTGCATAGGAAATCTCCCGCTGAACACGAGTCACATGGTTTTAATCCCGAAAATCAATTATTTCAAGGAGAAAACAGTGATTTTCTATAAAAATGAATAAATCAAATTCCTCTTGTGTTTATTGCATAGGAAATCTCCCGCTGAATACGAATCACATGGTTTTAATCCCGAAAACTAATTATTTCAAGCAGAAAACAGTGATTTTCTATAAAAATGAATAATTCAAATTCCTCCTTTGTTTATTGCATGGGAAATCTCCCGCTGAACACGAATCACATGGTTTTAATCCCGAAAATCAATTATTTCAAGGAGAAAACAGTGATTATCGTTAAAAATCGTTTTTTGCGTTTTCCGGCCAAAATAATGAGTTTACGCGGAAAATACGCTTATTTTGGGATCAATATCGATTTCTGAGTAATTATTATCCTTCCTGTGCTTATTGGATAGGAAATCCCCCGCTGAACACGAATCACATGGTTTTAATCCCGAAAACTAATTATTTCAAGCAGAAAACAGTGATTTTATATAAAAATGAATAATTCATATTTCCCCGTGTTTATTGCATAGGAAATATCCCGCTGAACACGAATCACATGGTTTTATTCCTGAAAACCCATTATTTCAAGGAGAAAATAGTGATTTTCGATAAAATTGAATAATTATTATTCCTCCGGTGTTTATTGGATAGAAAATCACCCGCTGAGCACGAATCTCATAGTTTTATTCCCGAAAACTAGATATTTCAAGGAGGAAACAGGGATTTTCGATAAAATTCATTTTTTGCGATTCCCGGCCGAAATATTGAGTTATCGCGGAAAATACGCTGTTTTTGGAATCAGTTTTTTTTTAATCCTTCCAATAGAAAGTTTATGAGCAGATATAGATCGAAATTATTGAAATATCGAAATAGGACGTTGTAAAGAAATATGAAAATACTTACACACAACGTAATCCGTGATATATTTTTGAATCTAAAAATTGCTTGCTTTTCGACATTTGCTACTTATGCCGAATTATAATGTGTTCTGTAGGGGTCTTTACTTAATTCAAGATAGAGTGCTGCAGTGCGAAGATGCAGCCGGTCGCGCGCGTGAGCGCGCGTCTCTTATCCCTCGTTTTATAAAAAAAAGAATGTGAAAAAACAAAGTCGAATTTTGTTTAGAATTTTTGAACCCCTTGGATTGTTGGCAACATCTGACTTTCCTGGGGCGATTCTTCACTATTATCGATACGACCGTGAAGTTTGTCACACGTCGCGGAAAGATCAAGCGTAATGATGAAAAAATAGTTGAGGATTTTTCCCTCTTGAATTGCAGTGAAGAGCTTCAATAAACGTCGGGCTTTTATTAGAAAAGCTTTTCACACGATTTATGTCCTTTGCAGGGGACGGAAGATGGTCGGCAAGTGGGGGTTGCGGCAAGTTTATATACGGCGGAAACTCTTCGTCCTCCTTTCTGTTCGATACGAGAAATCGTTGATGCACGAGCCATGAAAATTCTGCGGGACTCTCTCGTCTTATGGTTCGTCGGAATTTTGGCAAATTTTCAAAATGTCAACAATGTACGCTGCGAAAAAAGTGCCTCGACTCTCGGTACGCTGTTCCTTGTTCTATAATTTTTTCAATTATTTTTCATTCATGAAAATTTCATCGCTTCGATTAAAAATTATTTTCACAATAATTAAACGAATTTATGTGAATATTTTTTTCATTTTTTTTTCGTCAGAACTTACCATTCTCGCTTTATATCGAGACGTGAAATTTTTGTACGAGAGACCGGAAGAGATGGACGTTGATGCTATTTTTGGCATAAACTTCGCGCAAGGTACTTTTTATCCGCAAATTAGTTCGACAAATTGGCGAGTTTTTTTTATTATCGCTTGGAAATAATTCACAAGGAAAATCATTTAGTACACGTGGCTGCTGTACTGGAGCATGACGAAAATGCGATTATCCTCGGCGAAAAAAATAGAAGGATGCTTGAGGAGGTACTGTCGTTTTGCAAAATTGCCAAGAACGATGGGAAGCACATTTTACGAGCCAGTGGTGAGTTATTTTGCGTCTGTTTTAACGTCCAACATGGAAGTTATGCGTGTATCGCACGAAAAAATAAAGCAAATTTGATGAAAACATCGTTTGATTTTTATCTTCGAATAAAATATAAAATTCTATTTTTTGCATTATTATAAATATTCTCTATTTCGTTCTGAGGCTGTGCGCGCGAAATTTGATTTTTCTACTGACTCACAGGACTAGAGAGGATGATTAGGCCGGAAATTTGGAACCGTACGATATTATGGAGACGCGACGAACTCCTCGAAAAATCTTCAAGGAGAAACAGACTCAGAATGATCGAAAATGCCTATCCCATTAATCGAGGAACACCTTCGGAGCTGGAAACTTTGAGTTGCTTCCTCGATTTGCTTCTGCAGGATCAACAGTCTGTTTGCACGGTTTCGGAAAAATGCGGCCAAATCCTCGTGAGAAACGATTCACCTCGAGGATATCCATTGACGCATCGACTTCTTTATGTTCAATTGGCAACTGCTGTGAGTTTTTTTTTACGAGAATTGACATTTTAATTCCAATTTGACAAGAGGAATAAAAATATAAATATCGATAAATAAAATATACGTATAATTCATAATAAATAGATTTTTTTTGTCAATAAAATACATTTTTTAAATGAAATAAATATAAAAAATTGTGAATGATGCAATAATCGAGTTGGAAGAAAAATGATTAGAGTGTTGATGAAAAATTGTGAAATTTTAATGAAATTGCGAAACAAACGCAATTAAATCTCATTTATGAGCAATTTCCAGTTGGGCTGTAAGGAAAATTCTCGTGTACCTTTCGCACGAATGAAGAGGGATTTTTGTTCAGCTATTTTCCATCATTTGACGGATCTCGAATCCCTGAATTTCCCATCATTTTCACAAGATCTCGCGATGGAACAGAGTAAGAAAGATATTCGTAGAGTCCAAAAAAAAAGAACAAGAATAACAAAAATTCCGTTTTTTCTTTATATCGTTAAAGTTAAAGTTTCTTTACCACTTTTCGTGCACTTTGAAACAATTCTAAAAAACTTTTCAAAATTAATCTTCAAGTTGCCTTGTGCGGTATGGAAGGATACTTGGAGTTCACCGACGAGCATTTCGCGACGTTGATCACCAGCTGGGCAAACTCCCACGGGTGTTTTTCGGCTTTTGGGTACGACGCGAGATGACTATTTTTTTTATACATTATCGAAACAATGAAAATACATACAACGGAGGAAATAAATTCTTTCGTAGATTCGACAAAAATGAGAGAAAAATGCGAAGCAAGAGATCGACGTCTTTGATGGAATACGGCTGTGACAGCCATGCTTCTGGCGTTGCAGCCGCTTGTCTCTCGTTGCTCGTTCGATCCTTGGTCGAAAATTCCATGTAATTAGTATTCCCAAACGAAAATGTAAGTAAAAAATGTTCATCAATGCTTCAGTGCGAGTAAAAAGCGTATAAATGAGAAATCGACACGAGAAAAATTGTAATTTGAGTAACGAGTAAAAACACAGAAATATCGTCAACTAATTTTACGATTCAAGCGCGAGTTTCGTCGACTTTTTTTTTTCACGAGGCATTTCCGTCGTTTTTTCTCGTCTCTGGTGGAACACGTAAAATTTGTGAACGCAGTTTTGTTTGTCAAACGACAAGCAAGAAATTTCACCGCGTTGCATATTTATATGAACAATTTTCAAAAAAAAGTCATGCAATCAAATTAATTTTATAACAAATCTGATGGAAATATGCGTCAGGTTCAATCGACGAAGTTATGGAGCATTTTAAATTAGTCAGAGCGTCGTGAGGCCGAAAATCGTTATTGAAATCTTCGTTAAAACTATTTTGACGTGTGCGGTATTGAAATTAACGTTCGATATTTTTAATCACTCTAGAGTGACCCGTCAGCCGTAACTTTTTGCAGAAGGACGCCAGTGTATATATATATATATTTACAAGCCCGAGTACAGCGGAGATCGTACGTGGGTACGTGAACGTTTGGATGAAATCCCCAGACGCCAATTGAACGTTCGCGCGATGAGAATCAAACGAACCTTGTCGTGGACCGTGTTTTTCTTTCTGCTCTCCACGTTATTTCCGGTCATTCGGTGTACCTTCCCGATCAATGAATTTCGTAAGAGTTGCACTCGTTTTGGAACGAGAAAATTTCAAATGACTCCAACTATTCGTATAAAAACAATAATTATATCGAAATCACTATTATTATCGGTATTATCATTTTTAGAAAAGAGAACAATGGCGCTGTACAGACTTGTAATTTATTTGGCGCAAAGACCTGAACAGATAAATGTCGATGGATTATACGGCATCACGCTGGCCGAAGGTACATTTCGAATATATTTTTATTTCGCGAAAAAATAATCGATTTACCCCCGGTATTGATTCTCAAACGGAAATATGTATGTGGGCATTTTTTTTTTTTATAAAACCCTCACGAGTCTTTAATCAATAAAGTTTTGCCAAAGTTTGGTCAAACTGAAACTTTCCCTCAAGCCAATCTGTCGGCATCTCTGAGTCATCCAAACGCACGATTTATTCGACCTTCGAATCGCCGATTTATCGAGTGGATTTATGAAATTCTGGACCGAACTCGTCTTCGCGCGAGGAGCATCGTTCGTCCGGAGAGCCACGACGTTGCTTTGCGTAAGTCGATCTGCACTCGTCGTCCACATTTTTTTTCTCGTAGAATATCGCACGAATGCCCATTCCTTGTTTTTTTTTGTGCGATACCGACGAGAAGAAAAATGTTTCGCGAGTTTCGTTATCGAAATCGATGAAGATCGTTCCACCCGACGATCTTCGTCACGTGATCGTTGTACCGAATGCGACCCTTCGCCTTATCGCTGTCGCATCCGGTCTCTCTCTCTCTCGTTTTTGAAGTACCGTCAAACGTCCGATCCTTCTCAGATTGGATAAACGTACCTCGTCGACTTTCGAGTGTACCCTCGATCAATTTGCGGTTCGATCTTAATTATAAAAAATAGCGAAAATGAAAACTATTACGATTATTATTATCATTCGCAGATGAAATTTAATATTCTTGTTGAATGACGAAAAAAAACTATAAATATCATAGTTATTCGTACTATTATTTCTGTCATCGTTAGTTGATATTTGGTTAATTTAACATTGTTTTTAATACAGTAATAATTCGAAAAAGTTTATTAAAATAATATACCGTTTATCGTACGAACCGCAAGTGAATTCGGTGCTAAACGAGCCCAGCCTTTGGACTCGTCCGATATATTGGCAGCTAGGGACACTCGGACCAAGACCGAAACCGGCATTAGGGCTTAATCGAAGCTACGTCGAGGAATCAATATTCCGAGGCAGGCCGCAGGAGAAAGAGAGCGATTCCTGCCTCGGACATTTAGTGGCCGATTATGGAAGGGGAATGGACCAATTCTGCAGAGTTTCGCACGGCTGCACCGAGATTTATTTGCGAAAAGATCGTGTCGCCGGATATCCGCTTACTCACAGAATACTCTACGCGCAAATAGTTCGAGCTGTTGGTGCTTTTTTTTTTGCGAATGGAAAAATTTGATTTTTTTTTAATTTCTCGTTTCGCCTTCATCTGTTGTTTTCGTTGATGATCGTTAGCTCGAGTGCTCGGAAAACTCTGGAGGCAATGTCGTCGAAAGGATTCCGGATTATTGCAGAGAAACTCTGCGGAATCTCGTCGACGAGGAAGTCACGGATTTCCCTGGGGTGTCGAGGGATCTCGCGATTGAGCAAAGTCTGTGTTTCGCCGAAGGCCAGAGAGGGCGTTTTTTCTTCGTTTTTCACTCGTAGCTTTGGCGAAGCTTTTTTTTGTTTTTAACGATTTTCAGTTTTACTCTGCGGAATGGAGGGATTTTTGGAATTTGCGAATGAACATTACGCGCAATTGATCATCAGCTGGGCTCATCCTCGAGGCTGCTATAATTCCGGGGGTTTCTCTCGACGGTCTAAAAATTTTACAAAATCGACTCCGAAGTATGTAAAAATTGATAATTGAACAAGTTTTTTTTTACGACGATTTATACTACGAACGTATTTTCGAAAAAAACCCAGAAACTTCAATGTTTCATTATTATGAGGTGACAAGTGATCTTTATAGAAATGATTGCACGAAAATTTTCGAAAAACTGTTCGAGGATTGTTAAAAAAATGCCTTGAATATCCAAATCCGCTTTTTAGCTTTGAAAAACTTGCGACAAATGCACGAAGGTCATCGAATACGATGGACTTTGGCTGTGAAAATCATGCATCTGGTCTCGCTGCCGGAACTCTTGCCCTTCTCGTTCGCGAAAGCCTTGAAAACACTTTCCAATCAACCGAATACCACGAATAATGATAATTATATTATCGAGGTATGCGGACTCATTCGCAAGCTCGTGACTTTGGTAGATATGGTTTATTGAGTCAGAAGATATTTATTATGGGTAATATACAAGTTTTTGAATTTAAACGTACGAATAAATAATAACAATATATTAATCTGTATGTGTTTCATTATAAATATATTAAACTTATATTTATCCGATATACGTAAAAATAATATTCGGCAGTGTAGAAAGATCGTTGAAAGAACATAATTAGAAAAGTGTAAAAAGCATTTTTCGTTTTAAAAGATTTTTCCCATTTGTAAATAAGTGTAATTCGTCCTTTTCTCGTATTCTTTTTTGTTTTCACCAACAATTTCAATTGGAGTACTGAAAAATCGCACTCTACAATGCTTGAACATTTTTCCCATGCCATTATGCATTTAATTTCCTATTCTTCAATGTGGGAATTTAAATTTATCAACGCATATTGTGCTTTTATTTTCCTTCAACATTCCTTTGAATATATTAAACGAAGAACGATTTTGAATAAACTGTAATAGGGCTCAACAAAATGATTTCGATCACGAAAGACGCGATTTTACTCCATCATTTTTTTCATGCAAACGCCGACACAGGTACTTATAAACGCACGCGTTAAGTTTATCAGTCGTGAATATTCGCAGCCATCGCAGCGATCGTAAATCAAAAGTCGAACTGAAACTCGTATGCAACGTGCATGTAATGAATTACAGTTTCAATTCCTTGATATACGTATTGCAATACGAAAAATTTGATTGAAAGCTCTCGTCGGTGCAGTGTGCGTTGAGAGAAGCGTCGCGAGCCAACAGTGGCGCTGCCAGCAGATTCCCGCTCCGCGCAGTGGGGGAATCGCTCGACCAATAGCGGCAATTTTTATCGACTCTTTCAAATGCGCAGTGACCGAATGGGCAATTTCATTTCTTACGCATTCATCGACCATCCGCTCGACAACTTTAACCACGTAATGCGACGTGTATTTAAAAATAAATGACACCAACGACGATGAGTCCGAATAACGATATGTGTGACAAGAGCTTTGGTGAAAGTTGGGAGGGAAAGAGAAACATTCTTACGATTCTCGCGTGGGAGGCTCAATTTGTTTTTTCGTTTTCCTGCTCCGACAACTTTTCAAGCTCTTCGATAATTGTAGGGTCTCCCGTAAGGACCGATTCGGCTGCTGTTTTTCTCCTTTCGCAGTTCCTGGAAGTGGCTGAACGCGACGAACCAGAAGTATGCGTATATAACTGCGTATGATGAATCAATAATTAATAACGATGAAGAATTTTTGAGATTTTTGTCTGATTGTATGTTCGTTGGCTAATTCACTTACGGAGAACAATTGGTCCGAGTATCAGGAGGATTATGCCATTCGTAAGATTGTCACGATGCTCATCGCGATCGATGATAAATCTTATGGCTGTGTAGAAAACGCTGATGAGAGCACCGAGCAGCAACAAGATGCCGAGTATCACCCATGGCAGCATCATTATCGTTTTTTTCTGTCGACGAACATGACATTTTCAAAGTTTCGACAAATTTTGCATAATCTACACGTATTTGAATCTCGCATTCTCAAACTCAAAGTGTCCAAGAACGACGAACGGTATTTTGAAAAAAACGTTTTGTCATCATTCTCCGTGAAACGAGAAAAAAGAACTGAAAAATATTTTTCGTCATTGATAATCTTGGAACTTTGTATTTTTACGGAGACTCGAAAAAAAGACATCTTTTCGATTTGTGGAGAAACTTTGCTGCACGATCAACAACGAAATTTAATAAAAATGAATTCTTTCATCGAACTCCTCCGGACTCCTTAATAAATTCTTTCATCGAACTCCTCCGAACTCTTTAATAAATTCTTTCATCGAACCTTTAGAGTGCCAGCGATTAAAAATGCCGATATGATGATCGTCATGCAAAGATTTATCGTCAGTATTACGTTGACGGTAGGCCTGCCCAACGCATCCAATACCATCATCTTTATTACGAGTCTCGGCACCGTGAATATCACGATAATCATAATTATCGACAGTATCTGCAACGTTAAAACAGTCAATTTCCGTTAATTTCATTCAATTACAATCTCCTTTCTGTTTTACACAAAAATTACATCGTTATTATATCGTTCGAATATATTTTTTTATTTTTATACAAGATATTTTAAAAAATTGAATTTTTCCTCTCTCAAGTCTAAGATTTTTTGAGTAATTTTGAAAAACATAAACTCACGGTAATTCTTGATACTTACGATCGATGATATTCCTGCAAAGAGAGTGCCGGTCCTCAGAGAGAAACGACAGCAGCACGTTTTCAGCTGCATTCTGAAATAAATAAATGCAAATTCGTTCGATATATAGGTTCGCATTACGTATGATTTTCATCGTTTCGAATGAATAATAAACGAGCATTTTATTTCCAGGTATGCTCACAGGCTGCTGCCTCATTTTTTATGGCAGTCGCGCGGAACAATCTTTCGGTTATTATTGCTTCTCGAATGAGAATATTTTTTCACGATATTTGCCACACACCGTTCGGCGCGTTCTCAATCATTTTCTCCATTAATTCTCTGATCAGATTCATCGATTTCCCACTAGATTTCCGTGAGAAAAAGATTGTCCATGACAAAAAAAATCTTTCTCGATCCCAGCTCTCAAGAATAACCTTTTACATTTCTCATTCGCAAAAAACCAAAATTATAGACATTTTTTTGGTAAAATTTTGATCACGTGTATATTTTTTAAATAAAAAATTGCAAATAGAATCGACGACGAGTGTTCGAAAACGGGTCATTGACGATCTTCGGCCTTTCCAAGACGACTGTGCGTTTTCGATGATTCTGTCTCGCTTGCTCTTTAAATATTTGACCTGCACTGGAATGTTTCGTAACTGACCTTGCGATACGTGTATTACTCCCACGCGATTCGAATGATTTCGTTGTTGCTCGTTGTGATACTTTCTAATGTATATCGATGAAAATAATAGCAAAGAATATTAATTTTAGAAGGTTACAAAAATCGAAAAATCGATCTCAAATTTCGATTCTTTATTGTTTTTTTTCAACATTTTCAATGATGCTATAACTTTTTTCTTCTCAATGGTACCTCAGCTTAAAAGATTCACTAAAGTGAGCACAGATATATAGGAAATCGATAAACGAGCGTTCCGTCTTGGTTTTACGATACAGCATACATTATCGAAGTTAAATAATAAAGAAAAAGAGAAAAAAACCGGTTTCTCCACTTCGGTGCGTGAAAGGTGTCATTCAAATGAATTTTTCGCAATATTTTTGCACGCACAAGACACCACGTTGGTTTCCTCCGAAAATACAAAATTTTGCGCTTTTCCATTACAGAACCATTAACATGTTCATTTTTTTACGATTTTCATCTCAACTGCGGCGTTTTCTCTTTCGCGATACTTTTCAAATTTTTATCTCGGCTCGGTCCGTCCAGCAGACGACTTTTTGTACGGACACTTGTCGTCCGCGAGAGACACAAATAACATCTTTACAGAAATGGTCATCGCCGGATACTCGTCTCATAAAAACCGCGACGACTCACGCTTCTCCGAAATCGCATCTCCCGTATACCGTTAATTTATCCTCATTCAATAACAAATTAATCCGCGATAAAGGCGAAAAAGTATATTTTCAACGAGAAAAATTGATAAATCCGCCATACTTTTTTCGGGAACGATATTTTGTCCTTCTGCGCAGTGAGTCCAACAATTCCAGCGCCGCGTTGACGACGAACGATAAATTCAACAGGTTTTTTTTTTTTTCGTAAATAAACGAATCGTACGAACAATTGTTTTTTTATTTCATTTTTCATTCGTGCATCCGTCGGTGATGGATTATTCGCAGTGCGTGGCCAACGTCACGAGAGAACGAGAGAAAAAACGCAGATGCCCTCGACTTTCGTCACTCGTTGCTGGATGACGCAGTTTCTTCTTTTTTTGAACGAGGTGACCAAGATCACAAGTGCTTAAACAGACGAGGAGGCTGGAAAACAGGAAGATGAGGACAGAGCACATTTCCTTTTTTGGATATTACGGATCTTTGGGCTCTTTCTGCATCTTTCCCTCTCCTCCTCTTGCTCATATAAACTTCACGGTCATTCGTGTCTACTACCGCGATCTCGGTCTTCGTCTCGACCGAAACGCAACTCACAGACGAGAAATTTTTATCTACTTTAAAGATAATTGGTAGAACGAAAAAAATTCGAAAAAAAAAACGATCAGCATACACTCGACACTCGTACCATTCCGAAATTATCGTGTTGGTGGAATTATATGAAATTGTATAATGAAAGAATCAAACGAAAATCCCGAAATAAAAGAATTTTCAGTCTTAAACTTGCTTATTTTCGTCTTGTTATTAATTATATAACGAAACATTCGTCAGTCAAATAATTCCGCAGAATTCACTTCTTCATTTGTCATGGAAAAATGTTTCGCAGGAAATTATAAACAGATTTTATTTATTTATTTATTTAAAAAGTTGCTGAATATCGAGAATTATTCGTCGGATCGCAGTGGCGTTATTTCCTGTACGTTTGCAAAATACTTCGATGTCAGCGAATCACTCGAGAACGGGGCGGTCGAGCGAATTGAACGAGCAAACGTATGATTTTTTGTAGCATAATTGTTCGATAGGAGAGCGTATTAAATTCATTCAAAAGCCTCGCACGAAGATGTATAGGTGTGAGACTTTTGCCCGTGTAAATTTACACGCTGAGTCAAAAGGTTCCCCTGCTCTCGAGGTAAACGAGGTTTAAAAATACGACCTACGGTCTCTAAACTCCCGATCGACGATTCAAATCACTCTGGCTTGCTGACGATGCGCGCATTAATAAAAGCTAAAATCAACGAAGAAAAAAAGTCAATGAAAAAAACAGCACCCGCAGTGACAATAATAACATTCTTGCCGATTATAAAATGCGATGCAATGAGAGTATGAATTCATGAACGTTCAAATATGACAGCACGTTTCTGTGACGTGTAAAATTGATAGCCGAGACTTCGTCGAGTCTGGCTTTCGATCGTGGCACATGGCCAAAGATGAATTCGTTTTTACATTTTTATTTCAGCACGATGGACCGATAGCCTCTGACAGTTATATTTTACACTGACAACGAGATAACAGGATTCGCACGTCATCCCATTCCCATCAAAGTTGATTGAAAGTGTCGTGAATTTTTTTTTTACCAATGGCAACAATAGTGTGATTTTCCTCGTTAATTTCATCAATGCAGTGACAAAAAGGTGCAAAACGCGATGTGCGTGGAAAATGATAAAGTTACGCGGAGCAATATCGATTAATTAATTCTTTTGCAAACGAAGAAAATGAAAATGGAATTTTTTGAATATAACTACGAATCGTAATTTGATTAATTCTTTGATCGTGATATTCTATAGAAAAGAAATGTCCGGATTCTTCGTGCGGGAGATCTTCCATGGTGTATGTGAAAAACTATATTATAGTATAAACTAAAATTGAACGAAAATGAGTAAAAATTTTTGGCATGAAAATTGTTGTTTATTTCATGAAAATAAACATTTCCTTATTCTTGCACAATATTTTTTCATCGTCAAGTATATCTTATAATTATTCTGGAGCAAATATCCGTTATAAACACCATGACGAACGTAACTATACGTATAAAGACGTAGAAAATACCGATTTAACGTCACATATGGAATCGTTGGTTTTTCCCCAAGCCGAAAATTTTACGATTTAGTGACGGGTGCAGTCTGTATACAAGCCGATGGTTAAAGATACCTCAAGGCCGGTTAATGGTCGAAGAGGGAAGAAAAGGTTGCGCAATTGACGAGAGGGCTCAACAATTTCCTGAACGAGAAATCGATATCCATTTAATTTAGGACGAAACTATTAGGACAGAAACTATTTGTACAGATGTGCGCAAAAGCACGCGAGAATATATTCGACAAAAGACTTTTCCATAGAAAATAAATTCTCGGAGCAAAATAAAATTCCAACGGAATATTCGTGTTTTTTCGTTGGCCATCGCGATTAAAAATATGAAATCGCCTTGTAAGACGACGAGAAAAAAAAATTAATAAACCGCCATGGCATTGGTTATTTCGATTCAACAAACAAAATCTCAACGAATAATGAAAATGCCATTAAAGACAACAACGAGTCATTTTTATGCAAACACAACGCGCGAATTAAAACGATTACTGTCATTCAATCGTATTGATTACGAAACGAGGCTAACTAGAAAACGATCCGTATTTAAATTTAGATTTTTGAATGATCCGCGTCCGAGGGAAAAAAAAAATAGTACGACGTGAAAAACAGAGGCCAACATTTCGGAGCAACTGTTGCTGATGAATTTTCAACTTTTTTTTTATTGCGCAGTATGAAAAATGTGTCGAGTTCGATTTTCACCTGAAACAACAAGAGGATTTCACGTTGACGTTACGAAAGAAGTACTCACGTCACGTTCGTCGATTCAAATCGTCCACGGGAATCAAAGCGTCGAGACGCAGTTATACTTTTCACTTGTGTACACGCGTTTTCCTGTTTTTTCGTTGTGCGCGACAAGAATTCAATTCTTCAACCGATAAATATATTTTTTAACGAAAATTTTCATAGCACGAAGGAGAGAACGATTCCTTTTTGAATTATTTACGATTGTTCGCTGCTGGGTCCAGAAATCTCGCGCTCCGTTCGCAATACGAGATGGCCAGAAACTGTGCCAAGAACAGTACAGCAGCGCGCCAAACCGCGGCCGCGATATACCCACATGCACGTTACATTGACAAAAAGCGTTCTGGGCTCGCACACGCGCGTCTCCTCCGAGTCTTTTACACGAGCACGTAGAAACGAACACCGTGTATGTGGTTGCACCTACGCGATTGCCGACATCATCGAAAGAACTGTCGAGCTTACAAACGCGTATTTCATGATGGTTTTCCGAAAATAAAAATTCGTCTTCTGCCTATAATGAATCCTTTTTATTGGCAAATTTTTTGCAGAGGTGAACAGTCATCGTCTTTTGATCTGTCAAGATCCCTCATCCTTCTTTGCAGAGAAAAAAAAAAGAGGATCAAAATATCATGACAAAATTGATAGAAATTGTAATAATACTTGCAATTAATTACGGAATAAATGAAATAATTTCATATTAATGTAAAAAAGTTTAACATGAATATACATTTAATTTTATTGTTGCACGTAATTGGGATACATATACGGTTATACAGGATATGCAATTAATATTGATCGTCGATAATTACATGGCTTCAAAAATAATCTACAGACGTTTTTGTTATTTTGAGCAATTAAAAAATAAGCCGCCTTTCATTAGTTGATTAGTTGTGCGGTACAGTTTAATTTTCAATTCCTTCTTCGAGCTCGTCGCGATTATCCAAGTATAAATTTAATGTCCATTGCATGAAGAAAAACAAGTCTCGACGTATCTATTATCTCGATTGAACCCATATGTTTTCCTTGCTTAGTGTCACAATGTTTTTCCTCCACAGCTCAGGATAAAAGCTCTTAAACTCGTAAAACGTATCAAGACTCTCGTACCGCTGACACAGAGCACGTTTGTTCACGGGTCCACGAGAACGAGATTCTTTGAAGCATTTATTACACAGTGCATATATAGTACGTGTACGTGAACTAAATACCACTGTGATATTCATCATACACGTTTGTCGGTCAGTATCATAGCTTTCGCTCGTTTTCACATCGACGTACGCGACAAAGAAATGCACCGATGTCGTTGGTCGTGTTTTCAATAATATTTCGCCGATTTCGCGCCATTTTCCACAGACTGGCGAAATGAAAATTACTCGACAACTCTGGGATACCCCCTTGTACGAAAAAAAAAAATTAAACTCCATACAAGGTACAATTTATACGATCATTTAAATTCCCAGAGATTTTCGAATATATTTTTCTTGAATTTTCAAATTTCATCTCTAAACGCACCGACAAATTATTATCCGTTCATAGCGAGTATCCTGCAAGTACGATGGGTACAAGAAAAAAACATGTAACTTTGCGCTTCAAGCTCTAATTGCAAGAAGGAACGAAATTCTGGTCGAAAGATTTGTTTTGGGAATAAGCGAAAATTATTCGTTATTTTGCTGCTTCAAATTGTTGGTCTCGGTTAATTATTTTACCGTGGAGCCTGAGGAAATAGCCAATAGATTTTGTTTAATGATTCACAAAACGCAAAACCAATCGGAAGAGTCGAAAAACGAGCATTGAGAATTTTCCATCCACAAAAGCGTGGCAAAAGTCTTGACGCGTTGTAGAAATGCACATAGCACATCGAAAATGAATTCAACATTGAAATAACGATTATATCGCATAAATACACCGTGGACGCTAATTGACTCGTTATTCCCTTTTTCTCAAACGTTTTCATTGCCCTGACGATAATCTGGCGAAGGTTAAAACCGTAAGCGACGATGTTCACTCTTCCGAGAGCCTGTCAGAATTGCGTAATCGCAATACCACGTGAGCTAAAGTTCAATCGCGCTTCATTGAAGGAAAAGTTACCGAAACAAAACACTGACATCATTCGAAATTTCGAAACTCAATTTACGCCCAAAAGTACTCCATTCCATTGAAATTTTTGTTTTCACTAGGAAAATATCATTTGAAATACAAATTTTGGCACGTTATCGACGATAAATTGAAAAAAAAGCCAATTGTTCCTGCATTAAATTTTGCTTATTTTTAAATGATAAATATTTGGATTTTTTCGATGAAAATAAGATTTCAAAGTTTCGACATACGTTGTCCATAGGTTCAATACATCAGCGATTTGTGAAGCGCCTGACTTCGGGCAGCCTTTTATACACCGATGTAAGGCGATTTTCAAAGGGGTTGCGAGTTGCTTTCATCGCCTCGTTACATGTATCACGATTATATTTTTTACTTCAACATTTATTGTATTTTTCAAGTCTTCAAAATTCAGTTTGTACCCTTTGATCTTGTGATATGATTCGTACTGTAGCTGGGAAAAATAATTCTCAGGTATCATCAAAAAAGTATGAACTCGAATTCGTGTAAACGATTCGACCAGTTGTTTTGCGTGTATCCGGCAACTGAGGAAAACTCGTGTCGTTAAGGAAGATCCCCGTCAAGACTTGGCCATTTATAATACAATATATCCATATATTTATATACACATTTATGTATTCACACACATAGTTTGAATGCAAGCCTCTTTTTCGTGAACTTTTTTGCGATAAAATTCTTAAAAAAAACGTACACTTTGAGTGTAAAATATACTCGTTACAAATCTCCTCGAAAAAAGATAAATTTTCTTCAGATACTTTCGATTAAATGTGGTTTACTTGTTATTTCTTCGGACAGAATTATTCGTGAGCATTTTCTTTTCAGTTCAAAAGATTACTTCGGCAAAAGATTCGTCATCGAGAGATCATCACGGAAATAATCGTAACTTTGTAACTGGTAAATCATCAGATGACACTGTTTCCATAATTTTTTTTTTTCGATGACAAATTAATGGTAATTCATTGGAATTTGGTTATTCACGATTTGGACCGACGAGTCAATACATTCAGTGAGATACATCGAGGACAGATGCATTTTTTAATGCAGTACATTCGTTTTTCGTACATCAAACGTCAATATTGAACGGTGAGGTTTTTTTGTTTAATTTGCCTTCATCATGTGTCTGCACAGAGATGTAATTTTTCCGTTGAGCATTGGTGACCACTCGATATATATATTTTTCTTTTTTCTTGGATAGTCCCGTTGGTGGCCAATAAAAGACATGAACAAAAAATTGAACACAACGATAGATTCCGTTTGTAGAAAAATTCTGCAGAATCCGTCGACTTTTAACGAATTTGGATTGTTTAAAGTTCTCACTAAGCTCTTACGAATTAATTCACAATCGAGGTCACAAGGATAATTGAAAGGATCATTCGCAATGTTCAAATGACGCGAGCAATCGATGCGCAACTTTATAAATTGAATAAGTACAACAAAAAGTAAATTTGTTTTTCATAAATCGTAACAATCGATTCTTAATCATTTACGCAATATTTCTTAAAAAATAACGCACGTTGACACATTTCAAAATATATATTCTTTTCGTTATCCTTGTGTTTTTTTGTAGAAAAAGGAATGCAAAAAAATGCAAGACTCATACGTGACTCTTGAAACGTATTTTCGATGGAAAAAATGCTTTTTACAGTTTATACAAAATTATGAAAAGTTAACTGAGCTTTTGAGGAGCGAAATATTTTTTTTTCTCAACGTAGTTTCATCCTCCTCACATTTGTGCCTCCTTAGACATTGTGATAGGGCGGCAATTGCGGGGAAGATAATATTTTCCCATCTTTCGGAGTTGTCTGATGTCCGTACTTTGCAGCCACGAGCTCTTTGTAATAGCTGTGAACGACCATCCAGAAGTAGATTTGGATCGCTGACGGATAAAATAACAATCATCAATGATAAACGCGAAAATCTCGACTCGTGAGGAATCCAACGAGAGAAGATCGATTTAATTGTTTAAAGAAGAGATAGCCTCTGCTATGTGATTCGGAAAATCTTCACTCTCGTTTGTGTTTCGAAATAGAAAAAAATCTCACCGGTTGATGCCGTTGCAAACAGCATTACAGCGAAGAAAGCGCCAATTGGCAATTCTATGGCGGAAAGAGCCGTGACAGCTATGGTGACGCATACAGCACCCACGATACCACCAAAGGCCAAGGCGAGCCAAGGAAACACGTATGCGGCGATTTTCTACAATTTTATTTTGTCAGTAGTATAAGTGAATTTCAAAAAACGGCGCATCGAGTTGAGAAACCCAGTTTTTTTCCTCGAGTCTTTTCAAAAGTCCTGATTATTTTATCTTAAACGTCGCTCACCTTACTGGCACCGGCAATCATGAGAGTGGCAAAAAGGCCCCCGATTACGGCGTAAATCAACAAGCTCGCTATTAAAGCCTTAAGGCCGAACAACAGACCTTTCGTCTCGATTTCCGTTGATTCCGGCATGGCGGTTATGTGAAGTCCCATCCATATGGCATTCAGTAACGCTGAAATCTGAATTTTGGTTTTTTCGAATTTTTATTAAGCGGTAAGATTAATGTAAATGATGGAAGAATTAAATGACGGTAGGCGAATAATATCATTCGAGGAAGTGACGAAACATATGTTTAAGGACTAAAAAAGAATTTTGATATTTTGACTATGACATTCGCAAAAAATGGCGATGCCAACGACAGTAGTAGATATTTGCAGTACTGTTGCCCCTTAATTATTGCTCTTGTTATCGGAAAGTACTCGTGGAGTAATCCACTGGTACACACTTACACGTTAAAAACAGGTTTTTATTGGATTTATTTTTGAAACGACGATGCGATGAATTCTTAAGAGGAGGGAAATATTTGAAGGCGGAAACATTTTTTTTTTTGTCACTCACCAGCGACAAAACACCAATGGTTATCGTTCCACTCTGCAGGGGGATGCAACCGCAGCATGTTTTAACCAGAAACTGAAACACGTTATCGAGGTTATAACAGGAAAGTAATGGTAGATGTCAAAATGAATGCAAAAAAGATTACCATCGGGAAGAACACTTTTCGTTAGGGCATATAAAAAGAATTTTTTTTTCCTAAATTACTCAATGATTTTTTTGTAAATAACGCGCTAACATTCTCCAATTAGAGCAATGATCGCAATACGTTGCTTGGAATCTTGACTACATTTCGAGGCAATTTAGCAATATACGTGCAGTCCAACAAAGCTTGAGTGAGACTACGTTTGTGGACGATTCTCCCGTGATTGAAAAATTACTGGACCACTTTGAGATAGAGTCTGTACGAGAGTGTTAATAGACAATTCAGCCAGTCACATGCAATTGCCGAACATGTCTCGTGGATTATACTTCATTTCGATTAAAGACAAAAGTAATCGAATTATTTCGGTTTGCATTATTTTTAATATCTTCGTGACAAATTGGCTACTGACGTTATATTTCGCGCGAAATTTGCAAATTATTTTTTCACTCAAAAAAGTAGCGATCGAGAGAATTTTTCTTCCTGCGGTTCGTGGTCGACTGAGAGCCCTGGGGAATTTGATAAAATCGCGTGATTCGCGTGAGATAATCAACGAGAAAAGAAATCAGTTGTTTATAACGCTGAAAAATGATTATCCGATGATTATCACTGACGGAATTACCTCGACGTATAGTCGGATTTCGTCGTATTGCGTGTCTGTCTGCGTTCACCGTAGTTTTCTATTTAGCTACGTGACCTACGGCTTCTACGATAATCATTATAGTAAACTTTTATTCGCTTAGAATGTGTTTATATTTACAGTATTGAATATATTTTTCGACGCAATTACTTATTATTCCAAAGCAGTAGTATGTAAAGATGGAAACTGAGCAATGTATACGCAACTTGAGGCAGTGGTGCAGCAAGGTCCGGAAAATTTTTAAACAAAATTAATACCAATTTTCGACGGTAAACAAATTACGCAAATCCTCACCTAATTGTTCGAAAATTTTACACTCCAAATCGCAATAAAAATCGACTCAAGATTAAAATTAAGCAGAAAAGATCAAAATTAATACTTGATCGGTGATGGTATGATTTTGGTACCGTTTGATTTTTTTGTTCACGTTTCTTTATAATTATAATTATTTGTGTTACAATGTTGTAATATCAACACGATTATTTATAATAACGCGGTTCGAGTTCTCATAGATTTTTACGGACGAAACATTGATCATGATTATACTGTACCGTGAATGTTTTGTTAGGTTCTTTTGAATTTTTTCTACCATCATGACGATGCGAGGAGTATGTTTGCACAGTTGGTGTTCACTAATCATGTATCAAGCAGACAAATATCATAATGAAGGATGTTCGGAATGTACGTATGAGATAACGCGTTAGAAGAAGAAAACCCATTGCGTTCGTTGCGAGAAAATTATCATTTTTTCGATGACGCATGTTTGAAAATCACTAAGGAAAAAGGTTGAATAGTAGGGAAAATAAAAACACCGAAAATATTTTTATATTCTCCACGAAATGTATCGATAACCGTCGATCACTTAAAAAACACGCATTTTATACGTTTTTTTTTCAAAATGAAACAACTGCGCAATCGCAACGCGATTTATTTAATTAAACGTAGAATCGTCATGAAAAGTGGTTAAAAATTTAACTGAAAGAAAAATGTTATTGGAGCTTTGTAGCTGTACGTCGGACTGTTAAATTCGTTATTTTTATTTCTATGTGAGTGAAATATCTGAACGTATTATCGTTCTAGATTTATACAAATTCTTCAATCTTTCGATACCTCATCGAAATAAAAATTGCGCGGGATTTATTACACCGCATATCGTTAATTAAATTCCGCTTACCATTTCGAAAGCTGATTAATACGGAGAGGCAAGATGGAAGACGGAAAAAATCGGAGGTTAATATAGATCACCAGCGGCGTCTTAGCAGCACGGAAGAAATTCACTTTTTTTTTTTAATGATGAATATTTGTTTATATCTCTGTACCTCTGTTCACTTTGGCAACTCGCGCGTCACTGTGTCGATTTCCCAGCCGCGGTAAATCCGGACCTGCTGCGTGCTATACATATACGATTTATTGATCGTACAGAGCGATTAGGAAGGGGAAGCTGGCTCGCTGTTCCGGCCAAAATCTTCGCAGAACGCGAGATGGCTCTGCTCTATGCAAACGTATTTAATCCTTTATTTTTACCACATTTTTAAGGACATATGTTTTACGAAATAAAAATCAATGGAACGAATGAACATTTTTTCACGTTTCGTGTATATTTGTATTTGTGTCTTTTCTGAGTTTGGCATCAAAAGGTTCGAACCACCGTGTTCTATGCATAAACTTTGTTTATATTCTATTAATTATGAGATCGCGAATTAACAGCGAAAAAATGGGCATTTTGTCAACCTAACGATATTGACTTTTCGTGACAACATTTTAATTACTCCTAATAAAAAGTTGATCGTTGATTGAAAAAATTTCGCGCGATTGTGGTCGTTTTATTCGTCCCCTGATTGGTCGGTGAAAAAAGAATGAATTGCGTGGCACAGACACGTTTGATTTTTGACGCGCGCGTATGTTTTGTTTTTGCTTGAATTTCACTTTTTTTTTGCGTTTTCGCACTGAAATTTCGAGTTTTCGTGAAAACATCGATGAGTTTTGTTATCGGCGGAAAATTTGCGATGGAAGAGGCTGTTGAACTATCGAAAATTCGAAAAAAAAAATTTCATCATTTTTCGCTACTTTTCCAGAATCGTCGAAAAGCCGGAATTTCAAAAGGCCATAACTACGTATTAAATCAAGCTACATAGACTTTTTGGGGGTGTTTTGAAAAGCCCTCGAGTAGACTTAGAAAATGGTGAAACTCGAATGTCGATAGCTAAATTCCTTCGTCCTCAAAATCGATGTTGAAAATTGGCGAAAAAAACGCAAAGGGGTATGTATGGGAAAATTGGCGAAAATCGAAGGTTCGTCTTTAAAATTCTGTCAAAAATCGAAAAGTGAAGATATCTCGATGAACCAAACGGCATTTCAAAGCCTCTACAATTGACAAGAGAATAAGCTCTAGTTGGAGTACCTACCTCAAAGGCGGAAAAAATGGCAATCTTTTTAGTGAATTAACTCAATCCGGTGCAAAATGATGGAAAATTTTATACCTCAAAAATGATTTTTGCTGGTCCATGTCGATGTATTTTTTCCCGCTAATTACGAAACACACCGGTATTTCATCTAAAACCCAATATATCGGTCCGAAAATGCGGAAATACGAATTTTATCAATTAATTACTATTTTGTCACTGAAATATCGGTTTTTCAGGAAAAAGTCGGTGGGTTTCGTAATCAGCAGGAAATTTCCGATCAGATAAGCTGTTGAGAGATCGAAAATTTGGAAAAAAAAAAATTCTACTCATTTTTCGCCACTTTTCCAGAAACCTCAAAAGTTCGAAATTTCGAAGGCTCGTAAGTTTTGCTTTCTGATGCGTGCGTATGTCTTGTTTTTGCTTGAATTTGACAGTTACCGGATTTTGACAGGTTAAATTACCTAAACAATTAAGGCGCTGCAACGCAATCGTGTGATCACGCCTGTGATTACGACTATCCATCTCTAGTTATATACATATAAAAAACTGATTCGTCATTCATATTTTTCCTTGTTTTGAAGCAATCAAGCAATTTTCCAATCTTATTACTTCTAATCACGTTGGTACCGAAGAAAAATATGAGCTCTCTAAATTTTTTCCAAAGTAATTTTTCTTTCCGCAAATTGCTTTACAACTTATCGATATTGTTACTATCTGAAATCAACGTGCATGGTACTTTCCGAGTGATGCATTTTTTTCAGATTTTTTTAGGTAGAAAAAACTATGATTTTCAGACGCATATAAAGTTAATCTTTGGCTGGCAATAATGTAAAATAAAAGTTTCATAAAATTGAACACGCTTCTGTATATCAAACATTTTGAACTAAAGCGTATGATCTGCTACTTTGTAGACGTTTACACCGGCGAAAATGAGCATTTTATGCAAAGAAGAGCTATTTTTTTGCCTCAATGATTTCTCATATCGCACGTGCACGCGCGATCGTGTGCACGTGCCACGTGAGTTTTCTCGGAGCTTAGAGAGACAAAAATCTCTATGCTGAGTAATTGAGAAAAAACTTGGAAAAATTATTGTTGCATAATGCACAAAAACGATGAACCTGCACTTTGTATCCACCAGTAGTGATATACGTTTTTTTTTCTAGAAAAACATGCAGTTTTTTCACAAATCGATGTAACCTCCTAGATTTTTAATATATTTTTTTATCAAAATGGTTTTAATCAGTCCCAATCGAGGGATAAATCATTCCTTTTGGCACTTTCTATTTTCTCTGGGTTGCTCATGAGACTGTCCGGGCTGCTATTGAAATGCATGGTAAAATATAAATGAAAGTAATAATCAATTATTATTTCTGTTTGCATTCATCAGTTCGATACTGATTACGACATACGAGGAAATAAGGAAATACCATGTTTCGAAACTCATTTGAATCTCATCGGTCATGGATGAGCTATACATATATGAGCGAAGAAAAAAAATCGTCGATAACCGATAGCGCTGCTGTACCATCGGAGCATTTTCTATGTATGTTTTTCTATTAAATATATTTATCGTTTTTGCTGCGATTCGCGTAATTACTTTCTCATTTTGAAAGCGTTTTCAAGTAAACCTGATATTTCATGATACAGAATAATTAGTCATTCCGTAATTTTTGGCTCACCGATCGAGCGCTGGACGACGAAATGTATCTGCGAGATAATATTTTTCTTTGTCGACTGTTCGAAGAGATCGAGTTCGTAATCGAATAGCCTTTGCCACAATCATTTTTATTCATGATTCTTCGTATCAACGTTACTCATTGTCGGTGGCATTCCGAGATATGCAAGTACACTATAATGATACAAACCCACATACAAGTTTTCGTGATTGAAAGACAAAATTGTATGCATTATTCGTAATATGTAGCAACGATTATATAACAATTATAGAGACATTAAAAAGGACATTAAAAAAAGAAAAATTGTAATAATGAAAACAATGTGATTCACAAAGTGGTAAAATGTTGTATGCCGGTTATCGTATGAGCAGGAAAAACAAAAAAAATTCTCATCAACGATGTTACCACGTGTCGCGTGTGTAGAGGTTGAATTTTTTTTCTTATCACGGGAAAGACTCGCAGACGGTACAAAAAGTCGCAGAGACAGCGCGCAACCCATAGTCCGGTTTGTGACAGTTATTTCATGCAATTTTGATTAGCTTCAATATGCAGACGTTTTTTTTACATCGCTGACGAGATGTTAGAGGAAAATACGAATTTATCGATAAAGAAAACGGCCGATGCGACGCGTAACTTTTACGATGGAAAACTTTTAATTATCGTAAAAAACATTTATCATATGATGATCAAAAGTTTTCTTGAAATTTAATCATTTTTTAGTGAAAAATAAATGCGTATTATTATTGAATATATAAATGAATTTTTTTTCTTGTTCAGTAAGTAATTGAGTGTCACAGATATAAAGTGAGTAAAATAAAAATGGTAAAAATATTTTTTTTTTCGTGACTTTTTAGGGAGGGAGAAAGGGCGTTGTATCATTTTTTGGTTTTTACACTTTTGCGGCCAATGTCGATTTTATTGAAATGGTTGGCTTCACGATTGACGTCGCGTTTAATATCGGCTTTTTGCCGACGTTTCGCAAACGTTGCAGTCTGCATCTTCAGGGCTGGTGTGTTCTTTCCTTTGCTATCGTGCAGCAAATTCTCGGACACTGAGGCATCCGTTCTTATCGCTTAAACTTGTCTCACTTTCGAGTATAGTTGGGACAAAAAGCAGTCGCTAAACACGACATTCATTCGAAAGCGTAGCATTTGAATAATAACTACCTAATTTTTTAATGCTACGGAAATTCATTAATCATCGGTTGCGGTGCTGCAGTTTACCGTAAATACAACGAGATATTTCCATTCTTCCGCAACATTTTTTTTTGTTTTTCTTTTGACGATATCGAAAAGCCGATAATTTGCCATTTGAAAGAGGAAAAAATGAACCTATAATTAAACCTTTTCAAACACGTTGAAATAAAGAAAAATACCTCAAAAAGCACTTGTATATCAAACAAAAAAAGCATGTCGATGAGTGAAAAAACTTGAATCTATACGTGTTTTGAAGACTTTCGTAAAAACATTCGGTGATTGAAATGGTGAATTTTTGTTTTCAAAGATTTCCATCGGGTCTCTGGTAATCGACGTCGACGTGGACGTCAGTTGGAAGACGAAACGTTCCAAGCATTCATCGATAGCTCTCAACGAGTCACACAATTTTAACCAATTCTCGAGAAAAAAAAATCGAAAATATGATGGCCTTAAACGGAGGAAAAATGACTCACACTACTTTCATCGACTATGAGAAAACGTTGGGGGAAAAAAATTTGAAAAAAAAAAACAAGAAGGGAACGTAATTAGCAAGAGCCTCAAGAAAAGCGACAAGCTAGAGGCGATAAAGAGCGTTAAAAGCAACTGGTAAATTTCGTATACGCGTGCAATTGACGAACCCGTTGCTCGTTCCGCCTCTTTGCTCGTATATACTTACTCGAATTTCCATGTACGTTCCATCGTTATATACAAACATGTTTTACCGATAACAACGAATACAAATAACGACGGAGGTCGTTATTTTCTCCCCTTTCCACCGGCTCAAACCGCGGAAAATGGCGAAAACTTATCGGCATCTTTATAAAGGGGTTGGACGTTGCTCGTCTATTTCATAGTTTCACCTGAGCTTTTTACGTCTTCATTTCCACCATCATGGGACTATCCGCGAGGCAATACGCGTTTTATCTAACCCTGGTCTTCGCGTGTGGATACGCAGCTGCCGGCAGCAGTGAGTACAAAAAAATCAGGAACAAAACATCGAGAAGCACGAAATTATGCAAATAGCTTCATTACAGAGATCGTTGAATTTGAATCGAAATTTTACGGAATGATCAATGGCGAACGTGTCGGTTAATTCATGAGACATTTCAACAGTGGCCTTCGTCAAAGTTCTGTTATCTGCCTTTCCCATTTCAGTTGCCAAACGGCAGACGGATGATGGTGGCACGAATACATTGGCGGAATTTATACAATATGCGATTGACTTGATCGATAAACTACCTATTGTGGGACCCCAAATAGCGGATAGACTGGAGTGGATAGTGAATTTATTTAACGCTATCGAGGTGCTCACGAATGGTGCAATTGCGAGGCTTCTTGGTGGTGCTTTACCTTGTAGCATTACTCTGGAAGGAACCTTCTGTACAGGATTGACCACCACCAGCGCTGTTACTGCATTGCTGCTGTCGACACTTGACGCCATTCCTAGCTTTCTTCTACCGGACGTTTTGAAGTCTTTCATAGCTATACTTATTAGTATGTTTGTCGACCCTGTGTTAAATGTACTTTTCGGGGGCATCATCGTTGATTCTTGAATTTTTACCGTCCCGATTATGGACGGGTGAATAAAGCTCCGAGAAATGATTTGAATTAATTAGAGAAATAAAAATAAAATCATTGCGATCGTCGACACTTGAAATAAAAATAAAACCATTACGATCCTATAATGTGGAAACGGCATTTGTCAGGAATGGTCAGGAGGTCCATGTTGAAATGGGAATTTTGCGTTGAATATTGCATATATTCGACATTTTCTGTTTACGAAAAAAATCTGCGATGTGACATTTTCTAACGTGAAATAAAATTGATTTTGGAACGATAGTTTTTTTTATGATAAGTATTCATTCTCGCAGCTGTATGAAAAAAACTCACTCGCAGGACCTTCGTATTTTTAATCTTTGCTGCTTCCATTTTGTTATGAACATTTTATTGACCACGGTGGGTTTGGATATGGATCGCTCGGGGGCGAAGTAGCTCAAAGTACAGATATGGATTTTTCTATACAAAAATCGGTTGAAATTCCGATAAGTCGGAGTTGAACGTATTATCGAATGGAAATTCAAGCTTTCCACGTGGGTTTTGCAGTGAGGCTTTTTGACTTTCCACGAAAAGTGATGGCGACCCAACCTACAAAAAAACATCCATTTTTCACAACTTTGGACCGCAACGTGTTTCAGCTACGATCAATATTTTGTACGTAAAGCTGGGAAAAGCGTGATGAAATTCGTTTTTTATTGTTTCACGACATAAAGCGAACAATATTTTATCCTTACTACCCTGAGTATTGTATGGTCATATTTGGCATAATTATCGTTGAAAAGTTCTCAAACTCCTGAAATATTCTCGCAGTGTTCTCCACCGGAGTTGTGGCATAAATTGGAGCATTAAGTGCCTGCTTTGCGACATCCACTCAATTTGCGCACCTGTCGCTGCTGATACAAATGGAAATATCCCAAGATAGAATATGATTTTTCGTGACAGATCCCTCGATGTTCCTGAGTCGAAGACCCATCAAGTGGCGTCATCCCTTGACTGCCTTCAAATATTTATATCGGAAAACGTTTTTGGCACGAGCAAGACAATATTTCTCAAGATTTTGATCGCGGGATAAGCCCGGATGTTTTTCAAATCATTGACTTTTTGAAGAGGGTTGAAGATTTCGCAGAAACTATCTATCGGACAAATTTGTAGAATTTTTTCGTGAAAAGCCACTATAATAAGCCAGCCATTCGGAACATTTGAAACGCGGATAACAGCATGTTCAAGATTAACGCAATGGGGTTTGGATCCTGAAAATCGAGATTTAAGCTTCCCATGACTCATTCGGTCGTATGAAAAAAGAACATTTCCGGATATATATTTTTGTATCGACAAACATTTTTCCTACATTTTTGCTTGCCTACAGCAGGGGAAATCATGAAGGGTTTTGAAACAAATTTCACGCCTCAATAAAGTGGATTGCACTTGACTTTTATTGCATCCATTATCAAGCCAAATGACAGAAAAATAAAACAAAAACAAGTGCGACTAACGATTACAGCTGCGCGGTTTCAATCGACATCCTCGATTGTCGTACGATCAGCCCACTCTCGTGGGCATTTTATCAAATAAGTCCGAATAAATGCAGCCACGTGTATACAGTATGGACCGTATTCAACCAAGTGGCAACGTTTGTCGGAATCAAACCCGAGCCTGCTGCAGACACAAGAAAATTGTCGAATAACGGTAGAAGATATGATTTCGTATATTTCCAAGCGCCGACGAGGAGGTTCCAAAGTATCTCTCTCGCAGAATCCGACAGGTTCAATAGGATCGTTGATATTATTTCGCTGGCGTAAGACTTAACGTCTGCCAGGAGTGCAGTGCTCAAGGAAATATCGGTTGAATTTGTCGAGTCGTTGCTCTCGGTATTGCCGATTATAAAGTACATCAGCCACGTGATAATTTCATAAATCAAGTCAAACGGGGTGAAAAAAATATCGAAAATGCCACGAACGATTCTGTATGGTAGATACAGAATCGAGGGAATCAGCATATTGATGATCGAATCCATAAATGTTGAGATGCTTCCTTCGCATGTGATCAGAGCGTTGCGGTACTTATAAAAGTCCAAAAATGATACGTAAAATGAACGTTATAACAGTAGATCCACCGCCGAATACAGTAGTCAAACCTCCACCAAGAACGTCAAATATCCCTTCAATGATTTCGACAGGTAAACCGAGGACGGTTGACATAAGGGTGGTTACGGCGTTCAGTATCGTCGAGATGATTGTAATCGGAATACTCAGTATACCTTCAACCAATGAAATTATCGCAGAGAGCACCTCTTCGGGAATTTCAAGGATACGCGCGATAATACCATCATCGTCTCCATCCTGGCCACCTGGAACGAAAATAAAGAAAATTACAATGAAAAAAGGTGTCAATGATCCTTACAACGAGATTGGTCCGCTTGTTTATTCATCCGCTCCAGCAGACCAGATCTTTCGATTTCTTTTACGTTTCTTCAGATTTGATCAGCATGGATCTAAAGACAAACACTCTGTAAAAATTCGGACGCTCCGGAGCGTGTCACAACTCTGCGAATCTTCACCATGGAGTACTCCTATTTTTGACACGGGTCTTTCCAAACTTTTTTTCATTTTATGGAAAACTAAAAGACTTTGCTCGTTTTCCATGAAACCTGCCTGATGGTGCAATTTCTGTCGTCGTGCTTCCGGTTGCTGTTACTCCACTTTCCGTTGAACTTCCACTTTGTTGTCCTCCGTTGTCGGGTGAAGTCGATCTCGGTTGCGGCTGTTCTGTTGTTGAAGCCACTTGGGCGCTTATCGAAGCGACCGCAACCGATACCAGGATGACGACGATCGCTAGTGGCTTGAACATTGTCGAGCGTCGTGAGCACCTACTGACGTTACTTGTGCGTGAAAAAGTTTGTATTATAGTCTCCCCTCCTTGGCGAAGCTTTTTATCGTTGTCTTGAAAAGAAAAAAAACAATACGAACGAGCTTTGAGCACCTGCCGATTGTTTATCGCGGTAGCTCGAACGTTGTTAGTTAAGTATACCGATTTTTTTTATTTTCGTTACATCCAGCCGTCATTTACACGATATCATGTTGAAGCGTTTTTGGTACTTATGCCACCAACGAATTTCCGGTATATTAAGTGCAATTTCATTCGCTGCTGCAACGAGAACGAAGTTGCTTTCAATTAAAGGAAATTATGACGCAATTCGAGTCGCGCATACGCACAGTGTCTAATCTTCCAGGAAGAGAAAATAAAGAGTGCTGGTAAATGTCTTATGACGTCGGAAGAAGAAAACGAAAATCAGCCGCGTTCGGTAAAAAGTGTTGAGCAATTGTCGAAAAGTGATGAACGATCGTAATAATGAAACCGAATCTCATTCCTACTTTCCCAAATGGCTAGATTTATTTTAGGTATCGGCCGCAAAATCGTATTTAACGGATTGATTTTTAACGGTTCACGATGATCTTCATCTTCGCATTAAGGGGGTTGCTAATTTAACCCTGCTGTCAACTGGCCTTGGGGCTGACTCGGTGACCGGCAGACGTACCGAGAGGCCGTTTCTTCAGACAACCCTTTCGGAACTGAATGTAAATCCTAAAACGTTATAAGGGTTATCTCAATACTGTTACAGCATCTTTCCAATGATTCCTCAGTACGCACCTTGATGAAATTTTTTTTTTTCGAATACGACAGTAAAAAAATGTAGTACTAAGCGAGGCAAAAGTTGAATACACAAATGTACTATTTCCATACAATATTTTCCGTGTTTCCTCTGGCAAAGTCGTAACTGAAAGGAAATATATACATTTTTAAATATATTTCAAGAATGTAGTACATACTATTGAGTTTTCGATGAAGTTGTTTCGTAATTTTTATATCACCCATAGACAAAAAAAAATGCATAATGCATCGCAGAGATAAGTGATATTATTCCGTGACGCGATGAAACATTGCATTCTTAAGTGATTCAAACTCATGTTTAAATGCGCGACTTCGCGGTAAAAAGGGAGATATGCAATTTCTTTTTACATATTTGAGTTTTTCAGTGAAAAACGCCCCAGCTTCTGCGCTGAAATTGCCGAGTTATTTAACCCTTCGTGGGGTCGAAATGACCTCATGATTTTTTTGGTAGAAAATGGTTCTTTTGGCGCATTTTCTCCTTCCTGATTTTTTTATCGCCATTTTGAAAATTTCAAAAAAAAATTTCCCACGATATTCTCATTCTCACAGGTTCAAACTAATGTCCTGAATTTTTATGAGACGTTCGGAATGATACTGGCAATGTGGCGATCGTTTAAACATGGCTGGGGTCGATGTGTCACCGTGTGATCAGCGTCGAACTTTCAGAACGTGTGACCACGAAGGCTTAAGGTCGATCCTGTAAAAAAAACATCGTTCATTGAAGTTCGAAAATTCAATGTGACTTTTGGACGGGGCATTCGAAGGAAAAACTGATAAACTCAACGGAAAGCGACTATCGCCGTGACGACAACGAATCGTTTCTTCCTCTTTCCGCTGGACGTGATGCGTCATAAAAAAACGACTCATCTAACAAGAAAGTTTAAACAAAAATTAAAAATTTAAATGCTCGCCGTTGCCATTGCCTCGGTCAAAAGAGTCACTTTTGTCCTCCTGTTTTTTTCTCTTATCGTTACCGAGTCCATGACCGACGGACTAAAGTGTTGAACCTCCGTAATGTGGATGATAACTTTCAGGAAATAAATGCCCCATTTTTTGCCACGTTATTAGAGTCGTTTGTCGATCATTTGCTTCGTTGATAACGATATTTTTGAGGCTCGGTAAAAAAGAAACTAAGAATTGCTCGTTCGTTGGTTATTATACGATTGCTTGGATATGATAAGAAAAAACGATAATTTGACATAGCTTTGGCAAGTTGCTTCGGGCAGTATTCACACAATGTCTACAATTTTTCACGTTTTTTTCAAATCATTCTCGATGCGTCATTCGTTGCTATGTAGATAAAACAATTTGCATGCGTCGATTAAACCGAAAGTGACGATGCATTGAACTTAAAATTGCAAGAATTTTCCTATCGAATGAAAAATGTCATACTCTATTCCCAAAAATTTCAGCAAAAGCTCAACATTCTCCGGTTGATTAGAAAATGAAGCAAATTAAAAAAAAGCTACACATTTTCGTAATTTTACTTCGTTACGGTATCAATTTTTATACCGACAAAATAACGCGATCTTTCACTTTTGAATTTGCCAAAGTCAAGCGGTAATTAAATCTATTTTTTCGTCACCTCGGTATCAAAATTTATGCAAAACTTGTTATCATTTTTTTCTCCTGATTATCATTCGATGACTCATCGATGGCTGGAAGTTTTTCAGGCGCAGTTGGCTATCATCGTTCTCAGTAACATAGGAATCTATTTATTGCAGAAAAGCATTTTATTTTTTATTGTCGTCATTCTTTCAGCCAAACTTTTCTTCGATTCTTCGATCTTGATCCAGCTTGAAAAATAAATCGTACAATTTTCCAAAGAGGAAACATTCCGATTGGGAGAAACAGGAAGGAGCGATTAATGTACTACTCGAGTCGACATAGACAAGTTTCATTTATTCATTGAATCGCGTAATTTATTTAGAAAGCAAAGAACTATTCTTCTCGTTTCATAATTCGACATAACATAACGTTGATTTCTGTCAATTTTGAAACAATTTATTCTTCCACCATGGATTCAACAATAAATCCTACCAGACTCCTCAGGCACGTGTGTAATTCTTCTTATTATTTCATCAATGAAAAATCATGACATCTCGTACCAAAATAAATAAGCGACCGTAAGACGACCGTGAAATTCAATGAAAAAAAAAATCAAAAAACAAAGTCATGTTCATCTACGCATCGTCACATCGAATATCCAAATCGGTAAAGCTGTAGATTGTGCAGGGCAACGTTTTCTTCCATACAGTTCTGAGTACAATGTCGAGCAACTCGTACAGCAGAGATGTTACGGGCCGAAAGAACGATGATATCTCGCCGACGATTCCACCGGTCGTCATGGGTTGCGTTGTCACTGCCATACCGTGTTATGAAGTTAATGAAAAAAAAAAAATAGTAAGAGGCAGTAATACAATCTTATTCTATGGAGCGGAGACTCTTCGAATGTTCCGATACGTCAAAATCCATCCGTTTTTTTCTCTTCTTTGTCAACAAGTTTTTTCGAAATTCATTTCATTCAAAAAAATTGCCGAAATTATCGAGACTCACCGTCCTGGCCATGTACTGCTGCTACCGCGAGAAGCGAAAGCACGAGGAAGGTCCAGCTCAAACTCGACGACATTCTGGTCGACTTTGATCGTTTGTTCCACGGTTTTTTTTTCCTTCGTCAAGTGACCTTGAGGAAAATGCTAGTATGCACGCTACCGACCTAATGAAGCTTTTCTTTCCCCTCCATTCTTATATATAACGTTGGCGCCTTCGTTACCTGCTTATCGGCCGTTTTTTTTTTCACGTGCACATCGCTCGCACTCGCTGTTACTCCTCGCGAGTGTTGAGTAATTACGTACGACTGTTTATACCTAAGGTACGAGTTTAAATATGGGCGGTTCAACGTCGTGTTCAACACCAAAAACACTGTACTATATCACCCGAGTGTGTCGGAAAAATCAGCTATGGAGAGAGCGATTATTATAATAATTGAAAGACGAATTATCTTCCTATAAACGCTTCATATTAAACGTTCACTTTTTTAACGTTTTTCAAGCTAAACTCGAACGCGTTTTTTTCATAGCTTTTTTGTCTCAATGGAAAAATAACAAAAATGCAAACCCATACTTAATAATAATAGTAATATAAAATAAGGAAAATAAAAGAAAAACATGTGGAGTTGCTTCAGAAATTTTGGGAAAATTTCACTCCCCTGGCCATCACAAATTACTGTCTTCTTTTTTGTACACGAGCATGGCGCATTGTCGACAAAAATTATCGATTTTCCAACAGTCATGAATATTTATGTCTTTTTCTTTCGAGTACACTGATTTTGTTTGAGTTACTGGATTGACATGGAATCGCCCATATATGTGAGTTACTATATTATTTGTATGGGTAGTTTAAAATGATCCACCCACGTTTTCTTGCTTACAATTAGTGCATAACCGAGAATTGCAGTTTATGTCAGGGAGGGAGTTGAAAATGGAAAAAAAAAACATTATTCCATTTTGCAAATTTGACATGAGGTTTGGTCTCCAACCATCGCGGAAATTGCGCAAAGCATCGTGAGAAATAAGTTGATCGTTATTCGTTCATAATATGTATTGAAATAATTTAATCTCACGACTGGGGGAAAGATTTGTGTCATATTTTCAAAAATTGTATGCTGAAAATTCAAAATCTTCAAATCTCATCATGATCCGTGTAGCGCCACCATTGATTTTATCCACGGCAAAAAGTCGCGGATTCTCGTGTAAATTTCGTACTCCATCGATCTCTTGACGAATCTTGACTTCAAGCCAACGAATTCCCCGCGGGGATTTACCAATGCGCCACCAAAATCACCCTATGGTGTATTAATACATTTTCACGCGAGAAATCGTGCAATAACCATACCAGATTAATTATCGGATCAATTTGATAATAGATACCCTGAACACTCCGGTCAGATCCATATGAGTTGTCGAAATATGCAACGAGCCTGGAGCTTCTTTAACTCCCTCGGTGTACCGCAAAACTGGCACCTTTTGCAAAAGTTTGCCCACCGTATTCGGGAAGGATTTCCACTATTGATGGAACAAAAATTTGTCACGGTTTTTTTTTGATTGAAAAAAAAAAAATTGAAAAATCAAAGTATGGGGATTTTCTATACCCTCTGTATTGAAACTGTGAGTCTCAATGCCTGTTTAGCGGATATCTCAGAGCGAGTCTCTGCTCTAGGGCAGAATGTATCCAATTTCTGCATGGACATAGAGTCCAAAACCAACCCTTTTTTTACCCTAGAATCACATTTGTTCAGTTTCATCGAAATATTCGTGCGATTATTACCACGAACTGATCTAATTTTTTACTGAATTATTTTTCCAAAATTGTCTCGTATCGACTGATTATAGAGGCGTTGAAACTCTCAGATTCGATACAAACGTGCTGAAAAATATAGCGTGTGACGTAAAAAAAACAAAAACATGATTTTTAACTTCACACTCTGCTGAAATTGTCTTGTTTCGTCTCTTGCCACGGCATACACTATATTCACAAAATTTGACAACGACTAAACGTCAAAAAAATATTTAATCATTTAAAAAAAAAAATCACCATTAACTCTCCGAAGCCGACTGCATAAAAATAAGTCCCCAGAGTATCGTCATCGGTTGAGAATTCTGCGGCTCTCTTGTGTATCTCGGATTTGAGCTGAAACAATTTTTTCCGGAGTACGATCAGTAATTCATGAATTTGAATAAATTGTTTTCGTCTGTATTTTCTTATCATCATTGGTATTTTGCATGTACTTTGAGAAGAGCAATGTCGTTTCTTCTTGTTTCGGGATCGTAATTCTTGTGTTCGATGATGTAATCGACGTCGATCATCTCATCGATTGTGCATAGGTCATCGGTTGATGTTACCATTAGACCATAATTATCGGTTAAACAATGCGGCGGTATTATGATGAAACGACGATTGTAAATAACACCTGTGCATACGTGCTCGGCTGGTTCCTCAGGATTTTTTTGACGTTGTACCGATACCTGCATTTATTTTTAAACCATTTTTTTTTCAAGTCACTACTACGTAATATAAATGATGCATCGTCGAAAATTCATTAGATATTCACGATCGTCGATCAGAAATAGAAAAGAATTTCACTGTACGTTGACTTACCACGTAATCGAATTCTCCGAGTTTTGTCATGAACGAGGGTTGGAGTTCAAAATCTTTCGGCGAAAATCGATATTATTGTTAAAAAATACAATTTGACAGGAAAATATAAACCGACTTTTGTAAAAATAGGTTTATCGTTAGGAAGTTAAAAAATAATTGTACAGTTGGTGGAAATACATTTATTCCTGCGAGGTAGTTTCTATGGAATCATTTTAACGAGGTTTGGAAGCTCTTGCTCAATGAAAAGTAATTAAATTCGGAAAAATGTTGAATTTTTATGAATAAGTATTACAAAGTAAGTTTTACCAATGAACGAATTAAACACTACCCACAAGCACTCAGCAATACTATACAAATCTGAAATAAAAGAATTGTATACAAGTTTTTGAGCATAGTAACCTTAAACGATAACATTATCAAGAAGTTATTGAAAAAAGGTCAAAAACTTTTTTTTCTATATTCAGAAAACTTCTTTTCGTGCCATGTTAAATTCGTTCACTTTTTTCGATACATCAGAGTTTCGATACAGAAGAAAGATTTCAACGATTGAATCGATGTAACATGGCAAGAAAAGAAGTTTTATGCACATTTCAAAAATTGTTTAATACTTTTGTTGCTCAAAATTACCGTGCTCAGTTGCTTATACATAGTTCACTCTTTCCAATATTTATGGCATTGCCGAGTACTCGAAATTTGCAATTTGGATTTGGGATGGTTTTTGTACAGTTTAAATAGTATTGACTGAAATTATAACATACCAAGTTCACAAGATATTGGTCCAGGCACGATTGGCCAAGGAATTTGCGACAAATTAAATTTATTCGTGCTACCAGGGTCTGCGGAAAGACGCGTCAACGAATGTTGATTCGTTATTGCTTCCGTATTCTGGTCGACTGCGTCATGTTTTCTCAATTGGTCTTTCGGAGATTCGCGTCGTTTATGCAAATTTGTAGCATGAAAAATTCGTTTCTTCTTCCGAACAGGCTCATCATTCTTGTCGACATGACGTAGAAATTTTTTCCTCAAAATTTTTTTCTTCCCTCCACACTGGACGATCGATCGGGTCACAACTTTTTTTTTTCGTTGATCCGGGTTGTAACCGGTCTGATTAATGTTTCCCGAAACTGAAAAATTTCGCACATTCCGCAATCTTGACTCATCGAACGAAGGTTTCAACAACGTCGAACTTTTTGATGCAACTGCTGTTGTACGCGAAATATCAAAGGGTGAAATTTTTTCTCTCGTGTCATTTGAAGTTTGCCCCATCGTTTTCTTCGGTGCTTTGATCTCTGGGCCACGATTTTCCATTATTTCATTATTTTTCTTTCCGTTGAACTTAATTTTCTGCTTTTCCGAACGATGGATAGATTTTTTTCCATCACTTTTTGAATTCATTTTACCGGTATTCGCATCATTGACAGTTGCATTAGCCGAATTATTGGCTCGCGAATTTTCGACAATTTTTAATCTCCATTTGTTCTCTTCGAGATTTTTCGATGTACTCGATTTTGAAAAATTGAACGAATTCTCCATTGAATTATTATCATTCGCGGGTCGATATTTCTCGGCTGGAGAAAATAATGATTCATCTCTCAAGTTCGTCATATTACTTGCGTTATTTTGAGCTTCAACATTATCTTGCTTCGGCGACAGTTTACCAAGAACGAAAAGCGGTGCGAGCAAAATTGATAAAAACGAAAGGCGTCGCAACATTATTCCCGTACGTTCAAAATCACTGAGAAATTGAGATCTTTTTTCTTCTATGTAAATTCGACGATCTTGAGGAACGTTCGATGACGCAATGAAAATTGGTCGATGCTGCGAGCTAACTATGAAAGTTTCTCTCGTTCTGCGTGTTCTCGAGTTAACGATCATTGCGGTTCTTATCGAGCAAAAGCCTATCGGAGAAATGAACTTCCATGCTATACGATTATGGTCGAGTGGCAACCAATTTTTAACCTGGAATAATAATCGAAGCGATAATGGCTTTGTAATAAACAAAGCGAGGCAATAATTGTTGATTTCGTGTTGCCAATGTGATCAATCCCACGTAATTTTTATGTTATTTTACAACTTATCGTTTATTTATTGTCAAGAAAAAAAACAGTGATAAAACATAAAGTATTCGAGGATGTTATATTTTTAGGAATGGTATATTGGGTTTGGCTTTAAAAAATGTAATGGAAATGGCTACAGAAATATGAATTGCGATAACATTTCCTTACGTTTCGATGAAACTCTCAACTTTATAATCCCTAAAAAAGAATCCTGAATATGTCAGAGAGAAAAACCCGATTATTCTCTGAAAGATATATCGTTGACGTATTTCTCTATATAAAATTGTAAAAAATAAAAAAAAAATTGTTGAACATTTACGAATGTGATGAAAATGTGTAACCCTCATGACGATTCTTTTTTACTTTATACGGGAGGTTAAAAAAGCGGATCGTCCCGCATCTAGAATTATGCGAACGTCAAACTTTCATAGCGTGACTATCGTGCATTACCAGATTTGTTCTATTATTAACATGTGATCTATCATACACGATAGCGCTATATCAGTGGTTCTCAGATGACTTTTAATTATTTTTTCATGTTTTCATAAAAAAATCGCCATATAAAAAGAATTACACGAGAATCGTAAAACAGATTTATATTCAAAAACATCGGTTTTTTTTAAACCTTTCAAATCGCAAACTTGACGAGAGAGTTTCATTATTTCACAATGTGCCATATTTTCGTAACTTAATTTCAATATTAAATTATAATGTTGTATTATTTTACTACTCTAATATAATATTACAGTGGCCTAAAAATGATATCCATTTCAAATGAAATTTCTGTACGAAAATATCATAATACGATTGTTCGGTAATAAAAAAAATGACGGGACACTTGAGAGAAAAATCTTTGACGTTCTGTTTGACAGTACACTGTATTGATTAAAATGCCAATGCAAAACTTAATCCTGCAATGATCCTAAAATTGGAAAAATGGAAAAATCCGGAATTTTTTTGAGGGGAGAACCTGCGATGCAGATAAATCGATTTTAATGCCGATTCATAGGATCGCATATGAAGAATTATATTTGCACATTTCTGTTCAAACATCGGTTGTGTTTGTCGAACAAATCGCGACGAAAATGTCGACATGCTTTGGAAAAAAACGAGTTCTAGGTCGTCGAGGAAAATTGCTCAGATCGTTCGATCCTATCGTCAGTTTTCATTGTTGGTTTGTTATACGTCACGTAAAAGCTTCAACCGGACAATCTATTTTTTTTCTTTCACCGCACTGTCACGTCTACATGCGATTTGCTATCTCGCCGTGGAATCCTTCAGAAATTCTCGTGCTGTAGCGGAATCGATTTTTTTGAAAATCGGTTTTGCGGTGATTTAACATCACTCTAAGCGACGTCTGACGACCCTTCTCCATTAAGCGTATGTTATTACGAAAAAAAACAACAAAAACCATTATCCAGGAACGTTAGAAATAAAAACAACATTCAGTTTTATCGTAGCGTTTGTTGCTGCAGCTTCGATCGGAGCATTCTGTTTTTTTTGTCACATAAACTTCGTTTGATATTGCGCGGTATGGTAATTCAAAATAGCGATAAATTCATGAAATTTCATGAACGTTCTTTAGCACATACCGGCAATGAAAAAAATTTCCGTACAGTATGAGTTTCGAATTTTTGAACCGTATGAATGGGAGTTGAGATTTAATAGCAGGTCAGTAAGACACGAATCTGATAATTTTCAAAGGGAAATTATAATGGAGAAATAATAATTAATGTTCCTAAATATTTTTCACTAAATAAAATGCTGAATCGTAGAGTATTAAGATCGTCGAATCTTGAGTCGTCGTTCCATCGAACGTTTAAAAAAATACTCAATTTTTTGAAGGTTAAAAAGACAGACGTCAATCATTAAAATTAATTTCATCACACGACATGCATTTAAAGTGCACATCTCAGCTAACGGAAAATTTGTTGCACTTTTGGCAAAGCTGTTCTCCATCCTGGTGGAGCGTCATTCAGCATTTTCAACGGTATTTTAAAATGACTTAACATTGTTTATAATAATTTTTTTGTTTCAGAAGCAAATTATGTTTCGCAAAAGGGTATTGATTGTCTGGACTCTTATGATCGTTGGATCTGCTCATGAACTGTTAATTCGTCCAGTTTATGTGTATCAGAGCATAATACAGGGAATCCATGACTATTTTAACAGCACGTGTATTATTTTGCTACATGCCACGGCTTATCCCATCGAAACACAAGGCATCGATCTAGATTTCAATCGAATAATTTTCCGTATCGTCGAAAATATAATTAGCAAGAAAATGCGATTAAATGTTTCTTTTTTCACACTAACCTATTTGAAATAGGTTTGAAAGAAGGCATCGATCTCCAACAGCTTCAAGCCATCCTCAGTGGACGTCACATTCGTACAACAGCGATGGATTTTCGTACCTTCGCAAATCGCGTAAGCCACCGAAATATTTAAAGGCATTTTGTCATCGACGCGGATAATTTCATTTTTTTCAAGCTTATTTATTTCAGGTCGGTTCCAGCTACTTTAATATCAAAAGACCACTTTTTGTTCTTTTGAATGATTCCAATGACACGAGACGAGATTTCGCCGAGGTAAATCGTAGCTGGTGGTTTTAAAAATTATTCAATATAGTTTTGCGTTTGTTATTCACATTTAATCGATAATTTTTTCAATGAATTCGCTCGAATCTTTCGATTCTTAATTTACGAAAGTTCGATATAAATTGAAACGATGAGCGGAAAAATATCTGGTTAATGACACGTGTCAACAGCAGATTACTAGTTGGATCGACATGTCTTATCCAACATGGCTGATTTTTTTTCGAGATGAAACATCGATAAGCAATTTCTTCGAGGAAATTTACGTACCTTTCGACTGTAAATTCATGATAGCCCAGAGTCATGGGAATGCGTCCCGTGAAGTGATAACCGAGATATATCAAATCGCTCGTAACAAGGAAATCAGAAAATCGAGATTCGGTTCTTGGGATGCTGAGACCGGTATCGAAACACCGAGATTGGGATTGTATCAAAGAAGAAACGATCTTTTTGGCCAAACGATTCGTGTCGCTTCCATTCACGTGAGGTGGCATTTTACCCGGCGTTTTTTTTTCTTCTTCGTTATTTATGTCATTTATCCTCGCAGGATCCACCGGGATCTTTAATCGTTCGGGATGCTGATGGAAAAATGATCGGACTCGGTGGATTCTTCGGTGGTATAGTGCAATTGCTGGAAGAAAATATGAATTGCACGTGAGTTTTGGTTATAAAAATTTTGTGAAATTCTTCGATTATTATAATTATTGTTATCTCAAAACGCATGTTTTTTATTGTTTCGTTGCGGAATGGGATTCTGTCGACGATCGATTTTTTATACAGCATTTTTCGGCTTTTTCAAAAAGTACCGTTGTCTCGAAATTCCCTCGGTTTGTATTGGTGGAAAGGCATTTGTAAATACACACCGTAAAATCATTATTTCCCCTAGTCCGATGGTGGTAGTTTTTTTTTGTCATGACCATCGTGACTTTCGTCTTTGTGTTTATCCTCTAGATTTTTCTTAATTTTCTCTTCCAATTCTTTCTGTTTCTGCTTGATTTTTTTCAATTGTCGCGCCGTCTCTTTCCGAAAATATTCCTCCTGACTCGCTGCTGATCTCTCTTCGAAAATGTCGGTTTTCGTGCCATCGCCCTTTCGTCTACGTCTCTCGGCGTACGATCTCCTGCAACGACGGAGCATCCATTCGCGACTGATTCTCTCGATCGAACGTTCGGAAATTTTGCGCAGCATCTTCAGACTTCAAATACGACACAGATTTCAGTACCCTTCGGAGAAATTATAGCTCGTTTCTTGCATTCTTCGAGGTTATCGAATAAATTTTCAAAAATACGGTTATTGATATTGAAAAAATTTGTTTGGCTGAAATTCATCATGTATAAAATCGCATCATGCAAAATAATTTGTACAAAATCGAATCACGATAGAAATTATAAAAATTCGTGCAGTAAAGAAAACTTTAATTTTAATATCACAGCCAAATGTCATGGGGTCTACGAAACAATTGACTGATTTGGCATTCAACAGCTGACCTATTTTATTTTCAATTGACGTGTTTGGAATCCGAGCTTTTTGCGACGTGCAATGATAATTTCACGTCAATGATAAAACGCAACGCTTATTTACGAGAAATCAAAAGTCGTCGTTCAAAGCAGTCTTTTTTGAAAAGCAGAGTCTTTGTAAACCACAGTATCGTGTACCAAAATCCAAATTTGAAAGCGAAAAACAACCATAAACATCTAAATTGAATTACAAAACGTCTTTATAAAAAATATTCCTGTCATATCATGTCAATGTCGTTTGTTGAAAATAAACACGAAAGTGTTCGACTGTTCTCCTACTGGATATATTCGGGACGTGACATATGGTTATCATTTTCATTCTGATTATTATTCTTCTTATTAATCGTTATAGGGATGATTCTTATAAGGGATTACTATTTCTTTAGAGTAACATATTTCGAGTCTACGACCTGGGGCCACTTTTTATCGAACGGTACGTGGACCGGTGCTATCGGAATGTTAACCGAAAATGAGGTGGACGTTGTGGCTGCCGAACTTATGATGACCCGCGATCGTCTCGATGCGATTGACTTCACGACGCCGGTTTACACGACGAAGTATCGAATCATTTATTCATCAGAATAATTTATCTTCATACACACATCCCTCTCAAATATTAATCCTGTATTTATAATCCATACGTTTGCAGATGCCGTGCATACATAAAAAGGCCATCTTCTTCGTCACTAAAGTGGAACGCTTACATAGCGCCATTTCATTTCGGAATATGGAGTTCTATTGGCATTTTAATAATTGTTACGAGCGTCACTATTTCTCTCGTTAAGTCGATTGTACCGATGATATCGGTAAAGGACCTTGAAAATTCACCATCGAATTTTTCGGACATTATTTTGGCGGTTTTTGGGGCTCTTTGCGGTCAGGGTAAATCTGGAATTGATTTTGTACATTTTTAATTTCGATGGCATCTGAAATCGAAATGAATGGATTTTTTCCCCGATCAAATCGAGTATTCAAACAACCAGCGTAAGAGATTGGTGTGACTTAATTCGATCGAATTAGGTTTTTTCATTTTTTTTTCACTTGTTACCCTTTACTCCATTTCAATTGCACGAGCGTGAACAGTTCTGCACGTTTGTCAGGAATGGATCAGTCTTCGTTGGATCCAATTCGAATAATTCATCTAGTGATACATCTTGCTGGAGTTATCGTTTTGGCAGCATACTCAGCTGCTCTGATCAGTTCATTGGCAACGAAAACTTTTGTTATGCCATTCACGACTATGGAAGGACTTTTGCGAGATGGCACTTATCGATTCGGAGTAGTCGGTGATTCAGCTGATTACAGTTTTTTTCAGGTACCCAAAATTCGTGCATTATATTTGTACTTGAAGAGAAACCCGACATTCTGTCGTATGGAAAATATTTTTTCACTGTCAAAGCTTTGTCAAAATCAAATATTTCGGTGAATCCACAGATTCGCAGATAAAACGAATCTTTCGTTGATTATTTTTACCTCCGTATTTATATACAATAGGATTACGTAAAATTAGCAAAGATATGAAGTTTTCAACAAAATTACGTTTACAACATTTTTTTTTTGAATTTTACTCTGAAATCTCGAATGAAAATGCTAATTTATCAAATCGGGGATCGAAACATAATTGCAACAGAACACAACCGATAAAGTTCTTCAAGTATTGTTCGACGAGGTGTTGGCCAAGGAGCTAGAATTGCCGAACAATTACGACGACGGACTGAGACGAGTATGCGACGAAGAGAATTATGCTTTTATGACGTTGGACAATGTGGTGTCGCAGATGCAACCGAAGCTTAATTGCAAAGTTGAGCCTCTCGATACGATAATGCAGTCCTCGATGGCGATGGCAGTTGGACATCAAAGTCCTTACAAGGGAATAATCGATAGCAAGCAAGTTTATTTTTTTGCGACAATGACAAGTTTGTCGAATTTTTTCTTTCATTAATTTATAGTACTATTATTTATCGTTGAATTTTTAGTTGAACGAAATTAAAGCAATTGAATTTTTGACATTGAGCAGCATACTATTGATACGCGACAGTGGATTGTTGCAGCGTTTACTCAATTCCGAATGGATGCTGACAGCCAATAATGTGAGTGAAATAAAATTATCGTCAACGATATTTCGACGTGAATTCCATTTGATTTTTTTTGTCATCGTCAAAGAACATTTTTAAGAGTATAAAATAATTGCAGCGTGAACGAGGTTGGACGACTGTGGAAATAGAGGACGTCTTGCCTCTCGTAATCATCGTAGTGATTGGTTTATTTTTTAGTTTTTTAACTCTTGGTAGCGAGCATCTCGCGATCAAGAGGAAGCGTCGTACCGTCAGAAAAAAGAGAATCGACAGATCGAACGTGGTGCCAACGATTGAATTAAGAATGCACAATGGAGTTCGGATTAATTTGTCCAGATTATGAAAATCAAAACGTACGATTTAGTTCGGACCCTTCTGCAATTTTGGTACCCAAATGAAATTCTTTTGCTCGATATCGCGTGGATACTCAAAATGCACCGTTCCCGTCCGCCCTTCTTCTTTTATTGTACAATTTCACGAAACTTATTTTTTTTAAATAATTTTTGCGACAGATGGAACAGATAAAAAATTCTGTTGTATCGACAAACATCGAAAAAATAATAACGATGGTAATAATCACAATTTATATGAACATTTTTGTTACTACCAGCGTTATCATTACTGTTTTTACTGTTAGTAATATTACACGAATGTAATATTGTTAGCTTTCTCGGAACGATGATTTTTTTTTCATCCCCCATAACGATTCAACTCGTGGATTAGAAAGAAATTCTAATTTTCCTGACTATTCCGCCAGAACTGTCCAGTATAACGTGTCGTAATAACAAAACCAGGTATCCTCGTGGTAAACATTGTGTCGACGACTTTTAAGGCAAACAGTCGTGTTTATCTTGAGTGTACTTCGTTGGAGAGTCTTTGAATACCCACTGATCTACGATGAATTTGTCGGATAATCGATAGAGCATATATTTAATGAAGGAGTTTGCTTGAATTTGCCAGAAAATTGTTTGCCTCGTTGATCGAAGAAAAATTGCGTTGATAAAAAAATAATTTTCAAGCTCTTATCGTCAATCGTGTCCCGATACTTTGAGTTTCACGACGAATCATTCGATCTCATCGTAATGAAAAATGAAAAAAATCGGCAGAAAAGCATGTTTTGCGGAAAACATGACGACTGCGACGACAACAACGACAGCAACAGCAACGAAGCAACATCATTCCGTTGGGTTTGAGGAAAACAAGGAAAATTGTTTTGTTAAAGAATCTGAGATATCGATCAATGTGGTTAAACAGCTGAAGGTTTATTACGAAGGATTTTCAGACGGTCGTGCTAGTTGTGGAATCGTCAATGAATCGCAAAGCACAAAGGCTACGGATGCGATTAAAAACCAGAAAAAATCGGAAACTCTCGTAGATCTCGAAAGACACGAGAACGACGAACCGAATAATCGTCCGGGCAATCGCGTGGATGATGTTTTTGCCAAGTCTCGATTTAAAATTTATACCGACGAGTGTGCGAATGGCGCCGGCAGGGAAACTGTGTTCGGAAAATCCGGAGGGAAATTGGCTAAAGAAATCGGTAATACCAGTAAGAATAGAAGGGAGCCTTATCCGCGATTTCCAATCGGTGATAAAAAATCGATTAAATCCGGATTACAAAAAATCGACGAAGAGTTTCGAAAAGGCGTAACACCGTGCGACGTTATTCCAGCTCTGCCAACGATAAAGAAGGTAAGAAGGATCGGAATGTTTTGGTGTAAGTCAACATTTTCAACATGCAACTCGCGTCATTTGTCTGGAGAAAATAGCAGCTGTTTTTCCTCAAGTTATTTATAAAAGGGGGAAAAATCGCGGTAAGCGGAGATGAAAATAAAAATACTTTTAGAAATATTTATTTTAAAAATGTACGTTTTATTTACATCGCATTGGTATTACAAATTGTAATTGTCAAGGTAATAATTATTTGTTTATTTTTCGTTATATTTGTATCACGATGATATTCCACGAGTGTAATTGACATTAGTACATTCCTTGAATTACATTTTTTTTTTAAATTCAAGGTCAAAGTTTTGCATCGAAAATCTCTATCGACCAACTTGGAGAAACAAGTGAGCGCAAGTGGTTGTGTTTCTCGTGATACCGAATACGACTTGACCTACGATGACAATTTCATCGAGTACGAGTTGCAGAAAGGAAAGGCAGTTCCAAATTTATCGAAGAATTTTCGCCATCGAAATATTACCGTCGAACAGAGACAAATTATACTGAAATTTCTCACTCGGTTGCACGTTAGTCGGTTTTTTTTTCTCTTATTATCGTGGACACGTGTCTACGTGAATTTGCAATTTTATAACTATTTTAGAGGTCTGCTGTAAAGCGAGAAAAAACGCGATATATCGCGCGAATTTTTACTCAAAATTTATTTTGGAATTATTATTTTTTTGTCCTTTTAATTTTTATTTCCTTTTAAGGGTCTACTTCGAGAGATTTTCCCTTAATATTGATAGAAAAGTGCTCGATTTATTTGCAGAGTCATTTGTTTTTCCCATCGCTCTTCCTTTACCAAACCGTCAAATTATTCGATGCCGTTCTCGATGCAAAGATCGTAGAAGTTGAAGATTTGCAATTGGTGGCTCTGGCTGCCATGTGGATCGCGCTCAAGAGGGAACATCTTGCGTACAACGTTCCAACGGTAAGAATAAAAACATTAGTATTAAAAAAAACAACATTTTTATTCATTATTAAACATTACAAACATCAGAAGCATTGAAATATAAAAAGCAGCATTTGTTCATTTCAAAGTTGCAAAACGAACGAGCTGACTGTAAATCGACAAAATGAGATTAGAAATTTGATGAACAAACAATGAATAATTATTTTTAACGCGATAACGCAATCACCTGTTCGTGATAAATTGCTTCCCTGTCACTCGATCGTTACCTTAATTTATTAATGTTAAAAAATAATAGTACACTACAGTGTTTATTCAATGATGATTAAGATCGCGAAGTTCATCATTTTTTCGATTCTTTATTTTGTCAAATTCGTTCTCAAAACTGTTTCTAAATATTCTACGACATAAACATCGTGCGTAACGCAGCGAGTGCGAAAGCATTAATTATCTTTTATGTTTGATGAAAAATTATAAGGCACAAAAAATGATATCCTTTGCCAAGGATCTCTATGAGGGGAACGTGAATTTGTTGTTGAGATGTGAGATGGATATACTTCAAACGTTGAATTTTAATATTGTATTTCCCGATCCATTCACCATCATGTGTTACAACTTGACAAAATGTAGTCGTTCGGAATTTATGACGTCTGATGAAATTCATCGGGCCTACTGTTGCGGAAGTTACATGGTAATGAAACGTCCGTGAGACAAAAAGGACAATCACTTGTGCGAGTTGAATGAAAAAATATTGAGGGATGAAAAATTATTTGTTTAACGAATCCAAATTTGCAGATCGATCTTTCGTTGTTTGACGAAGATTTGATGAAAACACCGATCTTGCTATTGGTAGCAGCTGCATCAGAAACTGCTCTGTATTTTACCATGGAAAAACTTGATAATTCCGTTGAACCATCGTGGAGCATTTGGAGAGCTCCTCACATAGCGAAAAAGTAATTTTTAATTATTTGATAAAAACACTTTAGACTCTTTTTGATCGAGAAAAAACGGCGTTAGAAAAATGGATTGGGAGAAGATTGTCAAAAAATGACATGCTCGTCAAATATTTTGGCTATTCTAAAGAATGTCCAAAAAACCGAGGAGAACTTGACGATAAAACACTTTACGTATTTTACTTCTAGATTTACGGAGGAGGAAATTGGCAGAGTGAGAAGAAAGTTGATACGAAAAATTTACGATTCGCAAAAACGTCACAGTGACGTGGAAATTGTGTTCAAGAAGTATGTTCGTTCGAGATATGGAAGGGTTTCCCATTTTCTCGGGAATAAAGTTATCGTTTATCTTCGCCAAGAATAGCGTGTTGATATCGAATTGTGAAAAATTTATACATTTATTTATTCATTCGTTACTTTATCGTCAGTTTAAAAAATCATATATGAAAAAACAATGATAATCCGTCTTCAAAATACATATTTTATTGTAATATTGGTACATCTCGTATTTTATATTCATTGGGGATCGTCGATTTTTGAGCTTCAATAAATTGAATCAATATTACGTATCCCTGCATTTACTTCTCAAGATTCAACGCGACAGAGGGGCTATCGAAGAGAAAAAAAGTGCAGAGATTACCTTATTAAATGTAATTAAATTATTTTCAATATTTCTCTAATGACTCTACGTCATTGCTGTGATTAAAACTTTTTATCGAAAAATCTTTTGAATCCTATAGAAGCTTAACGCAAGGCTGGAGGATGGTAGTTGAGAAAATAATTATAAAACATGAACGATTTCAATTTTTTTTTGTACGTCTATATTTATTCGGAATTAGATCATCATCAGGGTGATCAATATTGTTTCTCCATTCGAAGACTCGCACGTAATTAATTCAGAGGCAAGGACATGGAAAGATTCGTAGCGTCATAACGGAAAATGTTTATTTTCTCACAACGAAAATATCGAATATTGAAATTTTCATTGACAATTGTCGTAAACTTGAAAAATAAGTGGAGAATAATCCGAGTTGAGTATAAAACGAGAATAATTCAAGACTACTTTATAAAAGCGCGTATTCCTTCTGCGTCGTTGCCCAGTTGGTCCAGTGATCCCATTCGGTGCCCACAGACACAAGGCCCTTGGCATCGTCCTTGAAGGGTAAAAAATAAAAATGAACGTTAGAGATATAACGATCTTGGAACATGATACTTATGACCTTGGATCATACATGGAAATACCGACCTTGAACAATGTGTTTCGTTCGCCTCCCCAAGCGCCGAAGAGCTTCAAGAGTTCGGGTCTCTTTGAGTACAAAGTGCTCGCTGCCAGTACACCGTGGGTCAATTCTTCAAGGGCACTCGGAGTTTTCGTTCCTGAACTGACGATCACTCGGGGTGGCTCGAGTCCAAGATTGCACTTGGACCACTCGTCAACTGCGGTCGCATTTCCATCGGGACACAGGAGCATAAAGTCCGAAGACTTGATTGAACCATTGGCCGCATCGCCTTTACGGAAAGTCAATTATGCGCGTCAGTAAGTGAAGAAAACACGGAGTTTCCGTATTTATAAAAAAAAAATGAACAACGGTAGAATGTATGATGTATTGAGCAAAAAAGGGATTTCATTTTGGAAGACTTCGGAAAACTCATATTTTGGAAAGATTCCAAAATTCTTTCAATTTTCATACAGTTTACAGTTTCGTACAGTTTCGTATATTGATTATGATTTATTCCACTCACTGGCTTGCAACAGGTCTGTAAGAGGCATGAAAGCCACGTCTCCCTTGTCAGCGATCAGGCATCTGAATAAACGGAAATTGATTATTCGTAAAATATAACGAATTTCGGAAAAATGTGTCTTTTTGGATTCTCCCCTTTCTCAATATTCAAGCAATTACTTTAATGCTCCTTTGCCACCCAAGTAAGCTTCGGCCTCGTTGACTTTGCATTTCGTTGACTGGATGACTTTGTCGTCTTTGGAATCGAGATTACCCGCGCATTGCTGACAAAGCTTGGATTCGACTGGCGCACCCGGTGCGCAGGAACTTGCGAAAAAGTCCTTAATTTCCTCTTCGGATTTAATGAGATTGGCTTTCTTCAATGCTTTCAGTGGTGCCAGCCATCCAGGGAAATCATTACCGTACTGACTGTGACAGGATTTCTTGCCTCTGAGATCAGCTACGATGATGAAATAAAATAAATGAACGTGAAAAAATACGCGAATTCGTCATCATTATGTTCTTAAACATAATTTTATAAAATATATTTATATAAACAATAATTCACCCAGTTATTATTGATTGACGTAATATAATGATTTTTCGTGTTCTCCGCTTACCAAAATTTTTAATCGCGCTGCTCTTCTTGATGACCGCAACTGCCGGCCTTTCGGCCATTTTCGTCGATCCTTGGCCATAATCTTCGGCTATGATGGCTTTGGTGTTGTAATCTCTGGTAGCGTTGGAGACCGAGCCACCTTCGACGACGAAAAGATCGGCTGCCTCGTTTCTTATCGCTGTGAGACAAGCTTCGTCGGTTTTTTCCAAAAAGCAACTGATCCTCGGTCGAACGTCTCTGGAATACGCAGCTTTGGCGAGCGCGACGCATTTAACCAGGGCAGCCTCGGACGAGACGCACCAACGTGCATCCCTCTCAGGTGCACCGGAATTCCTCTCGATAACGTCTAAATACTTGGCATGTTCGAGGTGTTCCTGCGGGTTTACCGGAGGTGCGCTCACCGCCAGTGTCTTTTCATCCAGTAGCATTATGTCCTTCCACCAAGCTGCATTTTCCTTCTCACCGAGAGCTCCCAAATCCGTCAATTCCTGATTGTCGATCGATTCAATCGTATTGTACAAAAGTTGCAGCCTCTTACGACCTTGTATGACCTTCGTTTTCAGCAAAATGAGAAGAAAGATTGAATGAAATTACGACGTACCTTCTGGACCGCTGGGACGTCCTTTACTCGACCATTGGTCATGTATCCCTGCCAGGGTCTGGCTGCCCAGGTGCAAGGTTTCGTCGTTGCGTCGATTGGTACTTTGGTACCATCCGGACAGAAGTAACGATAATTTGTTGGATCTTCTTTAGTTGGAACGGCAGGAGATACCCCAACAGGTAAACCAAAGAATCTCTTAACGTATATAACCTTGGTCCATGCCACCTGACCTCCATTGTGTGCCAGACATCTCAGTGCTCCCTCGTATCCGGAATAAATGTCGGGATAATCGCAAACGCTTGGTTTCTCACAGAGGGCGCACATGTTGCTGTAAGTCTCCTCTGCGGGACGACGAAAAAACAAGGCAACGATAGATTATTATTTACGGATCAACGAGGAGAATTATCCACCAGTTTTCGCTGGAGGACGAAATTCGATCGATCTTAAAACACATTTTCTTTTGTGTTTGCAGTCGAACCTGCATTTCCGGTAAGGTTAGTAAAAAGTTTAGGCAAGACTCAAGGTTGGATCTTCAGCGTTCGAACCCATTATTAGTGCAAACAAAGACTAGGAAAGTCTCCGAAAGATATGGGCAAATATTGAATAAGAAATTGATCGTTATTTTTTCATACATTTTTTTGATAGGTTTTTTTTCAAATTTAAATCGATTGCCGATGGTGGAAAAATTCATTCGATTCTTACTGAGTCTCTGATTGATCGCTGGATCGGGTGACCAAGTGCCAACGAGGCATCCTTTCTCAAATAACGTACTGAGAGCTCGAATTTCATTTTCACGAGCTGAATACTCTGGATCATTGATATTTGCGAGTACACCCATTGCGGTGAGCTTTGTTATTGGTATTTTATAGCCGACATTACGACCAACACCAGTGTGACAGGATTTTAGACCTCGGAGACCTTGAACGTCGTTGATCTCCAAGTCCTTGTGAACTACCGCAACAGCTTCGTATCTGTATATGGCGTCAGGTTCTTCTTTTGTTCGAACCTGTTTTGCATTTGATTACTATGTATATTAACATGATTTTTATATTACAACGATAATTGGCTTTGTATTTCGATGTGATTCATTCGTTTTCAGTCTATGCGCTTGCTCTGACAGTTTCCTTATTAGATACACACAGTGCCGTAATCGCTAAATTATTCACATACGTTGAAGATAATTCATAGACATCGCTGGAGCATGCAATTTTCTATTTAACAAATTTATGAATATTTCAATGAATATTCAAACATTGCTGTAAACGAAAGGGAGCTTTTTTTGAAAATCTCGATCAAATAAAAGATTTTAGCTAGAAGAATTGCCTCTAATTTTTCATACGAAAGTTTCGAAAATAAAAACTCGATTCAATATTCGGCGCATTTTGGAATGGCGATTATTTTTCTGAACCGTTGTAAAAATCATGATTCTTGATTGTCTCCCGTGTATTAATTCACGTTTAATATATTATGGTAATGAAATCGGGCAATATTTTCTGAAGATGTTTATAGATTTTTTTTTTTTCGTAAACCGGAAGTGGTTCATTTTTTTTTACCTGTTCGACGAGACTGAAACCAAGCGCCTTGGAGGCTTCGTTCTTGGCAGCGAGGTACATATCCTCGGGATCGACCGCGACGATATCAGCCTCATTACTGGCTACTTTATCGACGCATTCGTATCTGTCACGAGCGAATACACAAGAAATTGGTATTCCCTTTGCTGCAGAATCTTCCATCATCTCCGTGCACTCCTTGGAGTAAATCTCTGGCACGCACATTCTAACTGTTCACGCGCAGAAAAAAGCACAATAATTACGAAATTCCTAATAAAAATCCGTCAAAATAAGTAAAAAAAAAAACCGTCACACGTATTCGTATCGAACGAATGCAACCTTGATCATGGAAATTTTCTTGATCCCGCGGGATAAAAACTGCATTTTTTTCTACACGACTTGCAACGAAAAAACAATTGATGTTCAATTTCTGTTTTCGAAAATAGTAATTTGACTGCCCGGCTTGTCGTTCAACAACGTTATTCGAGATTCGAGATTCTCGGTTCAATTATCGTCGACCGGAGATGTACAAAGATAAAAAAAAATGTAAACGAGTTAACGGAAAATGGTCCAAAACGACGTAAAATTCAAGCACATTTATCGTTTTTTTTTCGTCGTTTGTTATAATTTACTAATTTTTTTCAAATCATTTCCTTTTAAAAAAAGTATTCCGCAAAAATTTGCAAGAATCGAGGGAAAAGGAAATTCGTGAAATTTATCCGAATTGCGGTGTTTGTTTGAAGAACTCAAGGTCGTCGTAGGGTTTATACAGATTACGAATCCATTGCTTACACGCGGGGGCCTTGGTTGTTGGCTCTTCGGCCATGCATGTCCCGATGAACAAGGTCACCAGGACAGCAAGGACGAATCCTCGGGACATCATGACGCCGCACGAGAAACGAAAGAGCAACTTTGATTATTTTTTCCTTTGACCTTGAATCACAAAATGAGAGATGAAAAAACGTTGCACACGCGTGACGGACGTTGATGAACAATTAATAAACAAACGTTCGATTCGAACAAACGACGGTACGAGTTGTCGAGTTGCACAAGAGGCTGTGCGCGGGATCTCTTCTTATATAGGTGCAACCGGTCTTTCTTTCAAAGGCAGAATTAAGTGGAGAGGGAATATTCTCTACCCTCCTCGATGTTCTCGATCTTTCGGTCCTGATGTTGCAGTCATTCCCTCTCGTACGTTTCTCCCACTATCAACGGCGATTCGTCCCTCGCCAATTTCCAATCACAATTCATAAAGCAACGTTCATTCGATTAAGGGGTTTCATTCGATTAAACGCAACGAAAATCAAAAGTTTTTAAATTTTTATATCCCCTCCGAACGAACTTCAATAAATCGTGCGTTATCTTCAGATCGCAAATAATTTCTACGTCCGCTCAGAGTCACAAAATATCTTCTTTTTCTTCTTTTTGCCACAAAAATTTTACAAGGTTCCAACATGCTTAGGCCATCATAATGAAAAGTAAAATGAAAATGCATTGCTTATGACGAAAAAGATGATGGGATTGCTCCGGAGGAGAAAAAATTTGCATGCTTCTAAAAATAACGAAATAATAATTCTTGCAATATGCATCATTGAATGAAAACCACGGTCCTCCATTATATCCCTCTGAATCTATCTCCTTGAAAGCCTATTATGATCTTAGACAGAGTTCATCGTCTGTACGTTCGTTGAGGTTGTCTTTGTAACAAGTTCCATTTCCCCTTGAACATCATTGCCTCGTTATTCATCTGAACTTGAAAAATAAACATAGCTACAGACAAAACTTGCAGATGAAAAGTCTCATAATCAAATGCCCTCGTGTATATATATACTAGAAAAAAAATTATTGTGAAAATAGCCATTTCGTTCGAGACTCATTTTTCTTTTTTTTGCACCGTTTTTTTTTCTCATTTTTCCAAGTGCTTTTTCTCTTATGTGTTTCTGCAATATTTCGTACCATTCAATCGCTTCTGCGCAAGTGCAATGCTAATAGTTACGTGATACGCTTATTTTTAAGTGAGAGAACGTTTGTTGATGTCGTTTAATTAGCTGAATAACGTCGAAGAGTCAGGGTTAGTGCGGTTAATATGTGATAAACTGTGGTCTTCCCCGAGATATGCTCGATTAAAGTTGAGAAACTGATTTATTCTGAGAAAGCATTGGGATTAAATGGAAAATACGTCGGACAAATCGTCAATTGTTATCTTCAATCATGTAAGAGAATTCTCGATTTATTAGCTATTTATCGAGTTTCATTCGTTATCGATCGGTCTTGAGGAAAAAATATACATATTGATGTTTTATCGTAAAAATAAATATACTATATTAACACATTGCTAATGGTCGGAATTATTTTTTTAAATATAAAATCATACCGCCGTTACATTGAATTCTCATGTATTATTAACATTTTTGAAGAATATTTGATGATTTTTTAAAGCACTATTCTGTTCAAATGATTTTTTTTAAATGCATAAAAATGGTGTTATATTATTTGACAAACGATAGTTTATAATTAGAATATCGTCCAATAAATTGAATTACAAATTGAGATGAGGAGGATCAAATATAATAATCAGTCATTAAATTTCTTGATCGTTCCATTCAGCCTCGGGAGTACCTTGAGCCTCAGAGTCGGGTATGTCTTGAGTCTCAAGAGCTCAAGTTGGGTTTGCAGACTCAACAAATCGCGATAATTTTCCTGCATCTTTTTCCTGAGTCTCGTTTCCTTCATTATCATTTGCAATTTTATCCTTCGATGTTTGTCGTCTCTCTCACGGTCGCCATGGTGGACAGCCAAAGACGTTTTAAAATTCGCCAGTTTCATCTTCTCCACAGCATCCGAGGCTCTTTTGTTTTTTTCCCTCCAGGACGATGTTTTTCGAATTTTATCGTTGAATCCTTCGCTCTTCTCGTTCAAGATTCCGCAGAACCTCTGAAACAAGTTTTGACCACGAAAGCTTACTTTTACTTTCTCGCAGTGGGCAATACTACAAATCCAGTTTCTATCCGAGATTGCAGAATTGAGTAGATTTGCCATATACAAAAGCCGGTCTAAGTGAATTTCGAGGTATTTTCATTGGACCAAAAAAGGTGCGGTTATTTGAATGATAAAAGTTTCTTCGTGAATTATTTCGTTCCAGAGTGTTGATAAAATTTTGTCGTCAATATAAAAAGTGCTCTTCCTTATCATACGAAACGTGCAGCACCATTTTTTCTCTTACGCTACCTTTTCCGTTGAGGCGAGCAAAAGATCGTACGATTTCGTATTTTTTTCAAGTTCAAAATCGAAAGAGTCGATTTGCAAATATTTTAGTATCTCTCTCGTAACTTTGACATTCTGCAATTCTTTGAGTTCCTCTCTCATGCTATCGAGTGTCATTTCCATACATTTGTGACACCACTCTTGCCACATCATTTTTCGTCGCAGTACGACAGTTCGTTTCATCGAAGCGAGCTTCTCACTTCCGGCTACGATGATGGCGCTGTTTGCACTTTTCACGATGGAAAAAGGTACGAGAACGGCGTTGCTCAACTCACTCGAATTACCGTATAATTCGCACTCTATCTGATCCATTTTCAACACCAGTTGAACTTGCGTATCTTCGAGAATTTCGCGATATTGCGACTCGCGTTCCTTCGTCATTTCCTTCAATCGTGACACTTTGTTTTCCATAAACGTGCAGGTTTTTTGATGAGAAGCGAGACTTTGCTCCGCCTCGGCGAGGTCCACAGCGCAAATTTTCATCTGCAGATTTTCAAGACGCTCTTTTTAAATCTCTCTGCTGTTGTTTTTCTTTTTCATTCGATATTTTTTTCAAAATATGCATTAAGCAAATGGTAGGTTTCCGGAAGGATATCATCCATCTGGAAGCCTATACCATTCGAATAATATCGACAATGACCACAAAAGCCTGAAAACTGAAATTGTACATTACGTCTCTAATATGTATGATTTTTTTTAACCTTGATTTCCAATTCGACCTTGGCACGTCTGAGTCTGCACAAAAGATTCCAATGTCTCGTGTCGATCTGAGCTGGAAGATTGTTAGGCGTTGCATCGAGGATGTCCATGGCTCGAAGAAAGTCCAAACAATCATTAGGCAATATTTTCGATTTTTCATAATTTACGATGCATCTTCCAATTTCCGTGAGAAAAGTAATGGAGGTGCAAGTTAATAGTACGTTCCTCGGACGTTTACGATAATGTCGCAACAGATGTTCAACGATCGGCTGCTTCAAATCTTGAAATTCTCCACGGAATTTACCGTCCAACGTTTTGTCGCGTTTCGACAAATTTTCATAACGATTTTTCACCTCTGTGACGACGTTTTCGAGAAGTATCAATGTGTCGTTCATTTTTTTCGAATCTCTCGTCCATGACTCCAACGCTTCGCGGGTCGATTCAATCGATGTTCTTCCTTGTCTTGTAAGCAAGTGTCTCTGAGATTGCCGCAGACGCATCAATGTTTCTTGCAAAATGGCGGACTCGAGCTTCATCCGATGAAGATGGAAAGCCTTGAATCTACGATCGAAAGATTCAAAGTCGTGTCTGAGGCCGTCTGCGAGAAACATTGATCACATCAATATACGTTATTGCAGATGACGAAATTAGCAGCGGAGACTGTGAAATTATTCCGAAATCGTGATGTCGCTAAAACGTACCTTCAACTTGGACTATTTTATCTTGCAACATCTTTTTGTACTTTTTTCTATCTCTCTGGACCGCTTCGCACTTTGTTCGATACATCTCGCATTCCGACACTTCTTCCTCGGTATAGGTGGACGGATTTTTTGTGGTTAGACACGAGGGCTTCGGTGGTTCCTTTCTAATCTCGTCCTCCCATCTTCCGGCGTCGAGAAGAAAAAGTTAAGTAGAACTGGGGACGATTGGGGCTGCTTGAGGCACTTTAAAATTCGCTCTCGTTCATTCAATCAGTCAGTATAGTCAGTTTACCATTTTTCTTCTTCGTTTCGTTTGGTTTTAAGACAAAATGATTCGTGAGAAACGAGAAGGACATTCGATTCGTTAACTTTATGGCTACTTTATCGAACGTTTATTGATCGATTTCCATCGAATCGTGCGTCAAGTGACCCCGCCGACAATGGTCCAAGTTTCATTTGATCGAAATGGAAAACGGCCATTTTGTGAGATCTAGCCAGGTTCCATTTTGTTTTTTGCGCACTAACCTCACTTCGAGCAAGCCATCCATCATAATTTCGAGAGTTTTTTCTCGAAAATCGTTCAATTTCGAACGCTCTTCTTCCTGTTCACCTTGCTCGCTGATGACTTCCGGACTGTCTTCAGCCTCCAGGTACGTCACGACGCTTTCCTCGATCGTCTTATTGCTTTCAATGGTCAAAATGTTTTCCGGCATTTCACCGCGTTGCAACAGTGGCTGCGACAACGCTCTGTCGGTCACAACATTTATATTAAACATATTTTTCAATTCCACAGCGCAGTGCTCGATCTCTAGTTGACGTTGAGCAGCTCTCGTTAATACTCGATTTTTTGTCAATCGCATATCTTCGAACAACGCGTTAAAGTGGATCTTCAGTTTTCTTTCGCGATCTTTGATTATCGTGTTCTCCATTAAATCCTCCATAAAAGCTGGACTTTTCCGTATCTGATTTGTCGCTCGACCGCGTATTTCCGGCAAAAATCGATGAGTCGTAGTTCCGACGAAGTCAAAATTCTTACAAATGTCGTTCCTTTTTTGATTTTCACGTTCAACAAGATCTCGGCGATCGACGATGAGATTCTCCCATCTGCGACGGTTTTTCTCATCCCTCGATATTTTTGGCATCGGAAAATTATCGATCTTTTCTTTTCCAGTAATCGAGAAAAGGCTGCAAGCCTTGATTTCCATGGACTCCCAGCATAGTTTTCGCAAGAATTCCGTTATTTCGTTCCGCCGAAATGTTTCAAACTCCAGCTTTTCTCTGAGCCTCTGTTCTTCTGCCATGCTTTCGTTTATTCTTCGAGCACGCGAGTCTCCGTCTAGATCGAAGTCGGAAATTGAAAATTTCGCGTTCGTCGACTCTTGCTCATTCGCGTCCAGCAGGAGCTTGAGCTGGAAAAAATAATACGTTTTTTACCATAAACAATTAATTATATGAACCGAGCGTCGAATTTTCTTTTTTGCAACGTCCTTTAGCCAATTTATCGATTTATTTATTTAGAATAGAATTCGATGAATAATGATAATGTAATTTTCGTTATATTATTATGGTGATTATTATTATTATGATCATCATAAAATCAAGATAAAAACGAATGCTTTATGTGTTTAATATAAATTAGTTAAATTGAAACATATTACACCGAACAGATAGTCAGATACAGAAAAACATTACTTTCTCTCGCAATTTCGAAAAATCTCTGATCACACGACAACGCTCACTGGCGTATTCTTCTCGTTCTCTTTGCAGCTTCATTTGATCTCTTCTTTCAAGCCACGTTGAATCGTCTTCAACATTGTCCAACAATTGCGGAAAAATTGGTACGTCAATGGGCCTGATGCTTTCGATGGATTTGAGGCTACTGAAATGTCGGATAATTCTATATAAACGTCTTGTTATCTTTGACTCTTTAATTTGTAAAAAATACAAAATCAAGTACCACAACTTCGTAGCCGCGAGGTTTCCATTTTTTCCGAGCGATACGATCACACTGCCGGAAGTGATGATCGCCATTTTGCATCCACCATCGAGACGATGCTGGGACATAAAAATGGCAATAACTTGATGGATATTCGATCGATCTCTCACTATGACCAAGCCATCATGGCTAAAAGTCAGGACCAAGTCATCGTTCGTACTCAGTTTTATATTTCTCAATTGATGACCCGAACTTAGAGCTTCGCTCAATCGCAGTCCTCGAAAGTCTTCCTGTTGATTAACATTCAATAATTCCACCTTCTTTCCGCGTTTTCAAAGAGAAATTCAAGCGAGTATTCGAACCTTAATTTCCAGACAGTGCAATTGTTTTGTCAGATAAGGTATGACTAAAATTTCGTATCTGCCACGACCATAGTACAAAGAATCCAGCATACTCGTTAATTCAATGATGCACACACATTCCTCTTCGTGACTCGAATTATCAAGAGAATAAATCACGATTTTTTCGCCAACATTTCGAGACTTTCTCGTCTTGGCTAGCACCAACACTTTTGTCGTTTCTTCGTTGCTCTCGTAAATTAAGAAATCAACGATTTTCACCCTGAAGTTTAATAAATTCATCACGGTGTATTCGTTTTTTTTGCCACAATCAATTACGAACAATTTGTCTCGAGCGGTGTCTCCAATCCCGAGGAGATCGGTGGACCAAGAATAACGTATCATTTCCAACGATTCTCTCTGCAAGTGTATCACTCTGAACACCGATGGTTGCGAAATTTTGACTAAACTGAGCGACAAAAATTTTCCACTCGAAGTGCCTATCGATATCAGTGGCAAAACCGGATGAGACGCGACGCAACGGACTGCAATGAATTATGTACAAAGTTTTCAACGAGGCCCATTAAAATCATTACGGAGGATCAATGAATTTGAAAACTCGTTCGATTACCACTTCCATATGTCCTCAAAGACATGTCCGACATTAATTGCCCTGTGTGACATTGAAAAACACTGAGGCGATCGGAATCATCGATCGCAATGATCTCATCGCTTCGTGGATTGACCGAGGCGATAAATTCGTATTTGTTTCCCGGACGAGTTATAGGGTGAACCTCTGGTGAACGATTCTCGTCCTTAACCGTCAATTCGAATATTTCTCCGCCGTTGCAGCAAAACAAAAGACTTTCCCGGCTCGATGATTTCGCTGTGATTAGAGGATGCGATGAGGCCTGGACCGACCATGCCAATTTCCAGGGACTCGCGGACTTTACACGGGAATCGAAGACTGCTGGTTTTTTATAAAACTTAGGAAAAATAATGGTTCGCGTCAGCGACCTTGGCCACCGATGGGAATTTGGGTAATTGATGTTGATGATCAACTTTTCGTTAATAAAACTCACCGATATACGTGACTCTCGATCGACGACGATTATTCCCGATCGATAAAATTCGATCAAAGGACAGGTCTTGAAATTCAATGTGTCTCTGCCTTTTCCTTGTACGACGAGATGACTTCCTTTGCCGTCGTTGAAATTCCGCGTAACATTACCATTAAGATCATACTGGAATAAATTTCCGTCGCTCGACCATGATGTGCATAAAATCTTCTTCGTCGTTGACTCACAAATTCCATTTACCGGAGACATCATTACTGTCCTCGAGCGCACGTTGATTTCGTAAACAACAAGATTGCCGGAAAGTTTACCCAATTGTGATACCAGGTATGGCGGAGACGGACAACATCTAAAAGCCGGCGAATTTTCATGTCAGTGGGTAGTCTCCAGTGCAACTTTATTGATTATTCAACTCGCGTTTACCGCGTAAATCATTCGACAATTTTCTTTTTTTAACTTACGTAATTTGTTGCTGATGATCCGTTATCGTCGTATCGATTGAAGTCAAATTTTCACCCGTCCTCCAGGACCAAATGTTCATACGAAAATGTGGAAAGCTCGTGAGAGTCAATAAATAATCACTGCCTGCGAAGATGCATGACAAGTAGCCGCTCGGATTTTGTGGCAAAATACAATTCGACACTTTTTGTATTCCAGGATGAGTAAAGATGAATATTTTCGGAGAAGATCGTTTTTCCGCTGTGGCAAACATTGGTATCTCCTAAATTCATTGCAAAGACACTTTGTGTTATTACTATTATCGTTGTTATGATTCAAAAGTAATATGCTTACAGGATGTCCGGCTAAACATGATACACCCTTCCCACGTTCTGGACTGTCAAACTTTTCGATTATTTCCTCCCCTGTAGTCAAATTTATAAACACGATTTCGATGCCTGAAGCGATGGCGATTACATCATTTGCCAGAACGATAAAATGTTTGACATTGACAAATTTGACCCATCTAAAGTGACGTTTCATAAAACATAAATAGACAATATTATTTATCGTTTTAAAAAGATAAATGAAGGCAGGGTCCGTTAGTACTTCAATGTCGACCAGGAGTCGAAAATATTAGAGAGTCAACCATTTTTTTTTACGGGTTTTGAATTTTCCAGAGAGAAAAGCCATCGACAGATTATGTGCAATTTTTTTTGTAGACTACTGGGACAAGTATTTTTTTTTGCATGATACTACGGTCTTTTTTTTATATTGTACCTGGTTTCCACGTTCGACCGAGACATTTCTCGGGAAAAATATTTTTTGCAACACTTGGAAAAACATATGCAACGTACCTCACAGAATTGAATGAGTCTCAAAAAGGTTTGAATCTTTACTACAGCTGTATATATTAATATTGATCCAAGTACATGTTGCAGTAGTTGCCATTGAACTTGGTAGCCTGGAGACGCCAAACAATAGGGATATTGTTTGGATCGATCCTGAAGAAATGTCAAAGGGGAAAAAAATGGCCATCCCTGTAGTGGATCAGGTCAATCCAGAAAGACATCGATATTTCATCGAAAACTCAATATTTTAATCCGAAAATGCAATAATACGGATTTTATCAATTAATTACTATTTTCTCATTGAAATATCGAGTTTTCCGGTAAAAGTCGGTGGGTTTCGTGATCAGCGGAAAATTTCCGACCGGATAAGCTCTTGAAAAATTGGAAATTTGAAAAAAAAAAATTCGACCCATTTTGTGCTACTTTTCCAAAATCGTCGAAAAGTGGAAATTTCAAACAGTCATAACTACGTTCCTATTTGTGCTATATACATTTGTTGGGGGGGTTTTGAGACGCTCTCGAGTAGACTTAAAAAATGGTAAAAGTTAAATGTCGATAGCTAAATTGCTTCACCCTCAAAATCGATGTTGAAAATTCGCGAAAAAAACGCAAAGGGGTATGTGGTATGGGAAAATTGGCGAAAATCGAGAGTTCGTCTTTAAAATTCTGCCAAAAATCGAAAAATAAAGATATCTCGATGAATCAAACGGCATTTTAAAGCCTCAATAATTGACAAGAGAATAAGCGCAAGTCGGAGTATCTATCTCAAAGAGGGAAAAAATGGCAATCCTTTTAGTGAATCAACTCACCCGGTGCAAAATGACGGAAAATTCTTCACCTCAAAATTTATTTTTACTGGTCCATGTCGATGTATTTTTTCCCGCTAATTACGAAACACACCGGTATTTCATCGAAAACCCAATATTTCGGTCCGAAAATGCAATAATACAAATCTTATCAATTAATTACTATTTTCTCACTGAAATATCGAGTTTTCGGGAGAAAGTAGGTGGGTTTCGTAATCAGCGGGAAATTTCCCATCGGATAAGCTGCTGAGAGATCGAAAATTTGGATAAAAAAATTTCGACTCATTTTTCGCCACTTTTCCAGAAACCTCAAAAGTTCGAAATTTCGAAGGCTCGTAACTTTTGCTTTCTGATGAGGGCGTATGTTTTGTTTCTGCTTGAATTTGACAGTTACCGGATTTCGACAGATTAACCCATTCCTAGTATATATATAAAAAATTATGTAGATAAATATTTAGATTTAATTCGACGATTTATTTGGCAATAAATTATCATTTAAATAAAGTAATAAAGTATTCTATCATATTCTATGTGTGTTATTTTCAATTTTTGAAACTAAATCGAGAATTTTTAATTTTGCACAATTTCCCATTAGACTCGTACAAATATTCCTTCAATTTCATTCGAACTCTACGGAAATGTGATTGAAGTTGTTTTATTTGCAATTAATTGTTTCGTATGTGATCATTTTCATTCCAACCGATCATACTGTCGCTTCGCTTGTAACATCGTATTTTGGCACGTGTTACTCGTTTCGGTGGGAGTTAAGTGGCAAAGGCTCGTAATTGTTGGTGTTTTAAGTGTGCCACTGGATCAAAAAATCGTGCGGGAGTATATCGGGAGGCATTTTTATACGGGAAGTACCGTTAATGTACAAACAATACATAATAATGTGGCTGCGCCTTAATCGACTTTGATTCGTACTCCAACACTTTCGCATTCTGTATGTTGATTTTTCAAATCGATCTTTCCCCTCTCTTTGAATACTCAAGTCATGAGTTAAAAAGTGTAAGCTCGTCAACTCATGACGAGATCGAATACGATTGGTACTGACGCTTAAATTCACGTGTAAGAATGAATGTCATTGTTATCGTCATTATTATCATTAAAATTGTCATTAAAATTGTTGGTATTATTTTTTTTATTGTTGTCGTTATTGCTGCAGTTATAGATATAAAGGGTAACATGTGGAATGATGAATTTAAAAAATGGAGTGAAAATGAACCGTTTCCCAAGTACGAAATGCAGATTTGTGGTTGTTTTTTTAATTTGATTTCTTTTCTGTTCGCATGGAAGGGGTGACAATGGTGACATATCACTCGGTGGTAAGACGAGTGAAACAGTAACCCACTAAGACAAAAGACAGTTGGCCCCTCCAACGAAACTCCGATATAAAACCCGAGTCGTGGCACGGTTTTTTTTTATTTCCAAATTGTTTGAGGCTCGAAAAGTCGTGTCGCGGTTTCGAGTATTTCTTTCCCAATGATCGATCGATCGAAAATTACAGTGTGATTTCGACAGTGCCAGTGCTTTAAATTTACGGGAGAAACAACTTTTGGATAATTTTGTTCGCCAATTGCAAGGTCTTGATATGCTCATTTTTGTTGCTCTTATATTGCGATTTCGAAAATGTAGCGGATCATCCCATTTCACGTGTATACAAGAAAGAAAACAACAATTTTGAGCATGTAGAAAACGATGCAAATTGCACAATTTTTATATATATATCATAAAATTATTTCGACTCAAATCGCACGAAAATTGCGAGAGAATAGATTTTTGCAGTTGTCGAGAATAAAATAGACATTTTCCAAGTTATTTTATTCCTAATAACTGAAAATTAGATTTCAGAACTCAATTCAATTTACATTTTCTACACAAATGATTAAAGCAGCATAATCTTTTCAGAAAAACATTCAGGGAAAAATCATTGGGTTATTTATTTGAAATTCTTGTTTTTTTTCCATAATAGTGATCTATCTTAATTTTGTAAATCGTTTATTAAAAGTATTACCAAACTATTGATTATCCTAACTCTATTGAATCGCGATTTCCTTTTCGTTATCGTAAAAAAATGTCGATAAAAAATATTGAAATTCGTACTTTTCCTGTACAATTCTGAAGAACTTTCCCTCTTGTAGGAAATCGATTAAAAAGATGAAAATAGTCGTATCAAATGAAAATGTACGTACGGTGTGTCAGAGGGACTCTGACCTGTTTTTGTGACTTTATAAAAGGGCGTTGACAGTTAGTCACTTGTTATGCGTGATGCGCATTCCCTGCCATTTAGTATGCCGATGTAAAGCTACTCTTGATCACTTTGTAGTCGCCTGGCGTGTTCGGTCAGCGCATTGCGTTTCATACCCCTCCTTTTTTTTTGATAAAAGTTCTCCTCGTAATTTCCTCGACCTCGATAACTATGACCGATAAGTGCAAATTTTTTAGGCCGAGCGTTAAAAAATCAAGATCAAAGGGACAGGCGGCATCTCGGTCAGAGGAAGAAATGTTTCGCACACTTTTGACGATTGTCGTTTTCTCGACAATCGCACACAGCACCGAAATAAGCAACGGTGAAACGAAAAATGTCGACAATACCGCGAGCCTTAAGGTGGAAGCCCGAGGAGATTCCGATGCTTTGAGCATCAATGCCATCGACGAGAAATCAGAAAATTCTGTGTCGACACCTTCGGTGATCGACAAGAGCGACAAACAGCCGATAATTCTCGGTGCTACGTCGAAAGTTGCGATCGTTTATTCCGAACGGAAATCATCGGCTTCGGATGAAAAACAAAACGTCAAGGTGAGGCTATTGTGGGAAATAAAAAAAACGCAACGATCTTTAAAATTCGAAAAAAGAAAACCCTTGCGATATTTTGATAAAATAATTGACGAAAAATTACTTACAAAATGTTAAATTACAAGTTCATCATTTAGGGGAACACATAAATTCATATCAGTAAATTATCCCTTAATTCATGTGTTTTTTTTCATTGAACGAACATCAACACATAAAGTCACATAAACAATATTTGAGATGCCGGAAGACATTTATTTACAAATCTCTTGAAATCGGTATATGTTTTTTTCAGGCTCCGAGGGTAGTTTATCCCCTGAAACAGGGTTCAGTTTCCGTGAAACAAGCCTCGAATGATCGAAATTGGCGAGTCGTGAAAGCGTCATCAAGGGACAGTTATCTCGACGCATTGGAACATTCACACTCGAAGAAAGATCCGAGTCAGGATGTTACAAACGTTGATTCAAAGAAAAAAATGACAAATGCCATAAGACGCGATTACAACGAGGGTCCGGTTTATCGGCATCCGCATGAACAATATGGCGGACCGAAAGAGCCGATTTCTTCCTACGGTTTGCCTCAAGAAGTCAGCAATCGTTTAACCACGACGAAAAACGTCGCTAGAATATCTTACGGTGGCCCAACCCCCGAACCGTTTTTTCCAACCCCCAGTAACTCTTACTCCCTTCCGATACAATCGTCCGTGAGTTTCAACAACAATAACGATAACGACGAATTTTATGCATCGCCACAAATTTCTTACGGCTCGCCAACTCCGCAAACTCAGATTTATTCTAGTTATTCGAACGGTAATTACAACAAGGTACCATCGAATCCGCAACATTATTATGGACCCCCGAACAATGGTTATCCATCCGCGGGAATACCCCAGCAAGGTGAGGCGAGAGGTAGCGTATTAGCACATTTAATTTCGAGACCGTCACTAACTTGATTGTAACTCGGAGGAAATGTTGTTTCGAAATTATTGGGTTAAAGTAAATCGTTGGCAAAAAAAAAATCCGAGCCACGTACCAACTCGGTACATAGCAAAATCGTATTCAGGGTTGTTGCGTTAGGAAAAAAGAAAAAAATAGATCTTACAAAGACAGATCTCTTGAAAGATCTATTTTTTTCTTTCGACGTGCGGGTACGACGATTTAACGCAGAGTTAATACGCGTGAGTGTAGTTAGTCTTTCGTACGAGCGTGCATGAATTATTCCACAGTCATTTCCCAGTGTCGTTGTTTCGTCGTCAAGCTTGCAGAGAGATTTAACGCGCTGTATTTGTCATGTGTAATTATTCAACAGGCTCTCACAGGCCTCTGTCAAGGTTTTCAATGATCTACGATCGACGCTGATTTTTTTGTGCCAATGCACGTTCTTATTCTTATTCTCAGAGTTTCCTTTCTGTTTTTTATTCCCGATCATTCATTTATTTTGTCTTACAAATACGTATTCTTGCAGCTCTCGTTTTTTTCCATCCTTCGCTTTATCCTCAATAATGAAAAAAAAAAAAAAAAATTGTTTTTATCCGTCATTTAAATTAAAACGCAAGACACGATCTTTCGAATTACTTTTTTTCTGTCAAAGTTTGCACATACGTCCTTTATTTTGTTCGAATATTGCGAAAAAGTCTCATTGTGATTCTCGTCATTTTTTTTCCTGTTCCTGGCTGTGGTCTTAATTTCTGCTGTGCCTTGTTTCTTTACTCGTAGCTCGTTGTAAAATTTCTCGTATTATTTTTTTCGTGCGTTACTCAAACCGCCGATTATATCCTGGTGTCCTGAATTTTATTTGCATTATTAGCGAGCTCGTTCTTTTCCTCCAAAATTCAGAATCGTGATATACTTTGGAAGAAATAACTTTAATTAGGGATTTTTTTTTGTCTCAAATTTTTTTTGAATAATTTTGAGCGTTTTGTTTGGTTGCGTTATATTTTTGAATTTCAACACTCACCTCAGCTGATACTTTGCCCTTTTCTTTTTGAAGTTTACGGACCACCACCTTCATCCACGTATGGAGTTCCCCATGCGATACAAGATTATTCGCAGCATTTTCCGTCTTTGATGCCATCGATCGATTTAAGTTGGCCATTCGCGCTCAAGCTCAACGCTTTTACTCTCGCCAAGATCCTGCTGAAGCTCGTTATTTTCAAGATGATCGTCAAATTTATCGCTCTCATTTGTCTTCTTCTTTTTATTCCGAAATTGGAAATAAAAAAAGGCGAAGGCAATGACGACTCCGACGATTCCGACGACAGCCGCAGACTCTTTTCGAGTATGTTTTTCACATTTTTAACATCAGCAACGTTGTACAATTTCATCAATGTTCAAGCAATTGCATTTATTCGTTTCATATAAGAATAATATTTTCAATAATTTCGGTATTATTTGTATATTTTATTATTCTTGAATCTGAATATACCATTAATTGGGAAATCGATTTCCGATCATTCTTGGTTTTGACTGCAATGAAACAAAATGTTATATCCGGTTGAAACATGGCTTTATGTAATTTATATATTTTTATATATATTTTTTGTTTGCAGAAGATTCAAACCTCGAACGTCTCAATATGCTCACAGAGTTTGTCACGAGTGCGATTGAGAATTACAACAAGAGCACCGACATTTCAGGCAAGTCAGCTGACAATTGCACAAACTTCGGCTGCCGAGTGAGCAAATTTCTCACGCACGAAGAAACGTGGAACGATTATGTTCGTTTGTTTAAAAGTTACGTAGAGGAGGAGAATAATTATAACGAAGAGAATCGACAATTGCAATCGAATCACGTTGACTCGTGAACAATTCAATTGCGAGTACATCAATTGCGAAATTAATTATTTTATTTATTTATTTATTTATTTATTTATTTATTTATTTATTTATCAACTGAACGATAGCAACATCGATTTGCTAAAAGGTCAGACGTTCGACTCGAAACGTCGAGAAATATTGTACATATTGTAAAGAGTTTTACAAAGTTCCCGGCATTTGTTGATATACCAAAAAAGGAGAAATAAAAAATGTAGGAAAAAATAAGGATTTTGTCTTCTTTTTTTAATTATTATTCCGCTGTAATAACCTCTCGAGTTTTTACGCCTCCTTCCTTTTTTCCTTATTCCATTTTTCCTGTTTTTTCCCGAAGAATAAGTATTCATTCATTGTTATTTTATATAATTTTTTTTTTTTAACAACCGTGCATTAATTTCAGTACGATACCAGAAAAAAAAAATGTTCGTGATGCAGCTATTTATAAATGATCGATATTTGACTCATTATTTAACAGTTCTGGTGGTCAAATATCTGTTGTTTTTCTAGAATGTTTTTTCAACTCTACAATAATCGAGTGAATGGGTACCACTCTTATCTGCGAGGGCAACGTCATACATGACCGTGGACATTAATTTACCCTATGTATTAGCAAAAAAGGTGTATATAATTAAACTAATTTAAAACATTTTGGTTATATCATACGAGAGCGATTATTGCAAAAAGGCAACATTTCTCTATCAAATAATTGATAATCGAATTGGAATTCTGCCCTAGATGGAATGTCAAATGATCTCGTTAAACATACGATAAAAACGTAAAATTGTTCATTTGCCTTTCACGATTATACATGACTGCGCGGGTAAACCTGGCGCATCGAAATTTATATCGTAGGATATGTTCAACCTCCTACTATCTTTTCAAAGCAAAATAACATATTAATATGTGGATCTCCGTGTACGCACTGGAAAAACCGGTTTGAAAGATGGACGAACGCGATCCAAGTTGTTGAGACATCTGAAGGGATACGAGCCTGTTGTTCGCAATTTAAATGAGATACCGAGGGTACGAGAATGAGTCAGGATGAAATAACGCTCTTCCAGACGTATGCCATTTTTTTCGTAAACATATTACGTATTTAATATATTACATCAATTGCCTGACATGGTAAAGTCACATCGCGTCAACATTTGGCGTTTCGGCCTATTGGAGCCTTTTGTTGGCTGGCTCGTTAATGTCACATCCGTAACCATGTATGAGTGTATTAAAAATATCATTAGTAAAACGACGTGGCAAACAACGACGCAAAATGAAATATAAATTGACAGATCGCTCTCTAGGATTGGCTTGAAATTGAACAATCGCGACAGCGAAGGGGAAGAAAAAGGGCCACGGTGAACTTCCGCAATTCAAAAATTCGGGTCAATTGCAACGCTGTCATAAAACTCTGATATGATTATGGTCGATCGTCGTATTTACATCGCTTCGCAGTAATTTCGTTTAGCTTTACACTTTTCGGCCCCTTTGTTTCTATTCGATAGTACGATTTTTTATTGTTTATCGCGAGATCCTTTCGATTCTGATGAACGTTTTATTCCAAAGTTTATTTCAGCTATTTTCGTTTTCGCTGTCACCTTGAGGTGAAAAGTCGTTTATGCCTTTTTTCCTACAGAGGTCAAATGAAGGACACCAATTTGACAACGAGGAGGCGGTGCATAAAAACCGGTGTAGCGTTGTTATCATCGATCAACGTAGCATCCGCTGTGACTTTGGTCCAGTTTACACTCAATAGGGATTTAACTGAAATCATTGTCGACTACGCTTGTGTAGCTAAAATTGAGGTTAACGAACGCGCTCTCGGCTCTTACACCTACCAAACACGTCACATTTGCACATGTGTGTCTACAAAAGTGTCTCGCACAGCTAGCCGCGCAAAACATGCGTGTATCGCAACCCTCGATATCCTTGAAGTTCTCCACCGAAAATAGAATAATGATTTATTGTCTTTTTTTTCCACGGTTCGTTTAACTTCTTCCATTGGCTTTTTATTTCGTCACGCGTGCGCTGGCAAAAATTGAATATGATTTTTGTTGAAAATTCTCAAGGTCAGCCGGAAAGTGACGCAGTTCTCCATTAGCCGGATTTCGAGGTCACGCGCGCTCTTTTACGTTTTAATCGCGTTGACGATGCATCAGCGATCGGATCACAGGTATAATCGGGATCGACATTGTTTTTTTGAAAATCGGATATGTCGCGGTGTTAAAAAATCTCACAATTACCAATAGTAAATAAATTGTCTGCTGGTAAAAATTGAAAAGTAATTTCCATAAATTTCTATAATTGTTTTATTTAACTAGACGTTTTTTACGACGTTGAACAATTACGTCCATATCCGGTTGACGTTATACGCGAATGATTCATGAAAATTGAAAAATACGTCTTTGACACTGTAAACGAGCTGCAATTACATTTTGAGTTTCTACTGGATACGGTGGGATTAAATTTCCCCCGAAAACTCCTCCGGATAATGTCAATTCTAATTTTCAATTACTTGACACTCGTTGTATCATCCGTATATTACCCGCGAGCGTTTTTCTTTCAATTTTCTTTGACTCCAATGCGGAGATAGCGTGAGGAAAATTATTTCACGTTAGTCATACGATCAATTGTACATTGGGTTCGTGCGTGTCTGGCGTCTTCGGTTTCAGGGATATTTTGCGGATGAACCTCGTGAGATCGGAGGCAAACGATGTTTTTCATGTAGCGTGATCTAATCTCTCGCAATATCTGGTCGTTGAATGAGATCGGGCAAATTGACAATGTGATAATATCAGGTCAGGTTGGTGGATCTGGACAAGAATTGCGGAGGTCGCAAACGAGCCAGTATTCACCGGTCACTTTTGCGTTCAGTAGTTTCTCTCTCTCTCTCTCTCTCTCTCTCTATCTGTCACTCTTGAATCTCGCCAACACCATTGCGCCGAGTGTTATGCTTGAATCCACGGAGGGAAAAATGATCGGTATGAGAGGACAGGAATCAAAGTGGGGGAAGACGAGAAGAGATCAAGATTGGTACATATAAATGGCATGATACGGCATAGACGTGTCGAGTCTCTTATACAATATCGTCGTGAACGTTTCACGTGAAATAGAAAAGTAAAAACGAAAACGAAAAATAACATTTTGTGCTTTTTTTTCAATTGTGAAAAGTCGAGAAGACATCTCCGTCAATCATGAAGGGAACGATCGCCGTCGGTGAGTATCTTTTGTTCGTCGAACGATCGATTGTTTTGGGATGCTGGAGCTAATGATTTCTCGCCGATCACCGATTTTGTTCCCCTCGAAATCACGTTGGAATTTATCGAGTCTGTTGGAAAATACGATCCGCCATTATTTTTCTGCTCTACATAACGATTTTCGATCTGTTATTCGGCTCTTGTCATTGTAAACTCGTGGAAATTGCCAAGAGCGCATAAGGACGAACGTGGTAGGCGTTTATCAAGGATCACCAATTGAGCAATCGTGGCTACAACGCAGACAATGAAGACGATAAGAAATTTACGTGGTTAAGAATCATCACCGATTATCCAATGTATTTGCTCTATTATATACACTGAACGACAGTCTTCAACGATCAGACTCTTCAATGATCTTCGTTTAGCACGATTATCTTCTTGATTATAGGCTGAGGAAGATTTAATTATTCAATCAAATAATAAACATCATATTCCCTCCAACAATATTGTAATTCATTGCATATCTCCTCATTACGACCTTTTTATTATCGGTTTTTTCTTCAAGTTTTTGTGAAACACGCGTATGTTTTTTTTTCTCTGGACAGTTGTCGCTCTTGCATGCATTTTTGCATTGTATTCCGAGGCTAGTGCGGGACCCTCGGATATGGGAACCAAAGCTAAGGATGTCAAAGAGCCCAAGGAAATCAAGGAGGCTGCAACAGCTTCGAAGGAAGTTAAGGACGCCATTAAAAATGCCAAGGATGCTAAAAAAACGAAGAAGGATTGCGTCAAAGATTGTCCGAGTAGTTACGAGCCCGTCTGCGCTCAAGATACCGCAAACCTCAACTTGAAGCCGAGAACCTTCGGAACTCAATGCGCCATGGAGGTTCACAACTGTCAGATGAACACGAGTGAGAATTGTCTTCTGTTCCCTCTTAATCTGAATTTAACAACAAAATTACGTATATTTTCATTATAACGTGATACGATCATTTTTTTGAAAAAAAGTCGAAAATCGATCAGGATCCATTCCAAATTACGAATACGAGTCACAACTTGAGCGAATTTCATAATAACATTCTTTAACATCTCCGAATATAAATTTGACTGACATAAATCCGACATTTTCATATCGAAAATGAACGAGAACAAGTAACATTTTTAATCAGAGTTCATACGAACGATTTTTTCAAAATCAATTTCGTTTTCGTGATATGTATTCGAGAGAAAAAAACGTCTAAAAATACAAAAATTCATTCGTCTGAGGAAACTCGGTCAATGTAATTGCTAAAATTATGTTAATTTGCAGAATATGCGGTGAAAAATAAGGGAGAATGTCCCGGTGCTGGCCCAGCAAAATCCTAAGGACTATTCGTTGAGCTGTTTCGAAACAGATCGGAAGGAAGAATCATTACTAAATGATCCGATATACATGTTATTATTATTATATCTATGTATCTAGATATATATATATATATATATATATAACTATTTATATATGTCTCTTAAATCGATTAACCCGCATTTAACTGCTGTACACACTATACTGTCTCACTGTACCAAAATTAAAACACACGTAAGATCCTCATAATCAAACGACGCTGCGAGCAAAGATATAAAGTTGAGAATTAAAGATTAATCGAGTTGTAAAACAATATGTAGACGAAATGTACAAAAAAAGGAGAGAATACCGAAAAAAATCATAATAAAAAGTTTAAAGCGACGATCGAATTTTTTTTTTCAATTTCATTCCAGTTTCTCTTGTCTTTCTGCCAACGAGGTAACTCGAGAACTCGACGTTGTCTCCCGACGCGATGCACTTTATTCAAAAGCATTGTTGGTCAATTACGCGCCTCTTGTGTCCCTTCTGTGACGACCAAGATTGAATTATTTACTTGGCCAATCAATAAAAATGGGTAACAAGGATGGGCCTTCGTATTGAAGAGCTATGCAACTCGTCAGTACGTCGCGAGCCATCTCGCTCGTTTCGATAATGTCAAGAAACATTTCCAGAGTTCGCATACGTTTTATTACCGCGATGCTCCACTCGGTTCTCTTTTCATTTTTCGTTTCTTGCTCTTGTGAAGTTTGTCCGGAAATTTGGAACTCGTGTTTGGATGAAAAGTCGCGCGAGCACAACGAAGAGACGTCCAATCGAATGGACGATATTGAGGGAAGAATGTCGAGAGTCGAGAGAAGATTACGAGCTGTCGAACAACCAGGTATATTTTTGTATTAAACATACTTATTTAATATATACCCTGATTGGCCTCTAATTCAAAATAAACTGCGCTGATTTTTGTTTCCGGCACTGAAAAAGTTTGGCAAATTCGCGGCTGGCCGGACGATTGGGAAATTTGTGCAGAGGGACCATGCAAATGCAGACCGGAAACTAAATCGATATCCTGCTGGCGATTTGGCCTTCTCGACGTTCCACCTGCACAATTGGTACCTGATGATACCCTCAAGCTGTGAGTTTTGCCCTTAAAGTCTTTTTTTCGTCGTAAAATTGCGTTAAAACAATTATGGACGGCGTAAATCGGCGTTAAAGTGGCGAAGAGCGAATTAACGCAGTCTCAGGTTCACAAATATCAAGAAATTCATGAAACTATAAATAACTCTTTAAAATACATCTTTAATATGAGCTAAATTTTAAACTCCTTATTTCATTTTTCTAAAATTCTTTTATTTTATTTTTCGTTCTGACGTGTCGGGAAAAATTACTGAAATAAAACATCCCTCGAATTATGCAACCCGTTTGGGCTTGAGATTAATAATGTTTTTTTTTGTTAGTGATCTCGGAAGCAACAGATTGAGCGCGTTGCATCGCGATACGTTCCGAGATTTGACGCAATTACGTGACTTGTAAGTCATTGATAAAAAAAAATGGAAAATTGTGAAACAGTAGGTATTTTTTGTTGAATTTGAAAAACCTGTTGAATGTTACAGAGATCTGAGCAATAATCTGATCGAGCATCTCTCGCTGAATTCCTTTTTCTCGCTGCACAGCGTGACCCATTTGAGACTGAGGAATAATTTATTGTGGGAATTACAATCTACTCTCTTACTGAGAATGCGCAACCTCCACATCTTGTGAGCTTGGCAATTATTTTCTTACGATTATCCATTCTCTCGATCCGAGCAAGCATATTAATCCTCGATGTCTTCTTCTCCTTTCTTTTTTATTATCGATCTTTTCTTTACAGCGATATATCATCAAACAGACTTCAATCATTGCCCGATGGCCTTTTCCTGACTAACAATTTTCTTATTCTCCTGGATGTTTCCGACAATCGTCTGTCGGCCGTCCCGAGCGCCATTTTTCATGGACTCAAGAATCTTGAAGAGCTTTCACTCGCCAAGAATCATTTGTCGTTGTTGCCGCGCGAATTGTTTCAAGATCTTTTCAATCTAAAACACCTTCGTCTGGAGGAGAACGAACTTCGAGATTTGCCCATCGGCGTATTCGATGTACAAACGAATCTCGTCCAGCTGGATCTCCGAGATAATCGTCTCACGAGAATATCGAAAGGCTTGTTATCGCCGATGAAAAATTTGCACGATATCGATCTCTCGAATAACAATATCGTCCATGTAAAGTCCCGACGAAACGAACGTTTGATTTTATTTCCACGATTATTTTCATTTCATATTCTCGTTATTTTCGAATATTGGTATTTAAATTTCACGCACAGATGGATTCGGAGGCACTCAAGGGACTTTCGTCGTTGAAAGAATTACGACTGGGGCAGAATAATTTGAAAACCATACCAAAGGGATTATTCATCGACGCCTCATCGCTCGAACAATTGATTCTCCACGCTAATGCCATCGAGACTCTCTCGATCAATGATTTTTCCGGCTTGAAAAATTTAACAACCCTCTTTTTACATTCCAATCGATTAAGGATTCTTCATCCTGATGTTTTCAACGATCTTCCCAATTTACGAAAATTGTGAGAATTCAATTTACCTTTCGATGTTAATTTCATCATTCGCAGATTACACTTTTACCTCGCGACGAACAGAATTGCATATTTTTTCTTGCTTGCGTCAAGGCAACTGGAGGATAACTATCTCTCTTACTTACCACCGAGAATATTGGATGGATTAAAATCGATTCAACAATTGCGCCTCTCGCGCAATCCGTGGCACTGCGATTGCGGAGCTGCTTACCTAGCGATGTGGCTCCAAAAAAAATATTTCCATCAATCGAACGTGTCGCGCGAATTTCCCAAGTCCGGTGCAGGAACGAGCTTTTGGGAATTCGGAGGTGGCGCGATATGCAGGGGTCCGTCGACCCTCGGTGGAAAGCTCCTCGTTCAACTGACGTTTCACGAGCTTTGCCAGGGTCAGTGGGCTTCGATGAAGGGCCTCTCACCCCGACTTCCGGTTGAGGTTCTCGGCCTGGCGACACCAAACGCTTCATAAAAATGGACAAATAAATATTTACAACTAATATTTTACTGGACATTATTGATAAAAAAGTCATACAAACATTTGACCACGATGTATTTGTCGTTTATCAAATCAAAAAAGCGTTAAAATAATAGTATGCCACGTGACCAATGTAAAGTTCGATAATTCTATGAAAAATCGCTTAAATAAGTAATAATACGTCTCTTGGATTTGTCTAGTTAAAAAAATAATATTCGGTGAGTATTCAACGACGCGAACTGTCGCTGATTTTTAACATTTTTCTATTAACCAGCAGAAATCACGAATAAAAACCGCCCTAAGGCACGAAATTTCAGCTGTACTTTGAAACGTTTAATTAACATTCTTCAAAATTTGCAAAACTATATATCGTGGGGACGCTGGAGAAATTTCCGCGTCAAATTTTATTGGTAATTCGGAATTCCATGTATGGACGTTCTCCAGCTACATCCGGACGTTATTATTGTTTGACCGATCGATCGCGGACTGCAAAGCAGCATGTTATCGGTAAGTCCGTCACTGTATGCTGCCGATTGTTAAATTCTACCGGCTTTTTTTACTTCCCTCGGTCTCTACAGGGGAAATCGTCGATACTTCAAGATTTAGCGTCGTTTTGGTCGTGTTTGCGCGAATTATCGTTTCTCGCGGTGTATCAGTCAATAATCAATCTCACGTCGCGGTCGATTGCTTCGAAACATTGCGAAGTTAACATCATCGTTTATTTCGATGCCGAACCGCGGGTAACAGAGTATTTTTTCTTCAATATCCAACAAGGTCTACTGCGCCTTCGTTGAATAAATGAAAACAATACCAAATTTGGATTTCAAAAATATATCGAAAATTCAATCGTCGACAAAGAGATATTAAAAAATTATCTAAAATCCATTCCGAAATAATGCTGAGGAGAGAATTCATGTATTATTATTATTATTGTCTCGACGTTTACAATTATAAAGTGATACGAAGTTGATGCGGATTCATCTTTCGTTTGAGGTCGTTCATTCATAAATTCTTCGGTAGCAATTATATGCTTCATTTTTTAATACTCGATGGATAATAATAATAATGACGATGATAAACAAAAATAGGGGTATTAAGTCGTCTCCTGATACGCCAAATTGCCTCTTCGATAGTGTCATGAAAGTGCTGGGGATATCTCGTTATCGAGTAACATGTGTATGTACGCGTAGAACCAACACGACGAGGGAAACAATTCACGTGTGGATAAATCGTTGGAGAACGGTGGGGAACACGAGAGGTTCGAAGACCGCGTTCGAAAAAATCAGTACGAGCTTCGCGATGGCTGAACAAACTACCGGTCTTGAGACCGTAGAGATACTCGAGAATCTCATAAAAATACTCAAGGAGGAAAACGTTTTCGACACGACGGGTGAACAACCGCTGGTTCACTTTGTGCATCCGAAAGAAATGCAGGTTCGTCTTTTGCCTTCGTCCGCATGATTATTACTCGCATTTTCATAAGTAAATGATTATGTTGCATCGGATACTGATTATTACGAATTCTGCTGATCTATTCTCATCAAGAATAATAATAACAACATCAAATTAAAGAGAGACACGATTTTATCACTTCCATTCGACTCGTAAGATGATGAAATAACGAAGCAGTTTGAGTAATTTTCTCGACACTGTATTTCACGAATGCGTGTATTTAGTACGAGTTTTAACATCGTACGAACGCCAAAATTATATCGGAATTGTAGAAAAATTTGTATACTGGAAAAGAGACAGAGGGTGACCTCTGCGGAAAATCGTACGAAGCTCAGTGCACTTTGTAAACCATCGAGTCTCTCCTTTATCCGAGATAAGACATCGACCTATGCCCCAATTCAACGTGAATGAAAAATGCCGTATGAAGTAAAGAGCGCGGTAATGAGATTCTATTAGCTTGATCGATTTTTACCATATATAAATCGCAGAATTGCACCGATGGCAATTTTCGATAAACCGACTAACGAGCCAATTGCAGCGATCGCAACGAAAACGAAACAAACAAAATCGTCTTATTTTGCAGCGACGAAATTAATTAAATGGTTAATTAATTAAAAAAAAGGCAAAGCTTAAATAGTTTCAATTTCGCATAAAACTATCGTGAGATGTATTAAAAAATAAGATAATTGAATACGAATTTACCTTGCAATTAATTTCATAGTGAATCGTATTTCGTTGACGATTTTTCCGCTTTTAAGCCATCCGAATTTCCACTCAGCGAACTAAAAAAGTCAAAGTTTCTCGAGTTTCATCGAGAATCATTTTATCGAAATATTTCCTTGTCCCACACAATGCAACGTAACTCCGTCTATTTCAACGCAAGTTTGACAAAAAAAACACAAGAATTTCCATTATTCGTGTTGATTCAGAAAAGTCTCAAACTTACACTCGATGAGGAAGCTTCATCTCCGGATGAAATTGAGAAAGCTATTCGTTGCATCGCTCATTATTCCGTGAAAACGTTGAATCCACATTTTCACAATCAACTGTACGGTGGTCTGGACGCGTACGGACTGGCAGGAGCATGGCTGTCCGAAGCTCTCAACACGAGCCAGTAAGCATTTTCAATGCAACATTTTCTCAATTTTTTTCCGCATTACTTTTTCCTCATTATTCCCGCAAGAGTTGCATCAACTTTGATTCTTTCTACGTCAACGATGTTTTGCTCAATATCAGATACACGTTCGAGGTTGCACCGGTCTTTACTCTTCTCGAGCGTGAAGTTCTGGACAAGGTTCTGGAACTCGTGGGATACCCAAAATTACCCGAGAGCGATGGAATTTTATCTCCAGGTGGTAGCATTTCCAACATGTACGGTATGTTATTGGCTAGACACAAATTTATGCCAGATATCAAAACAAAGGGTCTCTGCGGACAAAAACGTTTGGCCATTTTCTCGAGCGAGTGCGGCCATTATTCGATACTGAAAGGGGCACATTGGCTGGGTTTCGGTACGGAGAGTGTCTTCAATGTGAGTTCAATTGACATTTAAATTGAATTACTTCATCCCTATGTTTGCTTTTAACTAATGTTCGAATTAATTTGCGTTTTTTTTATTTTTATTTCAATCGAGTTATTTATAATTGCGAGGGTCTTTCGCGATGTGAGGGAATCTTACTTTTGATAACTGTATGCTTGCCTTTTTATCGTCGACAGGTAAAAACTGATTCCCTGGGTAGAATGGAACCAAATGACCTAAGGAGAGCGATAAAGGAGTCGCGTTCCAAGGGGTTCGTGCCGTTTTTTGTAAGCGCCACTTCCGGTACGACAGTTTTTGGGGCTTTCGATCCTATCGATAAAATAGCTTCAATTTGCCAGGAGGAGAAGCTATGGCTGCATATCGACGTTCGTGCACATAATACGAAAAATCTAATCCATCTGCAATTACAATTGGTTTTATCAAATTTCTATATCTTCCGTTCGTAATATTAGGCTTGTCTCGGTGGCTCTCTGCTTCTTTCAAAAAAATATCGTCATCTGCTCAAAGGAATCGAATTGTGTGTATATATGTTTTTAAGTCAATAACAAATAATCGTGCCATTGATGAAAATTGGCTCATCATTCGAAATAAGGCTTTACCCTAAGCATAGATCTTCTGTTTCTTTTTAATTACACACAGGTCGAATTCAGTCGCCTGGAATCCTCACAAAATGCTCGGATGTCCACTGCAGTGTTCTCTCTTCCTCGTCAGAGAAAAGAATCTCATGCACGAGGCTAATTGCGCAAATGCAACCTATCTCTTTCAGCAGGACAAATTTTACGATGTTTCTTGGGACACAGGGGACAAAAGTGTTCAGTGTGGTAGAAAGGTGATTGAATTTGACATGCAGAATTTGCCATATTTGTTCTTTTTTTTTTTTTGGCAAGACGAGATTCCAAGGAATCCCCTTGCATAAAGATATTTCACATAAATCAATCAATCCATTGAAATAAATAATAAATAAACGAATAGATGTTACTGTTGACTTATCGATAATCGAATTTATTAATTATTCGTTAACTTTAACTGATCTCTACTGATTTAACTGATCTCACCGGGGATATCGATTCGAATCGCAGGTGGACTCTGCGAAATTTTGGTTAATGTGGAAAGCTCGAGGCACGAGAGGGCTCGAAAGGTCGGTCGATGTCGCGATGGATTGCGCCGAATATTTTTATCGCAAGATTGCAAAACGCGAGGGTTTTCGCCTGGTATTGCCAAGCTTCGAGGGTAACAACATTTGTTTCTGGTAAGACGAAGGAAAGATAAATCGTTTTATTAAACACGCGTGACACCCTTAATGATATTTATCCTCGATTCAGGTACGTTCCACCGAGCTTGCGCGGTAAAGAACCGGACGAGGAATGGTGGAACAAATTATATTCCACGACATCGAAGATAAAAGAGCGTTTGATCCTCGAGGGCCGTTTGATGATCGGTTATTCACCAATGGCGGCGAAAAAGCTTGGAAATTTCTTCCGAATGGTCGTAGCCTGCCAACCACCACCGACGCACGAGCACATGGATTTCGTCATTGAGAAGATCGAAGAAATAGGGGCGGATTTCTGAGACCTGAGACCAAATTGCATTTTATTTATTCCATTGTTTATACAACGTGTCCCGAAACTCAATGCCAATGCTTTACAGCTGGATTCAAGATGAAATTTTGAGTCGAAATGTATTTTAATATTTTCACATTCGGCGAAAACCTAATGAATTATCGATCATCAAATTTCGAGCCGAATCGGAAGGAATATTTTTACAGACTTTTCGAGTTGGAATTTCATCCCCGATGCAGCTGTAAATTACCAACATCTCGTTTTGGGACACCCTGTATATTATCTTTTACGCGTCTGATAAACAAGTGTACCAAAAACGATTATTTTGACACTCACGCATCAGTGAAAATCGTCGATAAACAAATGCCTTTCCTTTCGCGTTCGGGATTCCTCCGCTAGATGTCACGCGTGGCGTGATTCCCAGTGGAGGCAGGGATGTAACGAAGGTCCGGAGGGCCTGAGATTCAGAATAAGCGGGAAAATAAACTCACCGATTTTATTTTGACAAAATAATCAGTTTTAATCAACAGAACAGGGTTTTATCTTTCGGATAATTAAGTTTAAATGCACGTACATGTCTATCGTTAAATTTTTAAACAATGAAGAAAAAATCTCGACTTTATCGCATCGTTGGGTACGCGGGTTTTGCGTATGATATGTTGTAAACATCTATCATCATTAAGTAGTGAATAAACAATGATAATCTATTCGAAAGGTCGCTTGAGAGAGTTGCGCGTCCTGCGAAGCTTTTTTCTGCTTTTTTGTTTTTACTTTTGCGTAAATAACAATACCATCTCCCTCGAACTGACGCACTCGCTTAGAACATTATTATGACTATATTATTTCGACTCAATGTGAGTCATTACAATCGCAACATTTGCGACAAGTCTTTTACGTAAAATCTAAAGCTGCTCGTTCGTATCTCGTCTTTTTGTTTATAATAAATTCATTAAAATGTACCTTAACTTCTTTCTTTTTTTCTCTCTCCGTCTTTTCTCATATATACACAAGCTTACATGATGGCACTGATATTTAATGTAAAGTAACGTGTAATCTACGTAATTTTCGTGAAAAATAAGTCGTTACTACATTATTTTATTTACACTTTTTAAGAGACTACCGAGGGTACAGTCGCGTCTAAAAACGATCAATTTTCATGAACACATGTTTCATTATCAATTTAAATTTCAATAAAAACAATAACTTCTTATGGTTGAAAATAATTTAGCTGCCGAAAAATGCATTACTTTTTGGACGTCACCGTGCTCCTCGTGTAGACTGTCTTTTTTTCTACGATCTCTAAAAATTACGCGACACGTTTCACCGTGATTCGCGTATCGATCGGAATATATAAAAATATATCGGCATGATATCGATGAGATTTTATACAGATGTGTTATCGATCCGGGCAACCCACGTGACTTTAACGAAATGATCGAATATCATTTGTTTTTCAGTAACGACAATTGCCTATCTCTATTATCACCATGTTATCTCATACAGAAAGAACTCCAACAGCCTCCATTCTGTCCTTCACGATGATGCGTTCGTAAAAATCTATCTCTAAATTTATGTACAAAAAAAACAAAAAAATAAACTTTCAACTCGTTCGTAAAAAAAAACATCCTTGGACGTAAATTCGCGGTCCATTCGAATTCACGATTCGAACTGAGTGTGGAATCTTCCATCTGCTTTTTTCGAAAATTTGTTTTTTTTTCCCCCATCATTGAGCAACTTTCTGAATTTACAAAATGGACGTTTCGTTACTCAGCGGTTTTGCCTCCCAACGCGAAAGATTGAAAAACAATTGAAAAAAAAATATCCGGATTTCACCCGAGGTTCTCCTTTTTCCCTTCACTTTTGTGGAAAATTCTCTCCTTCAGTAGTACTTGTCCTGATCAAGATCAGCACGTATATGTTGTTGTCCATGACTGTTACGTTTGAGGGTCGCCGACTCGTAGTCTAGACTTTTGGGATAAAGTTTTGGACTTCCCAAGCCGTTCACATTTGGATTTGGCTTCGGTCGGAGGGTACCATTCCCGTTGCTGCTGCCAGAAAAACTCGGCTGTCTTTTGGCTGAATTCACCTGCGAGACAAAAAATTGCATTTTCCTTCTCAGCAAAATGGACGAACCAAATAAATGTATCGATCCACATCGATCGATATTTTTTTCCACTTTGATATTTCGAGAAAAAAACATTTCCACGTCGATGATTTGCAGAATATAATGAGAAAATATGTCGCTCGCCGCAACCAACGAAACGTTGAAAAGTGATTAAAAAGGAGCAATCATTATCGAATGAAATTGTCCCGTTCATCGATTCTTGATGACGCATAACTTTGTAGTTGAAAAAATGATTTTATTCTTCTATTTTTGGATAATCAGTAAAATGTAATTTCGCTATTAAAAAGAAGTTGCTCGACTTACCTCTTTCAATGGGACAGATACGTATGGATTTTGTTTGCTGATATAGTGCGGACTGCCAGGTATAGGTGGTTTTTGCCTCTTGAGATAAAGGAAGCACAGGATGGCTGTAAGAGCAAGACCAATGAAGAAACCGGCTATGCAACCTCCGACGACCGCGCCAACCGACACTCCAGCCATTTCAACACGACGGGACAATGCGTTCGTAGATATATCTGTGAAAAACGAAAATAAAAGAAAATTACATCCACCTTATAAAAAAGAAAATTTCAACGCAGCGCGCTCACTCACATTTCAAAGATCGATACAGAAACGAAAATTTTAACCAGACTTATTCTTATAATTTATATTATTCAATTGTTGAGAAAAAATATAAATTCCCAAATTAACTTTGTACCTGAATGCGTTATTGGCAATTTAATTTTAATCTCGTCAAACGTAAGGAACTTCACGTACCATTTTCTACCCATTCTGGGAGGCAATCTCTGACTTCCTTACTGAGGCCCTGGCAAGTGCCAGATCCAGGCTGAAGACATTGACGCTTTCGATATTGCTTCTCAAGGACGTCGCAGGGTGACCAGCGTGTCCATTCGTCCCAGCCTTGGAGCGATTCACAGCTGGGCATTTCGCACGATTCGCGAACAAAACTGAGACCCTCGCAATTGTTGGAGCCGAGACAATCGCGAGATCTCGTGCGTATACCTATGCCGCACGATACCGAGCATTCCGACCAATCGGTCCAGCACGACCATTCGTTACCGACGTTACCACTTCGGCAGGCGTGAGTGTTGCAAATTCTTGTCTGTTTCGACGAGCCCTCGCACGGTGGGGAATCGCACTGTCTCACCTGGCAACATATAATTGTCATAATTATAAATAATGAACAGAAATTAGAAATAATTCAAGCTGGCAAGTAAAAAAAAGCGGTATATGAAATCAAAACCTAGATTTTTGTGGTGCATCAATTATTCGAATAACCCATTTGCGAGGGATTTCAAGATTTTTTTCAATTCCATTAAGAAATTGTTATTTACCCTTTCTTGCGAACCACCTCCACACGCTTGATTGCAGGGCAACCAGGACGACCACTCGCTCCATCCTCCATCGACGTTAACCTCCGAGTTCATGCCGTTGGAATTTGGATTTCCACGAAGGCAAGAACCATCGTTTCGACAATAACGTTCTTCCTCCTTGGCCAATTGAACACGAACGCTGGAAGGATCATCCGTTTGCGCTCGACACGTGAAGCGAAATCTTTTCTCCGTGTAGCCGGAATTTGCTGACTGTAGGGTCGCGTTCACCGCCAACCATGGAGTCCAACTGGAAAAACGTTTCGTCTCGGTGCAGGGATGGGTATTGCAATCTTCGACCTGGAAAAAAAACATGTTGTTCCTCGACAAACGTTCGTGGCTGCGAATATCAGGGTAAATCGAAATTTGGCGATACAGTGTCGTTATTTTATTTAACTGTCAAGGAGAGAAAAATTGGTCGATCGATCCGTTTATCACGCATCGGGCAGGACCAGTTTGTCCACATGGGTCAGGCTAAAGTTTTGGAAGGATAAACGTCTGGTGGAAGTAACTGGAGAGTTCTTACCTGATATCCACATCCCGGACATTCGGCGCCTCCTTCACCGGGTGATGGCTTGTCGCAAGTTTTCTTCCGCATTCGTACACCTGCCGGATCGAAGTAATTCAGCGTTACTTGACGAATAACGAAATTCTCCTGCTATTCATTGAAATTGATGTTTGGAAAATAATTGGATACGTTACCTCCGTTGCAAGGTCTGGAGCAGGAATTCCACGGTCCCCATGACGACCACTGTCCATTCTGCGGTGGAGGTGAGACTTTCGCTGGATTCGAGCAAGGCTGTATGTCGATACAAACGATCTCATCGTGATCATGTCCGACGCAAACTCTACCTCCGAATGCCGGCGCTGGATTTGTGCAAGAACGTCTCCTCGTTTTAATCGCCAGACCACAGGTTTGCGAACACGCTGACCAGGCTGACCATGCTGTCCAACCACCGTGTACCGTACAATTGGCCACTTTGACCTTTGCACCCGTACAACCGGCACCGCCGTTCTGTGGTGGTGGGTTGTTGCATTCCCTCGTTTGACACTGACACGAATCTGGATTCTATAAACGCGAAATTGTCACAATATTGAATTATGACATGGGTGTACCTTTTTCGAACGTCAGAATTCGTGGTCCAGATTTTATTAACAACCTTTATTCCGAAAAAAGTATTTCCGAGGGAAGAACAACGATTTTGCCGAATCTCGGTAATTCTTTCGATCTACAGGCCCATTGTTTATGCGGTCGCGGTTCATTTATTATTCAAAGATATCGTACCTCTGGTCCATTGTCCATGTGTGATCGTCCGTGATATCTCGAGCGTCCGGCAGTTTGTTCGGTCGTGTCGTGTTGGCAAGAAGCCCAATGACTCCAAGCACTCCAGCCACCATCAACGGGATCAGTTAGTACCGGACATTTGGTAACTTCTTGAAGCCAATGATTGGCGAGATGATTTTGATTCGGTGCTGTGTCGCATTTCATCAAATGTTCGTTCCATCCGCAATACGGCTCTTGGGCATTCAGGCAAGACTGGCGATTTCTGTGCCGATGACACTGAGCAGCTGGTATCCTCAGCAGACCCGTCTCCATTCCTACGTAAAGGCTCATCGCGTCCTTGAGGAACTGTAAGGTCATAGCGGGCGATGGCAGAGGGCCCCACACCTCGACGATGCACGTTTCTTGGGTTCGCGGTAAAATACTGATTTTTTTCACGAGGCCAGCCACCGTGGCTACGTACAGCACTGTCACCGCGCGATGGAGCTTCGTTGGCGTTACGTCCACAGCGATATGGGTAAACCTACCGGATATGGGTACAAATTAGCCATCGATTCGTACTTGGCTAATTCGTTAGATTAGCAGAACAATTAAAAAATTATTGTATCCTACCTCTCCAAGGTCGCTGTGTGAAGAGGCACGAGGCTGGTACTCTGTACAGAATCATCCATCAGCTGATACTTTTGATTGTCCGTTATTTCATGTGGCGCATTGTTGGCGATCGACCCGCAACGCTGACGATTGTTGTTCTCGCTGGTTTTTCGTTCCCAGGTGGCTCTCAAGTGTTCTTGGTGCTTGAAAGGACCGTTGAACGCTGCCTCAACCGCGGACATGTTGAAGGCACAAATAGCTGATCCGGCTATGGCATTGCTGTTCGTGAGAGATTTAAACATTTGCGGGAATTAGCAACGTTCGCTCCGCGTCTTTAACGAAAAAAAAACAATCTCGACCACTTTTGTGATCAATAATCAAAGACAAATTGTTACCCAATTTCCAGACGATCGCGGAAAGAAAAGCGGATAAGAGAAAAAGTTTGAGGTGAAAATTTCATGAATCTCGTGATGAATCATTGAAATTCTAATGCGTTAAAAAATCGATTCTGAGGTCTATCGTATACTTGCCTCGGAGTGGTAAAGGTTGCATAAATAATGCCATCATCAGGATGATAAGCCGCCCCTTGTATTTCATCGTAGTAGAATGGAAATTCGCCCGGGAGTGAGCAATTAAGACGTGCTTTGCTGAAGGTCGCCCATGTGTCTCTCATCATCGTTTGGCCACCAGGATCTTTCTTGCAGACGCGAGCAATCCGCGAATATATTTTCTACAAAGTTCCAAGACAACATCCATGAAAAAAACGGCTCCATTTTTTCCCCCGCGTTTCAATGATGATTTATCGAATCCTCATTAAACTCTAATTACCTTCCCGCAGTTAATGTATTCCACGGCTGATTCTCGAAACAAAAAGTACACGTGATCCTCGGTCTCGAAGCTCCCAACGAATTGCGGGTCGTTCAGCCATCTGCGTTAAAGTCATGAGGTTTGAATTTCAAAAAAGTAGTGACTCGATTTGATGAGCAAGGGTATGTAAAATCATCGATTTTACCGTGAATCGTATTGATGCGTGCGGAGAATAGGCGGCGCCAGTGTTCTGTAGATCGCTGGATCGGCGCCTGAAAAATCGGTCGAAGACCCAGCGAAGAGTCCGGCGTTACCACGTGCCAAAAGTGCCGTGACGTTAGCATGAGGCGAATACGGACACATCGGCACACCGGGCACCCAACTCGTTACGTTATTTATATTCTCGATCTGTTGACCACGAAAAAAAACGAAAAAAATGACAATAAAAAAGAAAACATCGAGATGAGAGAACGAGTTAAAGTAATATCGGTAGGTCGCAGAAGCAAAAAAAAAGAGTGACGATCAGCTTTTTTACTCGCGTGTCCGCAAACATTGATTGATCGATGTTGAGTGCACATATACAGGGGAAAAAGAGATGATTTATCGCTTCTGTCCTCGTTCACAACATTGGTAGGTCATTAAGGAGATCGTTAATTACATTGTCGATGCCAAAGTAAGCAAAAAAGCGAGTAATTTTATCAACCCTCGGACGAGCAAGGTCTTGTCTTGTCTCGTACTGAAAGAAGTGACGTTTTTCATGATACAAAATACATTGACGATGTTTAATTAAATATTCAAATCTTCTTTTTTTCTCCGCAAAGGTGAAAGGCAATTAACTTCAAAAATGGATACGTTCGGAGTAAGATTATCGCTGATAACAATATAAAAAATCGTCCAGCAGGAAATATCATCCCCTCGTGCGTACGTAAAACCGAAAAGAGAATCGAGAGACATTCATCGATGATTAAAAGACTAATTATCGTTGGATGAAACATTCCCGGCTTTATTTGTTTACTAACCTCTCTCCATGTACATTGAGGACTGAAAGCGTTCGTGCCGCAGGTAAATAGAGTTTTTCCATTGCTCAACAACACTTTGATATAATTGTGACAGTCCTGTGGTGTTTGACCCTTGACCTGACATATGGAAGCTTTCTCCGGTGGTGCGGGCCACGACGCGTGCTCCAGAGGATCCAACGAATCGAGGGTCAAACGATAGAGATTGTCTCTGCAAGATAAACGAATTGAGACATCAGAAATTGCACGTCACTTTTTGGCAGGAAAACAATGAATCGAAAACAATCTCGCGTGACTAAAATTGACGGCGTCCAATATTACACAAACGTCTCTGTTCCAAAAATAAATGATCCTCGTCCAAAAAATCATCTTTCAGCCTCGTCGTCGATATTTTATTTATGATCCAAGCAAGGTCGAAAATGGCGCGAGTATCGAACTAGCGAGCTTCGCAACCAGTAAGCAGACATCATTTTTCATTTCATTTTACACAGGCGTTGCAGAAGGACATACAGTCGGTGCAGCATCGATACATCGGTTTTATATCGCGCAGAAATATCTTGACGAGAGAGCAAAGTGTCTGGTGCACGACGACGTATTCTGCTACACTTCTCTACTGTGTAGTAACATTCCATATGCCGTCCCACTTGACTTGTCTAACGTCGATGCATATGTATACATACGATCGATTGGTCATATATCTGCAAAGTTCGACACGTGGGCGAGGATCGATGGATACACGCGTGGCTCGCGGTGTCTCTTGATTTATAAGCAGGTTTGCGATAACCAGGTGAAAAGTCGTAATAAAAAAACAATATCAAGGAAGCGACCATCGTGAATAAATCGCGGTGAAAATAACGCGAATTTTCACGAAGTATCGTATGCTGCACGCGGATATCCCATTGAAAAATGGCTGAAAAAATAATCAATTACAATTTTCAGTCTTCCAAAGTCAAAAGTTACTTGAAAGTTGCCAATTCACTTGGCAGAGAAAATGTCGATGCCAAAATCGACGTTGCCTTTAATTTTACATAAACTAAATCGATAGTCAATACTGAAATCAGAGAGTGACGGATATTATCGTCGACATAACCATCTTTTTCGTAATTAAATAATTATACTTTTTTTACTATGAAAAACTTCATAATCTTTTTTTTGCTGCTCGAGACAAGGCCACTACGAAAACGACTGAAATTTCTCATTCCACAGCGTTCGTAAATTATTCCCATAAACCGATGTACAGTTATTGTTGAACATGAATCTGGCAATATGCTCTCTTGCATTTCCCCTCCTTCTCTGTCCCACAAACTCTCCGCATAGCAATCCGCATACCATAAGTGCGTGCGTTTGCGAATAACAGCTGATTACTCGCGGAAACTTCTTCCAGAACACTCGGTACATATGTATATATACATACTGCCCCATGAGAGCGCGACATTTCTCATTGGCGTGTGGCCCACGTGAAGTTTCGTACCTCGCGACGCCACCCCAGGGCCAGCGGCGTATATAACGATAAATAAATTATCATCGACTTATAAATAACCTGGCGTTGGCGCTCCGGAGATACGATTATGCATATACATACATAGATATACCTTATTACACGATTCCGTCCTTTTGACTCGTCGCCGAACCCGAAGAATCCGGCTTTTTCTTCGATATCTCTTTGCTCCCTTTATTCCCCCCTCCCTTCTTTTTTTTATGCACTTCGGTCTTTCTCTCCGTTTGCTTTTATTTATTTATTTTTTTCTCTGTACGGTCGAGAGCGCGAGACACCTCGCGGATAAGCGTTATCGGACGTACATGGTGTTCGACGTAGGTATCGAAGTTATTATAAGGGTCTCGCGCTCACTGCGAAAGGTTTTTTGCCATTCTCTCTCTCTCTCTCACTTCCCATCTTAGGATCCATATTAAGCGGTAATAACCTTTTTCTCTCTCGCTCTCTCCATCTCTCGCTTTCTCTCTGTTCGTCGGCCTGTTTCAGCCTCTAATTTATTCAACGCGTATTCAACGTGAGTTACAGAAAAATCTATGGCAATAGATTATATTGTATAACGGTCTCTTTCAGCATACCGAACATGGAGAATTCCAGTCGAGATACTTTGTCACCTCGGCCTGTCTGGCGAATTCTTCTCGGATCTTTACTCACTTTTCTTCTACTTTTTCCGTTTTTTTTTGCCGTTTTCTCTCTACCGCGTCTCTCCGCCAGAAGAGAATCCGCGTGGGATAATCACGCTGGAGCGGTGCACCAGAAAAACGACATTTTTCGAATCGTTTCAATTGACAAATCAGGAGGGTCGCTCTGTGTCCTTTTCTACTATTTTTTCTGCTGAGAATGATTCGAGACGTCTTACATACAAGCGTGTCTGAATTATTATAAATTGACGTCATTTTCGAAAAAAAAATATCCGCTATGAATTATACGATTTTTATCGGAAGCGTAGCGAGGAAATCGATAATACGTAACTCCAGATTTCTGCCAATTTTGTCGATAATTTTTGATCAATCGAAAAAATCATACAGAGAAATTCCCCACGATGTATTAAATCTTCCAGGATTTCTCAATTCTTCGCAAACACATACACAGCATAAACACGGTGCGAGATGACAAAGTGTGCGACCGAAGATGAAATCCAGTGCTGAAGCATCGAAATGCGCGTGACACAACTTGTATTATACAGTGTTTTTTTTAATTCCGGATTTTGCAGCGATCGTTTTTTCTTTCGCTTCTCAATCACGAGTATTTCGTACCGTTCTCTTGACAGTCGCGTTTCATTGCTGCGCGACTATCAAAAGACACGATGTGAAATCGCGAGTGTCCGAGAGACGCCGAGGAAACCGCGCCGAAGAATATTATGGCGCCTACGTGGGCGCGTCGCGATCGCTGTACACCGAACACAGCTCTGGACCAGTGAGATCGGGCTAAAATGACTACGGGATCGAGAAAAAGAGAGATAAAGAGAGAATGAGAAAAATAAGAGTATAGCGTGAGTATAATTATTATTAAGTGGAATATAAGTGCGCGGGCGCGAGCAGCTGGTTGCGTGCACCACCGATTAATAACAAGCCGAGATAGCAAAATCAGCATGTTCTCTACCTGTGCTTCTATTTTTCTATACATATCATATTTGATATATATATATATATATCAAACATGAGAAGATTACATACATATAGAGACTAGCCGTGAGAGAGCATAAAACTTCTACATTACCTTATCGAATATTAGCGGGTACCTTGTACATTCAGTAGCATATATTACATGCATGTATCTATTTTCGTTATTATACAATTTTTTTTATCTTATATTAATAATATAAAATTATATAACTCTCGTAACGAAATTTGAATAATAAATTATAAGTTAGGGGCAAAAAATAGTGGCAAATTCTGATGTAATTAAGCGGTAATTTCCCCTGAAACATGAGCAGCTCCGAATGGATAAAATAGCGTTTGGTTCGACATCTAAAAATACATGGAAGTGATAATAACAAATATTTAACGTAACTTTTTTATCACGACGAAACTTTGGCGAATTATCCGTTGTACTTTGGAGTGACAGCTGTAGTTTGGTTGTACAATTGAACGGTTATGCGTGTATGTGACAATTGGGGGATGTGCGAAGATCACATTGTGCATGTAGGTAGATTCGTATTTTGTGTGTACGCGGTCGCGAGAGCGTACGCCGTCATTATTTTCTTTTTTACGCTCTTGCTCTTTCTAAATCGCTATACTTATCATCGTGAGTGACTCGTATTGAAACAGATTACTTCCTACTCAGCGGAGGGCCATAGAGTTTATCACCCCTTTTTTTTCTACGCTAGATCTCAAGACGGATCGTAAAAAGATGTTTGGCTTGGTCATAATAGAGACGCGAATTATTTTCATCGAACTTCATTCGCATTCTTTCTTCTTTTTTTCTACATATTGGTAAATCAATAAATAAAACGTCCATGATCGTCATTTCAAACTGTTTTTATCTTTAAAATTAATTGTAAATATATATTCTATAATTACGAATTTGGTCGCGTGTTAATAATTTCGTCGTCACAGTTGACAATTACGATTTCAGGTCTAAAAATATTCAAGCATATCTCGTCTCAGAATTTCATCCAGAATTTAACACCGCAATTTTCGACACTAATCATTCGGATTAACGAAAAAAAAATACGAATAACGTTAATGATAAAAATAACTGAAAAAGAATTAAAACAAAAAAATATCAGAGCTATAGTTTCTCCCAATAAGTCTGTTCGATATTTTTGATCGTTATTTTTTAATAAATAACAGTTTAAATCGGTATTTTTTAATACCCCTATTTTTCCATACGTTTCTCACAATGATTTCTTGCAAATCTACAAAAATAATAAAAAATGTTTTATCCCGCGGTACAATTCATCACATTTTTTTCGTACGTGGTCAGTGATTAAAATGTGTGGGGAGTGTGTCGTCGAAAAACAAGAATTTCGAGACTCGAATGCCTCAACCAGACGAGAGAAGCGCCCACACAGACTTGCTTCTGACTATACGACCATTTCGTCTCGCTATATGTACTATCTTTTACCTTTATATATTATCATAAATACGTACAAACATTTAATAAATATATTACATATAATAACAATCCATACATATAATATACAATTCCCTTAGCACTTTGAGAGAATGGACAATGTCAAAACGAACTTTTGGTCGTCCAAAAATTTGATTGCGGAGCTAGATTGAAAAAAAAATGATCTTTGTTCGAGTTCACGTGCCTTTATTTCATCCCCCAAAAGCTACTCGGTTTTTTTCCCCTAATTAGATTCATTTTCCAAAAAAATATTTTTGAATGAAAAAGGTGACGTTTTTGCTGTCAACCGCTGGATGAGAAGAAGCTCGATTTGCTTGATCGTAAATTTATTTGTTACAATATTTTTCATAACCAATTCCTGCATCCAACAATATCGATCTACCAATCAGGATATATTCGAGGGAAAAGAACCAATGTTCCACTTGAAATTAACGAGCTTTCGTCGTTCATCGAAAATTGTGAGTTGCCCAGAAAGGAGAGACCATAAAACGCGTCACTGTGTGAACGCGGAGCGTTAAATATATATTTAAACGGTCCACGAGCACGTTCAGCTTCGTGTACGCACCCGAGGAATATACACTGCGTATATCGGAATGCAAATCGTGGCGCCGCGCTTTCGCGCTCCTCTCTCGTCATCTAAACTCTACAAGAATGAGTTCAGAGCCGTTCAGAGCACTCATTCTGACGAACTGTGCGACAAGAGGGCGCTCGAGTTACATACGCACTTTCTCTCGCACCTGAGAGCTCACGCACACGCATACCCAGCAGAATCCGTTGAATTTGCTCGTGTGAGCATATGTGCTATTTTCGTACTCATTAATGGATCTGTAGTGAGATTTTGTAAACTTTGCTTTCATCTCCAAATCGATGCAAAAAACGGAAAACATCCAACACGCTCGAAGCTCGCTCAAAGAGTTAAAACTTTTTTGTGCCAACAAGATGAGCTTGCTTAAAATATTGATAAATATGAATAATAAATCGTAGTAAATAAAAATTCTTCTCTCTCCGAAATTTCCTCATGAAATATAAGATAAGGAGGCCAAATTTCTCACAAAATGATGATCGTCAATTATTATTATCGTTTTTTCTTCACTGTACTAATTAATGTGTAGTAAAGCCTTTTTGTGCAGTTTAATTTATATTCGTGACAGAATCGTTTTCAATGGCTGGCCTCGACCGTCTTTTTTCACTTTTTACGTGAGTTTGATTGAGTTTCATGTTTTAGTTCTCCAATATCGCTTTTGCAAACTTAATAGCGAGAGTCGTGCGATTTCTGCGGCTGTATAACGTCTAGACTAAACATCGATTGTCGACGTGCTCGGTATCCTCGACATTCTCAAACCACGATCGTTTTTTACACTCTCATTTTCGAATTATTATTGTTCAAAAGACTTTGTGTTTTCGTCATTAATATAGACGGGGCAATAATTTAAAAAATGACAGTAAAAAGTAATGACGTTAGCAACATTCCACGGAAATATTTATCAGAATCTTTTGTAAATTATCGTAAAGATAAAGTAAATTCATCGTAAATATCGAAATGATAAAGGCTATCGATTCAGCAATCCGTTTCCTTGATCGTCAATGAAAAATCTTCATCCACAACCGCACGTGTATAATTAACGACTTTGCTTTCCATAAAATATTGACAACAGTAGGCTCCTTGTGAAGTTGGTATCGCGGGCATTGAATAAGTATTGGCAAAGGATATAAGCACCTGCAAATGAGCGTCGGGACAGCCCGAGGTGTTTACCGTAGCAGAAAAAATCGGTTTTTCATGCGGCAAAATATGTACCGGCGAATTCACTCTCCATGAAATGTTCACGAGGGCAATTTGTTAAGTCTCGGCTCGCAATGCACCCCGTTGAGCTAATTAATTAATAACGAATAGATTGATCGTAAACTCTTCCATTTTCTCGCAATCAGCGAGGCGTAATCCAATACTTGCGCCCTTCTGGCAATCATTTTCTAATAAAACGAAAACATTTTTCGTGTCTTTTTGTGTTTCTTTCAATTGTCATCGTTTCATTTTTTACATACTATTGTAATTATACGAATTCATCATTTTTGAGATGATCCGTGGTTATTATCTTTTCTAGAATTCTTCTTCCGTTTTAGTTCAGATAAACGTCGATAAATAAAATAATGCGACTGATGCAAATTATTTTTTTTTTGCTGAACGGTATTATGGACCTTATAATCCTCTCTTTTCTTTTAGCCTGCGTGTTAATGTCCTTATCGCCGTATGAACAGTAAGCTTTTATAATCTATGAGACACGTGGGTGTATAAATCATCGATTAAGAACAAAATCGTGCTCCTAAAATTATTACAAAATGCATGAGATCGTGAAATACCGATTAATTTCCCTATGTGTTTCCTCACTCGTTCTCTCTCCTTCTCTCTTCATTGCCCCCATAATATCTCCCCAGCGAGACTGATGATGATGCCACTTGACGCGATTTGTCTTCGATCGTAAAATTGCGTAACTGGACCACCGTTGATGACGATGACGTCACATTGTCGAAGAATGTACAGAGAAGAATACACAGATGATGATGATGCTTCTGTCGAAGAGTCCATGAAATTTTTCGCGATTTTTTGCAGGTGCCAAATGTCCTTTTTTCTTTCTCAAGAATTCAGACTCGAAAAGTATTTTCGTTGCGATCGATAAATGAGATATCGGAAGATCGAATGCATTTATGCATGTAGTTTCGTGGTAACCGGTGCACCGAGCGTGTGGGTCGGTTTTGAACGCTCGGCCCACGTTTGCACATGCCGCCAGGCCCTGTCGCCTTACTCAACAACGCTCTCACGTTTGATCGAACGAATTGCAGCTCTCCATTCACGGTAAATATACACTTTGGGAATTCGTGAAGAAAAAAAAGCCCGAAAATGGGCGCTGTAAAAAAAGTACATCATCGAGAAAGGAAAATGAGGAAGAATCGATCGATCGATCCGGCCGATACTCTGGGTAATCATTGCTCTGTATTAAACAAAAATTCTCCGATATTTTCGTAGCTCGATACATCGAAACGCGTAATTCAAAATTGATTCGTCGCCATTTTTCCGACGAATCTTAAGAGTACAAGCTTTCGAAATCACCGGAGTGAAATCACTCGCGAAAAAATACATTTTTCAAGGGCAGACCAAAAATCGAATTTTTGCCTTCCAAGAAAATCGAACCACCGAATGAAGAAAATGTAGACTCATTTTGGAAAGCGAAATACATCAATTGCAGCAGGAATGAAAAGATTCGAGATTTTTTTTGTCCTTTTGTGGAATACAGGAACGAAGAACAAATTCATCGAACTTTGTATGGAACGCAATGAATAAAGAGGGAGAGAAAGATCGATAGGTTTTATAGTAAATTTCGTAGACCTTTCACTCTTTCGAGAGACAAACAAATCGCTCGTGTTCCCACAGGATCAGAGTTGATTTAACGTTTACGAAGGGTCCTGTTCACCGCGTATAATGCTTTAAATGGTGCGAGATCATATTTATATATTCCCATGTTGTCGAACGATTTTTTTTTAATGCGCCGACGGCTCTCATACTCTACAGCCTGTTCACTCTAGTAAAACAGACTTGTTCATAAAACTGCATATAAAAATTTATATAAACGAAAGTTCCTGTGATTCTCGTGCATATATCGACGTCTCACACTACATACATATGCATGTGTGTGTACAGTACGATCTCTGATGAAATTCATATGAAATAAATGTTATAAACGAATTCTATTTGTATATATGCACATGCACATGCAGGGAATTCGTTACATTGAATAACATATAGGGTTTATTTTACATGAATTCTACCAGCGACAGGAGCGACACTGCAACGTAATTGCATACGCGGTTTTTATTCAGGACTCGATGGCGCCGTTACTCCAACACTGTACAAAACATGTGTACATAGACTTATGGGAACGCTCGTACAATTACCAACATACATTTATGTCCAAGAAAAAAAAAGTACCAGCTTGACGATTTTTGACATTAGAATGTTCGTTCGATCGTAAAAACAAAAATCACCACGGTATTTGATTTTCAATCCGGAATGTACTCGAAACGGAATATCGAAATTGAAATATGTCACGAAAAGATTGCAAATTGGCATAGAAGAATTAACCAAATAACAAAAGATATATATTTTTATTTTCAGGAGAAATCGAATTTAGTTTAGTGTGCAATTGCCAGTTATTAGATTTTACGAATATATTTTGAGAATCATTAGTTACAATTTTTTTCAATGTTTTTTTTTCAGCTAGAGAAATGCACGATCGTTATTTTCGTGCTTAATAAAAAAATAACGAAGTTTCGATGTTGGACGCAACGCGAGAAAGCGAGGTGATGTGTCTCGTAGCTTTTGGATTTTTATATGTATATATATGTAGATTTTTCGATGCGAATGTTACAAAGTTCTACCTCTTGACGAGAGAAGGAACGAGGCAGGTGAAGAAAAAAAAGCCTCGCACCTCATAAAAGTCTCAGGGCGCTCATATTATGCGGTATGATAATAATAATAAATAATATCGACACGATATCCTCGAGTTTTTAGTGGGTCTTTGGGTGAAGGGCTCATCGTTGTCGACGTGGAATCGAGAGAAACCGAAACGATCGTCGTGCAAGGCGTGGCGCGTTATGCCACGTCCTGGACCAAATTATATTTTTATTTTATCTTTTTTATTTATTTTTCATTTTCACCTCATCAATTTGCATATTGTGGGTATAATTAACGCCAGCAAGCTCTTTTCGGAGATGAGTTATACTCGAGTATACATAATTTGTTGGAAACGAGAGGATACAGAAGCTTTTATCGAGCTTGTGAGTCGATCGAGTCGATAATATCCCCTTGTTGTCTCGCGTTATCATTTCAATCAATCGCAATCTCGTGAATTTTATACCAGCTTGAAGAGATTCAAGCGTAAATCAAATCATTTATGATTGACCGTTTAATCTGCGTAACATTTCGAATGAATTTTCTCCTCTTTTCGTATAAAAATTAAAACCCACTTTTTTTAAATTCCGAAACAAAAGTTGATCGATGGCAACGTAAAAATATACTTTTTTCCTTCGAACGTATACAATTGTCACTCGTTATACGAGGATTGAGAGTAATAAAATAAGCGTTTTTCCATACGGAGAGAAAAAAAAAGAACGTTAAGGATAAACTATTTTTTTAGAAGAATTTTACTATTTTTTCAGTGAGTCTCATTCTTTTACTTGGAAATGGAAAATGAAAATAATTTTTTTCAATCAACCGTGACCGTGCAAACCACCAAGATATTCAATAACGATATCTGAGAAGAATGTTTTCAAGTCTCGGTAACGATGATCTTTGAACGCGAATTTGGCATTGAAAAATTCGAATTCCCAATTTGCCAAGCGTATAAAACTTATCGACAGCAGACTTCGAATGACTCCCGTAAAAGGACTGTCTCGAATTTTTTAAAATGGAAAGAAAGCTGATAACGGTTTGTCTCTGACGCGACGTTATACATTATCCCATAGGCGAGCTATATATTCCGATAAATATGTATGAGCGGTTTCGATGTTTGATAAATCAAAATGAAGGGTTGCGCGATTTCTTGAGAGAAAATGAAGAGCGAGGGAGACTGGAATAAACTTCAACTTGTAACATTATCCATGCAGCTCCGATTCTCGAAGGAATCGTTGACGAAGGAGACATCAAAGTTGCTTTGCTTGATTCTTCATCAGCATAAACGTAAAATGTGATACCACGTATTATACGCATATGAGAAAGCAACGATGGATCTTCGTGTTTTACGATCCAAAAACAATGTTTTCTCAGCATTTTTTTCATAAACCCCCAAAGGTTCCGTCAGACGTAAAAAAAAGATAATAAATATCGAAAATTATGGTTAATTTGAAAAAAAATCATTCTCCTTTGAAAAAAAAATGCGTTTACGTTTCAGGGAAATTGTTCAGTGCGAAAAAAGCTTGTATTCATACATTATTCCCGTATATGATTTTATCAAACCGCGAGACTGTTCTTTTTTTTCTCTCCACGCAAGATCGCGAGATTGTGCATACGTCGCGTGCACCCGCGACTCATTTGGTTTTCTCACGGGGCCTCCGAGCTGCGGCAAAGTGTACAATTCGGGATCGTAAATATACAAGAGGGTATAACGAATGCGCGATGATGACCAAGTGTAAAAGAAAAGAGAGAAGAAAGAAGAGACTCTGAAAAATGAGGATGAAAAGAAAGCCCCCGAAGGTACGCGGATAATACAAGCACGAAATAAACGCGTGTTTCGCACCTCGTGAAATCGCCAAGTGTGAGAACAAACGTATACGCTACTTGTGCATGGTATTTCAGCATTTTTGTTAAAAAAAAAGCTACGATTCGAACAGTTTTTAGTAATTATTGTGGATTTTACGATTAACAATAATGAATTATCTTAACCGATCTTCGCGTGATGGAAATATGCGGAACAATAAGAAACCGGTCTCGCTTGTAACGATATTATTATTAAATGTCAATTCTGAGAATAATTTTTTTTGAAATGAAATATTAATTGGAAAATAGATCAATTTAATATTACCGAATTACGATAATATTTGTATGTTTTTGTATTTTGGTTTCATGGTAATTCGGGTAATACAAAGAATCAGTTTTTTATACAGAAACTCCAAAATCTCACATTTTCCAACTTGCCATTCGAATTTCACCGTACTTTTTTTTATTCTCTGTGCGTGTAAACGTCTCCTTCCTTGTGCAAAATTTCTTTCACATTCATATAGTCGTGTCGGTGACAAAAAACGATAAATTTTTTCGACTTTTCATCCGGCATAATGTGGGTTTTCGATGTCAGTAATGATTTCGAGCCAACGGAGACATTTACGGAGAGGATGCTGTGTATGAAGATTATATTTATATATATATATATATATATACATGTAAACTTTATGGTGAATCTCATGTTGTATCGCCTGCACCATAGCATCATTGGCGACTTTGCAAATAGGCTAGGCGCATGTAACAACGTGGGCCTACGAGAAACGGTCGAAGCGGTTTAATAAACGCGAGGGCAGTGTAGATCTATTAATAGAAGCACGAAGGCGGTATATGATCTCTATATACACCATGTCGGGTTTCCATTGATCATTGGCGATCGATCTATCGTTCACCTCGTCTTTCTCTCTCTCTCTCTCACCCCTGATATGATCCGTGATACAGAAGGGAAATCCAGTCTTCGAGTTACAGCCCATATTATGTTTATAAATTACAGAACACACTCGCCTGTAGAACGTTTGGCAAAATCGATGTTCGATCGTCCTCCGAGATCGATTTACATAGTATATACGTACACATACGCTTTTCTTTTTAAACTTTCTCATCAATTGGTCGTCGTTTCTCAATGCAGTGCACGCTTCATTCTCCTGTAAAATCGTGATCATTTCTTCGTCTTTTCTATCTCTCTCTCTCTCTCTCTCTCCCTCTCTCTCTCTTTGACTCTGTCAACATCAATTGCCTTGCGATCTATAATCCCTGACTTTTTTTCGCGATACTGATTTATCATGCTCCAGTGACGCCGATACGCGTATATGTGTGCGCGAAATCAGCGACATTTTTTTTAACGTTTCGCCCGATATGGTAGGGCGCGAGTCTCTCCTGTCGAGGCCGTCACTTTGGCGCGACTTGAAAACTTTTTCCCCGACTTATTTTTTTCTTTTCATCATGCGTGTATATTTTCGAGTCGAGACGGTGGATTTTACCTATGCGGAGCACTCGAAATGATTTATGGCACGACATTTCACCAAATCATAATATTCATTACGATTGTGTAACGCGCCATTTTCTCGGATCTATCATCGGTATCGATCGTCTATTTCTGTATACAACTATTCTACATTTTTTTTTCTACTTGTCGACTTTGTCAAGTTTCTGGATGGGAGTGGGAAAGTTGCTGGGTAATCGCCCTTTGGATTGAAGCCGCTTTTGTTAATTTTGTTTATTGAATTATCCATCGGCAGTATTTTTTGTTTATAACGATACATTCAATTCAAAATTTTTCGAGTCTGTGAAAAGTGAGAAGCCGACATTTTTAAGTGGCCATTAATTAGATTTTAATTTGAACTACATAGATCTATCGGGGGTGTTTTGGATAGCCCTGGAGTAGACTTCAAAAACGGTGAATGTTAAATGTCGATAGCTCAAATGCTTCCCCCTTAAAATCGATGTTGAAAATTCGCGAAAAAAACGCAAAGGGGTATGTATGGAAAAAATGGAGAAAAATTTTGGGTTTCAAAAATTATTTTCAGGGGTCTATATCGATGTATTTTTTCCCACTGATTACGAAACACCTCGATATTTCATCCAAGACTCAATAATTAATCCAATCTCAACAATAACTCAATGGTATATTCCAAAAAAACCAATCTAATCAGATAGTTTCTATTTTTTTTCAATTTTCTCATTGAAATTTCATTTTCTCGGAATCAAAAATGAAGGTCCTGCAGCGCAATCGTGCGATCGCGCGTGTGAACGCGAGTACCCACCCCTAGTTGATAAAAAAAGGAATGACTTTTTTTTTCTCGTCGACACTTTTCGGATGACACGAATGATACTTGAATATACTTTGACTACTAAAGCATCCAGCTTTTATGCCTGTCGCTTTAATTTAAAATACTGCCATCTCAATAATTTTTTATTTATATCGCGAAACGAAAGATTGCTGCGTCGCGTGGGTGAACTTACGCGGACCCAATGCTACTTGGCACGATGGGTTTATACGCGAAGGAAGCTGGAGACCTCGATCATGTCGTTTCTTCTCAGGACTGAAACGCTGCAGAAATGATCTCGTCTCTGTGTACATATATACTCTTTTTTGTGGAGGCATTTAACGCGGTACTTCCCTCACCGAGCTCCAACAAAACAAACAAGCAGCGCACAAATTTTCTTCGCGTCTGCTAGCCTCCTCGTGAACGTCGCGAAGATTTACGAAACGAAAGCATCTCGCGAACTCTCCGCGAGTGTCGAGAAACGCGAAAAAGATTACGCAGCCCTCCCTCGGGTCTCGTAAAAAAAAAACAAAAGTTATGCTCACACGCGGCCTTCCTCGACAATATTGCTCATATAAAAACCGTTTTTTAGAAATATTAATAATATTAATACAGCAAAATTAAATCTGTAGCAAAATTCTCGTTTAAAAAGCATCCGAGCACTTTTCGATCCGTCCAATATCCCCGCGACGCGTTTTCAATCGACGAAGTTGAGCCAATCGCACGCACGCCTTTTGCCCGTCATATTAAAGCACACCGATAATTCGCCTGCGTCGCTCATTGGCCCAATTTCATCATCGAATAATTCACGAGTCGTTCGCATGTCGGACGGAAAAGCATATTCGTACATTTCGCCTCAGAATTTCATCCGCAAATTGGCCGTACGCGGTTGACGATGAAATTATGCAACTGCCTGTACGTATATGGTACGTAATTGTAAGCGGACAGATTTTTATTACAAAATTGCTGCATCGAGTCTCTCGCTTAATGAGAGACGCGTGGGAGTAACTTTATCACCGCAGTAGTACCCGATTTCACGGGTAAATCGAGCCGTTCTTGACTTACGTGCTTCTCTGCCTCGCCGCATGATGCACTGTGAGAATGAAAGATATGATTGGGGCTTTAGAATCTTTGACTCATTCGGCGGCTGTAGTTTTGTCAGAGAAGAGAGCGTGCATACGTCATTGATAATTGGCGGTGCCTTTTCTTAAGAGAAAGTGCCAGTTTCTGTACCGTAGAATAATCTATGAGAAAAACTTGGACGCGAACTCATCGCCAGACTGAGACGCGTTTAATCATCGATTTTCATAAATAAACAGTGTTTTTTTGTTCTTGCAACATCTCGTTCGTTTATTACTTTGTACAGTAGCTTTTACCTTCTTTCCATCATTTTATATACAGAGAAAAAAATAATCCTCCACCCGGACGATAAAAAATATTGGAAAAATGTCACTAAAAGTGCAACGAGACGAATGCGTCTACATCATTACCGTGATTTATTGCAGAATTTTATCCGTCCTCTGCTGTTGAAAAATTGAAACAAAGAGATAAATTTGCTTTATGAATCAGCCATTCCTGTATGACGTTTTTTTCTTTCTAATTATCGAATGTTTATTATTTCAGTAAGCCTGTTCAAAAATAATTTTCTTCGACTGTTGAATTCTCCCACAAGCATATTGCGTACGAATATTATATTCATCACGATTTTTTTCGGTTATTCGCGTCCATGTTCTTTTCCGGTCAAACGACGAAGGTACGTTGGCTCAAATTTTTTGAGATAGCGTTAAATTTCTCGGTTGAAGAATCTTCCATCAAGGATCTTCCATCAAGGATCGATCGTTATAAATAAATAAAAAAGTAGACGGAGAGATATGGTGGGGGCAGCACGCGTCGTTTGCCCTCACGCTCCCTCTCTCTCTCTCTCTCACCTTTTTTTTTCTCGACGTGTTCGCCATCCACCCACGCGAGATCGCCATATTTGTCGTAACACGCGCGTCGTTCATTATACGCCACGAGCTTCTTTCTCCCGAGCGTGTGCAATATATATAAATATATACATATATATGCGAAGAAAAACGTATATAACTAATTCTCTCGTCGACTGTATACTCCCATCTACTCTCTCGTGTATTCCTCCTCATTTTCTTGTTCGAGGAATCGTGCAGGACTCGATTCCTTAGCGAAGTACTCGTGATCGCGTGACGGTAAACTCTCGGTTCTCACCTCTCGTCTTATTCAATCACGAACGTGGAACGGTGAAAGGGAAAATACGATATAGCCGCTTCCGTAAGTGTGAAAAACCGTGCGGAAAAAGAGACAAGTTCCAAAGTCGTAGAATCCTCGTTGAATTCATTGAGGAGCGATTCCGAGTACAGAAAACAAGTATACTTCAAGTTAATTGAATGAACAACCGTAGTTTTACGAATTTCCAATTATAACGAACGAATTAATCAACATCGAATGATTATAAACATATCAATCGTTGATTTTAGCGCGAGAACATTTGGCGAACATCCAAAAGTCGCCTCTTCTGCATAGTACAATATTGTAGGCAAAAATCAGTGAAGCCTCGCGTCATTCGGAGAGTTTCGCACGACTGCGAGAAACGAGATAAAAGGAGGAAAACGAAATATCGCGAAAATCAGAGCTCTCTCGGCTGCGACTCGTCTTCTCGAGCGTGTCTGGTGCGTTTTGTTTCGTCTGCGAGGATTTACAGACTGGAGAGTCTGTGCGAAATCCTCAGAGTCCTTTTTTTCTCGTTTCTACCCTCGGGAACCTTATTGCGATCCGTTTTCGTCTCGAGACCTCGACGCGGCGTACGCCAAAGCTGGTTAAAACCGTTGCGCGAGGGCGTGAAACTTTTCTTTCGTCAATTACGCTCAGCCGTACGTACACGACGTATAACCTCTCGGTGTCGGATCTATTCCCGGCTCCGACGAATAACAAGACGCGGATAAAAGGAAGAGACAAGGCTCGAGATGGGAAACTTGGCGAATTGCCAATCTCTTGATGCAGAGATGCTGTAAGCTACGGGGTTCTTCAGCGCCCCCTCATCTTTGTGGGGAAAAAAAAAACGGGAGATATCGTCGAACGTCTATACGATCGACGAGACATTTGTTCAAGACCATCTGCGATATATATAACGTTTTGCTCTTCCGTGTACATGCCTCCCGTTATTTATTGTACGATCAAACGCAATAGTTTCTCATTGCAATTCTGTGTGTACACGCGGATACCGTCAGCCAACTCTGAAAAGGGGTCAAAATCATATCTCTTTACACGTTTTCCATGCCCATTCAACTTTTGGCTACCGCTTTTGCGACGAATTTACAAAGCGATTAAAGTATATGTATATACTGTCACGTCTATTATGTATCAATAAGATGGGGATGATAATAAGATGACAAGAGTTGGCGCCACCTTTTTTCGACTGTACTATTTTCTTGAAACAATAAAATTTTGAACGTACTATTGCATCGATATTTTATTTCTCCTTATGGTCGATAAAAATCGACAGTGTTGCTGTTTTGAATTTTTCAGGCACTCCACACTTACAAATCAGTATTGTAATTGCTTGATATTCACTTTTTCCAACACCGAAATTGATTATTGTGAATGAAAAATAAATTTTCAATATAAAAAAGCCAAATATTCATTTCCGACATTACTCCACGTGGTATTCAAATATTTTAATTTTTATATCAAAAGTGTTTGGTGGAAATAATTTCTTTTTTCCATTTTCGAGACAATTTTGCCTAAAAATCTTGTTGACGCTCGCATCTGCCATGCAAATGAAAATGTCAATTATTTTTGACAAATGACAATGAATAATAAGAAATATACCAAAACGTTGAGAGGATTGTAATGAACGTATTGTATATCAGAACGCATTACTCGACCAATCGGTCAGTAACGTACGCGATAATTTACGATTATTATCGTCTGCGGCACGTCATTCGGCATTAAATTATATTAGCTGCAGTGCATTTATGTCGGAGCGAATTTCCACGCGAATGCAAGGGGTCAGCTTTCGGACAACAGCAATGATCGTACGATTCCTCGAAAAAGAAATTACCACCTAATTTGCCGTCTTTCCATCTCTTTCGATGTTTTGCCGAACTGCTCAAACCGTTTCACATAAATAAAATTCGGTTTTCTAAACGGAAACATCTCATTGAGTCGACTTGTATTTTGTCTCTGAATTCGCAAAGTCGCTGTGGTACACGACACGATGAAATTATCTAGGCGCATGGAGAATCACACCACGCGATTCTCTTAGAGAATCGCTCCATGGAAAATCGCGTGGTGCGATTCTCCATGGAGGGTTATTGATGATTTGTTGATGATATTGATATTATGCGATTCTCCTGGTGCGTTATAAAAACGGTCAAATAAATCCAACCGTTGTTCCAAATGGAAGATATTTTTGGAATATCGAGGAACTTCAAAATTGTTTAATAATGACAAAAAAAAGACAACAAATTCGACACTCACCTCGCACCAACGACGACTTGCTGTCTGGCAACGTCGAAAAGTAATTGGGAATACGTTGTCACCCCGTCGGCGTTGAACAAAGTACTTCGTTCAGCGAGATCTGAAAGATAAAGAATGAAATTATCGTTGGCGAAAAGGATAAAAACAACCATCCAGTCTGAATGCAATGAAAAAAATGAAGGATAAGAATGAGAATTTAATCCATACCGTACTAAAATGGAAATCAAAAATTATGCTCTCTCGCCACTGCAAACCCTACGAAGGACCAATGAAAAGACGAAGAAATTTCTTGGCGAGAAGAGCAACGCGAAGCTATAAAATCTGTGCGGATAATTTGCAGACCCTCGTATACCCTGCCATAATGTATATGCAGCTGAAACTGTAAATCTAAAAGATTATCTAGATCGCGAATGAATGTATTCGTGTATTCCATTGAATCGTCAAACTCAACGTCTCTGCAGTATAGCGAAGCTTTTTCATTCGTACAACTTCCTGTACACGAGCCATAAAGTTCCAATAAAGTCTTACCTATGCGCGTACACATTTGCAACGGTTAAAACGATGTAGAATGTGCAGTACACACGTGCCGAAAGAAACAGAAAGAGCGAGAATCGTATCGTACGATGACTCAAAGTTGATATAATTTATTAAGTGTGTAAGCAACCTCGTACTTTTCGCTGTTTGTTTTTTTTTTTATAAACAGGAATTAGTCATTTTCACTATTTTTACGTAATAAAATTACAGAATACGTATGATTTTTTCCTCAATTCCGTAGCTACAAATGTTTATTTGTTATTTTTTACTGCACGTTTCTTCATACTAATCGTGATATTGGAAATAATTCGTTAAAAATTCGACGGTATTTTATATTTCTGCACAATTTTAACGGACTGCTTGCGGCAGAGAAATTTTTCTCGTTGCAATTGTACAAAGAAAAATAACGAATCTCTAGCGAGCTCCGAAGAATCCATGAAACGAATGCGTATGTGTATCTCGCAGCCATAAATCCAGCTCGTCTATTTTTCGCTTCAGCCTGTCATCGATCAAACATCTCACGATTTTTCGATTTATCGTTCGATGCCAAGACAGGATTACGATAAACGATTGAAAGTTCTCTGTACCGCGGAGCCTGATGTTCCAGCAAAAGAGGAGAGCTCTGGTCCACGCGTTCAAAATGGCAAGGGAAACAAGTCGCAGCGGAAAGTGGAAAAAACTGGCAATGCTCAGACGTCGAAGGATGAGAACGAGAAAGACAACTTGTCGATTCTCTCTCTTTCTCCGTTCTTTTTTTATCATACAGAAATAGTTGCAGCAGCAATACGGAGAAAATTTATCCAGCATAGGTATCATACGGTATGTAATACGCACGATACATGGAAGTCCAGAAAAAAGGGACGTCCTCCCTACAGTCGTTAACCCTGAAGAACGAAACGTGTACAGCATTTTATATGGTGCATTTTTCAAACTTCTATAACTATATATATATACACGCAGCTTTCTTTATTATTTATATTCACATATATAGGGACAAAATGGTATACAGGAAGTATACGGAAAGAGAAAATGGTTATGCCCATTATATTATTATTGGCGCCATATTTTTATTCTTTTATCGTATTTATGTACTTGCACGTCCATATATAGAATATATGTAAATAATTATACCACATATGCGCATATATGAGAATATTACGACAATAACAACAACGCATACGCAATTTCCTCTTTTCCCATCCTTTCCTATTTATTTTTTCATTTTTATACGTCTTTTGTTCTTGTTTTTGAAATTGACGTTGCTGCAGCAGTACATCATGCTGCATTTTAAATACCGATAGTGATTCGGTTACGAACCATAAAAGAAAATGTGCGAGACGTAAAATCGGAGTCTGCTTTACGAGGCATCTTCGTCGTCGAGCTTCAGACTCGTTATGTACTTCCACGGTGCGGAAGAACGAGAGATATTCTTTATTGTGCCTGGGCGAATGTACGTGTGTGTGTGTGTGTCGTGCGTATGGGTGTTGCACATGCTTGCAGCTTATACAATATGGGCTCGTAATGTATCGGCATTGATGGGGAATGAGCTGAAGAGCGAGAAAGAACGAAGGAGAGAAAAGATAAATGAAAAAAAAAGAAGATTTAAGGATATTTTTCACGCGTCTCGTTTCGCACTATCCCCTTTGCGAAACCGGCAACGCTCGCATCAACGTCCTTGCGTCTCTGTCTCGCAACGGAATGTCAGTTGACGAGCGAACGAGAAAGACCGAGAGGGACAGTGCGAACCAACCTGGAATAAGTCTTTCCTCGATGTAACGTAAATTAAGGTAGAAGGATAATAAAATAAGAAAGGATAATTTATCAGCCATTCCACGATCTTTGTCTGAAAATCAATCGAGGCCTGAAAATTTGCGGCAACTCGACAAACAGTTCTGCGATGACAAGATGAGTCGATTTTATCGGACGTGTCTCTCGATCGAAAATTCTTTTTTTCTTCGTAATATACTAGAAATGATAGAAGTTTTAGTGACTCGTCGATTGGAGGTAAAACTCGATTTTCTTTTCAACTTTCTCTTATCGGCCACGTGATTTTCATACGAAAGCCACGATACCACAAGAGTTTTGATATTTAGCCAAATACTGACAGCATCAGGGTGTAGATGAAGCCGAAAATTTGAGAAAAAATATTCTCAGGCTGTCATTTCAGCGATGTAAAGCGGCGTTTATTAATAACGAGAGGAGTATGTGTGAGAGAAGAAAGCGGAGGAGTGGAGCGAGTTAACGAAGGAGAAAGATAAAAAAAGGGGAGAATTTGATGTCGCGCGACACTAATTAAAGCCGAATGGACCAATATGGTCAGCGGAGATGGCTCGAGATCGGCGAGTAGCGGAGCTTTCATCCTCTCTCATTCGCTCCTTCTATTTGTTGCTTCTTTCTCGCGGTTCATATATAAAGCCAAATGTCGTAGGTAAACTACACAGGAGAGCGCGGCGACGTTGGCTTTATCGATATAATTGAGTACCGAGGGCGAGCTGATTTTTTTCCTCTTTCTCCTCCGCACAGTTCTTATCTTTCATATTGGACTCGTTTATACTAGGAAGAATCTGAATTTCAGCCAGACGAGGATCTCGTAAGACAGGGAGAGAGAGAGAGAAAAGGATCGGGTTGCAAGCGCAAAACAAGAAGAATCGCGTCAGCTCGAGCGGCAAAGGTACTTTTATCTGTGATAAATTTTCATTTTTATTTCTCTTTTCAGCCTTATTCCTTCGTTATAAAGGCACGATCGTCTTTCCGCTACCTCCCGGAAATTTGACATTTTGTTTCTTTTTACACGCATCCAGTCGACTGGACCAGAAAAATCATTAAATGCCGAGAGATAATGCTAATTAAGCGGTGAGAAACGCTCGAATACAGCAAATATTGATTATTCCGATTAATCAATTGTAACAAGCACGTTTTTATTTTGTCTCCGTACTTATCGCATAGATTACGTTTGTTTTTATTCGTTTTGCCTTTTTTTCGTGCTAGAAACGTTTTCGAATATTCGTACGTGCAAGCAACGTTTTCCCCAAGTGCAATTTCTCGTTAGAGTCGTCGTAAGATTATCGAATACGGTATTCAATTGCATCGACCCGATACGAGCAAGTTCAACCGCCATAAATGAGCAACGTCCAAACGCCATAGCGCAGCGGGGGGTGCAATATGAGAGCGCGAAGCGGTCTAGCCTCGCATGTGACGAGAGAAAACTCGCAATTTCTCTGGATGGGCACGCATATCGCTCCGGCTTTTATGTCTCTTTTTTGAGCCACACTATACCGGCAAGACCACCGTGCCTGTTATGTTAATACGGATAATTGCGTCAGGCGAACAACGCGGACGTTCCTGCCTGCCTCATTACACATATTCGTATTATATTCGAAGAGAATTTGATCACCGCGTTTTTCCTGTGAAAGGACACTATCATTTTTAGACAAAACAATACATCCTGATGTCGATCAAAGTCTAAAAAAACTATATTAATAGTAATAGCAACGACAACAAGAATAATATATCGATAATAATAATAACTCGAGGAAGGAGCATAATAATAAATCAATACCAGTAGGAAATTTTTAAATGTTGCGACTCATTTCATATCTTACATGCTTTGCTGATCCAAGCTCCCTCGAAGACTCGGTGAGTGAGCGGTACAGCAAAGAGCGATGCTGGACGCGTCCGCACTTAAAGACAGCAGAGTCAAGATGGGAAGAGACAACGAGAGACGGAGAGAACATCAGAGAGCGAGAGAGAGAGTGAGAGAGAAGGAGAGAGGATGCTGTGTGCACCACAAGAGTCGCGGCTGAAACCTCTTATCCTGGCTCCAGTTAGCATAACCTGATCTCTCGGCCGCGGAGCAAGCTCTGAAAGAGGCAAGGGCCTCACGGCCTCGACGCGATGCGCTCTTATCCAGTGGAAATGCAGCATCCGTATACGTGTACATGTGCATGTCCGCGTTTGATTTGATTGTGTATGTGTGTACACCTACTCTTCAGTTTCTCTTAACGTGTATCGCTTGCTGCTCAGCATCGGCACAACCGCGAAGAGAGAGAGATTGATGGCCGAGTAATGGAACTACCTCATCTCATCTCGAGCGGGTTTAGCCTCGTTCGTACTGCGAACCTTGTCTCTCATTTTATAGCGCTTTCTTCCTCTCTCTCTCTCTCCCTGTGCCTCTTGATACGAGAGGCTCGACGCGTTTTCCAGAACATCGAGGACGACAGAAAACTACCAGCCTCTCTCCAGCAAACAGGAATAAAAATGAGAGAGAAAAAACGAAAATTATGAAGATGGAAAGGGGAAAGAAGATGCTGCAAGAAGGAGGAGCGGTTGGAAGGCGATCTCGATCACGGCGCCTTGGCTCAACTCCTTCGTTGTCGGGCTTGTGCCTTCTACCTTGCTGCGGTTGTTTTAGCTCTCCTTCTCGTCCTTGTCTTTCTCTTTTTTGGTTTTTTTTTTTAAACGCCGGATGGCAAGGTCGCCCCAACACGCATACAAACTCGCTCATTTGCTCTTCCCTTCTTCGTCATTCTTCGACGGACTTTTTCATCCTGAAGTTGGGCGGGTTTGAAGGTTTTCCGGATTACCTCCGTGTTGGTCATGTACTTGGGACACCTTTGAGAAACCTCCGGGGTTTGCAGCATTTTAATCTTCGTTTATTTGTACCAGCGACTCACTCTGGACGAAACAATTTTGAAGAGAGCCAGTTGATATGTACCTTCATGGCTAGCCCGAACATCGATACCGAAAAACCATCATAGGAAGCTCGAGAGAATTCGCGACAGGAAGTCGTCGAGCCTCCGCGTCTGACCTACCATTTTTATGAAGCTGACGAATATATTCATCTTCTTATTATCCCTTCCTGTCGAACAGTAATCTTTCGATCAACCAATTTCCTATTACACGCTGATCCTCCGCTTCATCAACGATGAGTGTCGTAGTCGTGTCTCGTTCGACGTTAAAAATATACGAGACGAGGACGCGATCAAGTGCGGAGAATGAAAAAAGTTTTAAAAAAATGTGTACGGAGATTATCTCGATCCCTCGAAAAATTGCGGATTTCGTTCGCCTTTTTTTTGGCGAACGCCGGATCAGCTCCCCCGATCGTTCAAGATGTCCTGCTTGACACAAAAGTCTGGAAAACTTTACGGTCTTGAAGAAAAAAAAATTCTCGCACTCCGACAATGGCGACGGTTCTCCAGGTAAAATCGATCACATGAAAAAATTAATTTATGTCATTTTGCTTTTGAAGCAATTTATGTATTGTTTCAATCTTCATTTTTATAAAACAAATGACGTTGCTTTGCTGAAAATGAATTGTAGAAATTTCTCCAAAGTATTCAAACGCATCTTCATCGATTCATCTCCTGCGTGTGTACGATTTTTGATCTTGGCTCGTGTAAGTTCATCGCTAGAAAATGGCGAAATTGGTGAATCGTTGTCAGAGGCCACTGATCGCGAATCCCCGTTCGTATCTCCGGATACCAGAAAGTTTATTCAACGTACCAGAGATAGACGAGTGTCTCGCTGCCAGTTGAAAACATACCGAAGCATGAAATTCCAAGTGCTCTGAATCGACGGTCTAATTGGTTTGATATCGGTCTTGAAAATTTTTAGTGGGCTCAGGTAGATATTCCGGTGGACTGTGAAAAGTCCAGCGGTGGTGTAAAGCTTCGTCATCGCAGTTCTACGTTCCCTGCGATCTCTGAACCCTAATGGGATCCCCTGGGACGCAATTTCCTCCAAATTACTTAGGAACTGGTTTAATCTCCGAGGATCGCCTCTCTCAAATTTTCCGAAATGATCGACTACGTTCCTACGTTGTGCAAGAGCGTACATGATGATGACACGAAAGGACGTCGACCCAAGTGAGGCGAGCTAGTGGAAGCTCCCCGTTTCTTGTCGCCTTTCTTCGTCTTCTTCTTTATATGCTCGGTCGTCGTTCGAAGAGGCGAGATGAAAATGCCATTCGTTTTCTTGGAACGTGACTGCGCGGTAGCTTTGCCTAGTAAAGACAACAGTAACACGTCAGACGAGGCAATGGTGGTATTAACCAAGGAAAAGAAGGCGAAGCGGGATAGGAGAAGGAACATTCGTGCGATGCAGAAGAGCAGAAAAGGCAGCAACGGGATGATGGAGAAAATCGATGGTTTGCGATCCTGATACTGCACAGCATCCATAGAGGAGAAGAAGAGAACTCGCGATCCTCAATGGGAGCCACTGTTTCTTTTTGTAACTGATTGACTGGCGAACAAAAGAGTCTTATTCATTGAATCCTCAGTGATGTTTATCCCGCAAGTACCGCCCTTTTGTTTCACGCTAGAATTTCGTGTGAATGGCTGCTGCAGCGAGCAAAGAAAACGTCGTTACTCGAGGCTACAGCGATTGGACGCTCCTCGAAGTTCTGGAAAAAGTAATGGAACCAGTCGAAGCTTCCTTCTTCGGTTGGAGGAGACATGGAATGACGGGCAATAGCGGGGGTGTGGGGGGCTCGAAGGGCGAAGAACTCGCCGACAAGAACTTCGCACGTGAAGCAACGCAGCCTCATTGATCTTTGACGATCGCGTTCTCGAGCTTTCCGCACTTCTGCTTCCCGTATAAAATAAGAGGAGAATCTTTATACTCTCCTTTTGCGCGCTCGTTTATTTGTCGCCGCGCTCCATATTATTTCCACCCTTCATTCCTGCATAAAAACATCTTTCGAAACAGACGCCATACTCTCGCACAAATTCGTGAATGGTCCTGTCATCCTCTTCGCTTCGATGGCAATCTGGTTGTCATTTCGAAATCCAGCGGTTTACGAAAACCACTTTGCATCTCGTGTGTGTCGTGAGTCTCGTAACAGCGCGAAAAGGCGATTCCAAAAATGTCGATTTTTATTTCTTATCTCTCGTACGAAGAATAGAGCGCAGTTGTGTCTGCCTTTCTTCAGGTTCATTGCGGTATGGAATTCCTTCTGGCGGTTGTCCAGCTTGAAAGTGACGATATATACAGGCCTTTTCACATGAAGAGATAAGAGGCTTTGAGAGCACTAAGAGCTAATCGACTTTTGAGATGGTCAATCGAGTTAAGACTTCGTCCCACGTGTTCTCTCGATGTTCACGTCCGTGCCAACCCTCGTTCGCAAAGCTTGCCAAGTCTCGAGCCGAAAATTTGATCCACGTCAGAGAAAACGTGGGAACTCGGTATTTTTGGAAATATTATCATATTTATTGGGTCACATTTGAGTTTACAATCGTTGCGACGGTTTTTGGTACCAACCCACGAATACGAGAGAAATTTCGATATCAAAGAGCGAAATTCTGAGTCTCTGACGTTGTATTTCAAACAATCCTGCTAAATATTATTCCCTGTACGGGATCGCTGATCATTAAATACTCCGTTCTAATTAAAAAATACGAATGTATATAGGAATGGTCGGATCGTGTAGTAAAACGAAAGAAAAATGCGAGTGCACGGTCCATGGCATTTTTAACGTTTCCCGGAATGAAAATGAGAATTAACGTTGACTCGCGTACCTCGTCAGGCGATAAAACAGCGAAGGTGGATACCGTTAATTGCGATAACACCTCAGCTATTTAACAAATACGTGATTAAAGACTGAGTGGAAACCTCGATGATATCATTCAAATTGTCGTTAACTGGATTCAAGCGGAATTGATTTTTCATCAAACGGAGTAATAATTCATTCGGTGAATGAAAATTAGGTCGTATTCTGTTAAAAGCAAGGAGCAAATTAAAAAATATCGATAAACTCCCGTTGCACAATTGAGTCTTTGGCAAATTCTTCTGTTTTTCGAGGTCGAATTACGAGCATTTAGTTCACAATACACGCGAGCAGAAATTGTTAAGGGAGTTTAAAAAAAAAGTTAAAAGTGCAGAGAGGAAAGAGGCGAGAGATAATTCGGCGATGGAATTTCGTGGTTCTTGAACATCCTCGGCGAGTTTACCATGCGTAGTATCGCATTCTCTTTTTTTTAACGACATACCAGAAGCTACTGCGGACTTTGACCACACTGGGATGCTGGGATTACTTGGCGACAGCAAACTCCTGACACCAACAGCCTCCTCACCGATAAAACAGAATTTGCGCTACGCTATGATGGCCCGGATCCTTCGGGAATGCTGTGAACTATTTTGGCGAACGCAAAATGTGATCCGCTTGTTCAAGACGGAAAATCGATATCGCCGGAAGCTCTCTTTTTCCTTCAAAGAGGTCAGAGCATTTCGAACGATGTCGATACTTCAAAAACATAAATAATCGAGGATGCAATTATTCGATAGTTCGAGGCGTCGATATTTCATTTCATTTAATCCAGCATCAGACTCGAATTTACATCGTAATTCTATTGTTTTTTTTACTCCAATCCGGAATGGAAAATAACGAGGAAAAATGAGACTGGTATATACTCGGCTTTGCTTGTTTTTTTCCTTTCACCGCCACGAAAAGAATATAAAAAATGTATATAATTGGTCAATTAATTCGTTCAAAAAGTCTTGACGAGTGGCGTATGATGAGATAATCTGTGCCTACAATAATAATCTTCGCGGGGAGATTATTACGAAAATTATCGTGACAAGCGAAATCTCCGTGTAATCCGATAACATACGTGTCTCGGTTTTCTTTTCTGCATCGGCGATGTGAAAAAAGGCGCAAAGGACCGGCAGAAAATTCGGTCTTCGAGCGAAGAGGATTTGAGCTTTCGACGGGAAACAAAAGTTTTGACGCGAGTGACAAATCCTGTAAGGTTAAACGTCCGCGACTTAATTCTCGTCGCGGAGGCAGGGGAGCGAAAAATAAGGGTAGATAAAACCATGGCGATGCGACGAAAGCGACGTGTGTTATTCGAGAGACGTGTGAAAAAGATAAAATCATCAAAATTTCAAAAATATAAATAAAAACACAACGAATTCCGAAATATACACGAAAATCTTAATTTTTTTTTAATTCTAAAAATTAAACAATATCATTTACTTGTTGTGTCGAACTTCCATTGAATACAAAGTGACGTGAATACGTGGTTATGTATAGCTCATATACTCGTCGATTCGAAAGGTTTGTCGATACCTCGGAGGGATTTTCGACGATAGGCAGGTTGATCAGAAATAAAAAAAAAACAATGATTCAGGTCCAAAGGATCGTCCCTTTCTGCCTCGGTCTTCTCGGTATAAAGGAGTAGTTGAAACCCTTCTCAACATCGATTGACACGATAATTGGCTCGGCTAATTGTCCCTCTGTTTTTCGTAACTCTGATACACACGTAACTTCAAACATACGCCTTTTACCTTTTCGACTTGCCTTTTTCTTTCGCTTTTTATTCTCAACACGAATGAGGAAATTCTGTGAGTTTGAATGTTATTCTCTCGCATTGAATAAATGTATCGAAACACGATCGATGAAAACGCGAGGGGAAAAAAAACATTTCAGATCAGCGCCTCGGGCGATATCGTTCGATTGATTCCTGCACCATTTACAATACCGAATTCATGGAATATTTGAATTACGCAAGCGTATGATTATTGGTACATATTACTAATGAAATTCATAAAAATAAATATACGTGATTTACATAAACATTGTAGGCTTTCACTTTATAAAACGATCAAATGTCGCTCAGCGACGTTACGAGAACACATTTCACCGCGACATTTTTGTTTCGTTAAAAAAAAACTCAACTCGGAAAGTATAATGAAAAACATGGTCGCGGATAGTTTGGAAATTGTTTATTTGTGCTTTTTTCAATCTGAGCGGTTTGAGGCAAATTATAATCAAAGGGAATAGTTTCAATTTTGTCGGAAATACATTTATGTTTTTGTCACTCTCATAAAATTATAGCTACTATGAAAAAAAAACCCCGATTTAAACTCGAGTGTATATTAGATTTTCACAGCACAAAAGTTCAAGTTTTTCATGTCCCGATGAACTCTGCTGAAAATATACTCTGCTTGTACCGAAAATCACAAGCTGACCTCTCGTGCTCGGACTCTTGGACAACAGCTTCCTCCCTTGCTGTCTCGTCGAGAAACGAGACGATTCTGTTTGTTATCATTTTCCGGTGAATATCTGCGAATTTCATCCCGATTTGTTATACGATTTTGAGGAAAGTACAAATCGCGTTTTCAAATTGACATTTTGCGAGAACTCGAAACAAAATAGTCGATGGCATCCGAGACAATGTTTTGGCAATGATTGTTGCAGCCGCAATTGCTTTTTCTCAAGTCTATCGCGATCACGGGCTGATCGAAGTAGGTCAATATATTTTTCGATCGTTTTGACGGTTTACCGGCGAAATACACGTGAAGAATAAACGAGGTTTTTGTACACATCGAGGATAGGATGGCAGTCTGCTCGAGCGAATAAAAGCTACCTTTCTCGTCGCAAGTGTGAGAGCAGAACTTGTCCTGGAACGTGAAGCGATAAGACGCGTCTCAAGAGTCTGCTGTTTTTACCATTCTTTTATTTTCTTTCCAATCGGGATTTCGCTGCTTTTCATTCCAAATCGTTTTTACGCCCGAAGCCTGCTCTGACATCGACATCTCTTTCTTTCCGTCGTTCTTCCAATCATTTTTTTATTCCCACGTTTTTGCTCGCAATAGCGAAAAAAGAATTGAACGAAAAGAAGAGTGAGAGAAAAACGTACATAGCGCCGTGACGAGTTTTGCACGAGCAGCCCTTGGGACATGGCTAATTCAAGTATAAGAACGACAAATTTTTTTCTCGTTCTCACTCGAGAGTGAATCTCCTCTTGATATCGATCGTAAGCCGGTTTCTTATTTCCCTGATGAGGTTAAATATTCATTTTTTCTCAAATTCAGAGCTAATTATATTATTATTCTCACAGAAAAAACTATAAATACACGTTGATATATCTCGATCTTCTGGAATCGTGTTGAAAAAAAGAGCGACGGGCGGAATAAAATTATTCGCATCTTCGTTCATGCGTCTGTGTACCTCCAAATATGTATACGACGAGAAAAATCGAAGGGTTGATTCTATGGTGATTTTATACCTTGAGAGAGTCGCCTTGACTTTATGGTATAACGAATCCAACCGTATAAGGTGGATAAGTACGCGAATGCTGCCGTTACTGCTCGCGATGAGCGGTGAGCCTTTATAACTTTTGATACTTCGATTTCGGTGAGAGTAAACGAGGTGGATAATCGTTCGCGGTAAGGTTTTCGGTATGTGGACCAACGGGGATCTTGGTATTCAGCCAAGCATGATATTGTGTATGTGTGTTTTTACGGAATAAAAAAAAAATAACGAGTACATATCTGCATTGCTTGCACATTAGCCTCGATTCGTTCTTTGGTGCAAACGCCAATAAAAGCATTAATGAGCGTTTTTCGGGTCCCGAGGAATTACTTTGTTTCGTTCGCTCTTCTCTCGCACGTCCACATGATATACACATGTGTATTATATCCGCGTTATATTTATTTCTTATTTTAATCGCACCTCACACTCCAACCGATCAATTCGAGACGTCTTCTGCGAATAATAACATTCTTCGTGAAATAATAAAATTCGGATGAGAGATCGTAAATGTTTTACGACATTATATTGGTGCATCTTTCAAGAACCGAGGGTGTTGATGATCCTCGTCACCGAATTCTCTGTGCATTTCCTCGTCATTAAATCCCGAGTTTTTCAAATGAATTTTTCCAAAGTTTCATCATATTTATTCAATCTAATTAAATTAAAGTACATATACGAATATATATTATTCATATACACTCGTGTATTGCACGAAGGGAAGAAGAAGAAGATGAAAGAGGATGCTTGTACCGATTTGCTCTACAAGCCGCGACGCGTGAACGTTGAAATCCTGTTGAATCATGCGTGAGTGCATTTCTCGTACGTGTGAAAGCTCGAGGTAAGCGCAGATTGCCATATTTGCAGTTACGAAACATGCAAGGCCATGCTCGATCGTATAGGTTATGTGCACGTACGGCAAAGTAACGCGTAAAGCTCGGGGGAAGCGCAACGAGAGACCGGAACTTCCGACAGCGCGATCGTGATCCGCGCCGAGGATGGAATGTCGATTCGACGATGACGTTGCGATAAGTCGTTGCATGCTTATGTCGCACATCGTGTTATACGTGACTCCATTCCGTTCGAATGCAAAATAGATGCTCTCTCCGATAGATTTCGTGCTGCAACTGCTTATCAAGACGAATGCCACAAAAAGAGACCGGAAATCACGATAAGAAAGCTCCTTACGATCCTCCTATGATTCATACCCATAACGATCGGGTGAAACGAAATTCTGACGTTTAGCGATCGTTGGAGTTCTGTCAATAATTTATTTATATTTTCCCATTGAGAAACATGTGCCGTTTTTTTTTCTACGCTCATTTCGGTCAACTCTTGCTCATTGAGGATAGGATTTTTGTCGTGAAAAATGCTTGTACCCGCTTTTTTCTAAACTACCATTTTTGTTGCCTCTGTTTTCGTTATCCACTGATGGGAACTTTATGCTTCTCGTACAAGATGAAATATTCGATTTCTTGAATGTTTACACAATATATGCTATATAGTATACCTCGTGCATATATATATCAGGTATAAAGCGATGTATAAGACCGCCGAGAGTTCTTCAACGTGGGTAGACTAGCCTAACGTTCGATCGCACGCGAACAGGCGCGTGCCGAAGAATTCGCCCACGCTCTTCAACGCTCGCTCACTTGAAATCGTGAAGGAAAAAAAGGAATCTCTTCTTCTCTCTCACACCGCATTTGTACACACATGTTACGTGCAAAACGTGCGCTAACTTTATGTGAGATTGCATACAGGGTGTCAAAGAATTCAATGTCAATCATTTTCGGGTAGATTTAGGATGGAATCCCGAGATGAAAAGACTTTTTTATTCAACGAAGCCCTATTGAGTCATTAATTAATATACAGTTTTGCGATGAAACGCGCGAGCATGCTGGGAATGTCGTAGCCGCTCCTTCGCCGTCAACTTTGGCAATTAATAATTTGTCAGCATTGCTTTGGTATGAAAAAATTCTAAAATACTCTTCGTCTCGGAATTTCCTTCTGAATCTAATTATACGTTATTGACGTCAAGTTATGGGACGCGCTGTATACAAGGTATCGCAAAGCCTTCAGAAATCGTTCACTTCAGAAGCGACTGGGGTCAAAGTTTGCTGCTCGTAAAGACGTGCGTGAACGTAAAGTGTTGTGGAATTATATCATGCACCGTGCAATCAATAGAGTGTACCAAAGCGTCTACATAAAAAGTACGAGATACATATATAGAAAGTCTTATCACGTGATTTCTTCTCTCGTTCTTCTCTCGTATCTTGTGCTGTGTATGTAACGTCCAAGGCGATGCAAAAGATTTTTCTGAATCAGTATTATCAATCCAGTCGGTTAGCGTAGAAACATAACGATTTTACGATGAAATCGTTGATAAAACACACGAATAATCTGCGGTAATTAGTTTTGTATGACGCAGATTGGATCAAAGGATGAAAAAATTGTGATTTTATCATTTTCGATGTATACAAGATTAATGTTGTCTCGTTAATGTTGTCAATTGCTCATTTTATCGGAAGAAATTAGTGCCATGATACTGGCGAGCTGTTCTCCACTCTTGCCACGTCTGGGATCCCAATAAATCATTGACAATCAGCACTGACGTCATTAATTCATGAAATTCAACAAAAGAGCGTGAATCATCGATACGCAAACGCTAAAAAGCTACTTCCTCGTGAATTTCAATTCCATTCGAACTGTCAAGTTGAAGTTCAATGTCTGCTGCTGCAATCCGAGTAATCCGAAGAGCGTAAAGTCACGCGTCAGGTTTAGGAACTTTTTGTTTCTCAGCAATCAATGAACAGAGACCGAGGAATTGAAAAATCCTCTACGACCGTCATTTCAGCGGGTTATACAAAGAATTCAGTGACGAGGATCATCAACACTCTCGGTTCTTGAAAGATGCTCCTTTTATAACGTCTCCTACGATTACACACTGTTCATACCCATAATGATCGGGTGAAACGAAATTCTTACGTTCAGCGATTGTGACAATCAGCACTGTCATCATTAATGCATAAAATTCAACAAAAGAACTTGAATTATCGATACGCAAACGCTAAAAAGCAACTTCCTCGAGAATTTCAATTCCATTCGAACTGTCAAGTTGAAATTCAATGTCTGCTGCTGCAATCCGAGTAATCCGAAGAGCGTAAAGTCACGCGTCAGGTTTAGGAACTTTTTGTTCCTCAGCAATCAATGAGCAGAGACCGAGGAATTGAAAAATCCTCTACGACCGTCATTTGAGCGGGTTATACAAAGAATTCAGTGACGAGGATCATCAACACTCTTGGTTCTTGAAAGATGCTCCTTTTATACCGTCTCCTATGATTACACACTGTTCATACCCATAATGATCGGGTGAAACGAAATTCTTACGTTCAGCGATTGTGACAATCAGCACTGTCATCATTAATGCATAAAATTCAACAAAAGAGCGTGAATTCTCAATACGCAAACGCTGAAAAGCAGCTTCCTCGTGAATTTCAATTCCATTCGAACTGTCAAGTTGAAATTCAATGTCTGCTGCTGCAATCCGAGTAATCCGAAGAGCGTAAAGTCACGCGTCAGGTTTAGGAACTTTTTGTTCCTCAGCAATCAATGAACAGAGACTGAGGAATTGAAAAATCCTCTACGACCGTCATTTCAGCGGGTTATACAAAGAATTCAGTGACGAGGATCATCAACACTCTTGGTTCTTGAAAGATGCTCCTTTTATACCGTCTCCTATGATTACACACTGTTCATACCCATGATGATCGGGTGAAACGAAATTCTTACGTTCAGCGATTGTGACAATCAGCACTGTCATCATTAATGCATAAAATTCAACAAAAGAGCGTGAATTATCGATACGCAAACGCTGAAAAGCAACTTCCTCGTGAATTTCAATTCCATTCGAACTGTCAAGTTGAAATTCAATGTCTGCTGCTGCAATCCGAGTAATCCGAAGAGCGTAAAGTCACGCGTCAGGTTTAGGAACTTTTTGTTCCTCAGCAATCAATGAACAGAGACCGAGGAATTGAAAAATCCTTTACGACCGTCATTTCGGCGGGTTATACGGTTTTCGACGATGGAATTGTCTGGTCAACTGGCTATGCCGATGCGTTGGAAGCTATCGGGAACTCGAGTCTCGCGGTTGAGCCACTCATGAGATGTAACAAAATGGGCAGTGAAAAGAGCGGTGATGCGTTCCGCCGTTCAGTCGGTAGTCGTTCAATGAGACAGAGAGAGAGAGAGAGAGAGGTACAGATGGAAAATATATGCGGGTGATTTACTGCAAGAGACCAAGATTTACAGCTCTGTCGGTGGTAATTCCATCGAGGCTCGAGAACGCTGAAGAGCGTCGCTTATTCCACGTGTGCTCTCCCGACGCATATATGAGAATATATAAATGTGTACATGTGTATTTCAGCGAGAATATACATGTACATGCATGCACATATTTACATGTACATACGTGTTAAACGTATATACAGTTATCTATGTTTGCAATTCCCATCTTTCTTCTGGTACCCGTTTTGCGGTACGCGACCATTCGTCGTCTCTCCGTGTGACAGTGGGTGACCACTCCCTCTGGTATCTCTACGATTCCCGATTGTCAGCGCCTGAAACTCCTTCACTCATGACCTTCACACATTTTGCTTACGACCTTTGCTTCACAAGATGTCTGTACGACCTCCGAAGGGCGTCCTGGAACTCTGGCTTCATCTCCTGTCTCCAATCTTTTGCTGAATTCATTCACTCTGGGGGGGATGAAACTTTTGGAACGCGAATCAAAGTTGCACTCGATGAGCAATTTTTTTTTTTCCCTTTTTCCGATCATGGTGCTTCGAGATATGCTCATTCGTAATAATAAATGTATATGATCTTCCATTGATGCGTCCGGTTACCTAGGCAATTCTTGCTTCGCTCATTACAGGCTTCCTTTTTATTTCCCTCCCTTATTCGTTCTTGGTGCGTCATTACGCGCCTTCGTACACATCCATTTAAAATTTGAAACGGTCGTTACGTACTCTGCGCGCAAGTTACGTTTAACCGTGCATCGAGCAGCAGTGTGCCGGCACATTTCCACGCTCTTCTATGACCGCGATCGATCGCATAATCATCGTCATATGTTCCATGACTTTCCGTCCAACCGCGATGAGAACATTAGTTACAAATTCCAGTCTACTTTTTAGTTTTTCACTTTTTTGTCTCTCCATTTTACCGCAATGTTTTCGCGCACTTAGCGCCAGTACTCTACGATGTTTTTGATCCCCGTCGATTCGCCATATTCGGGCAATTTTGTATGCGCTTAATTGTCGCGCCCCGTTCGTTTTCTTCCTCTTCATTTTCCCCATAAGGAATAATGAGAAACTTTGACATCGTCTCACGCCCTCTGACGACGACGCTGGGGGACTCGTTTGTATCTCCATAGGTGGTAAAATACACCTTGATCGTTTTACGAGCGAATCCTCAATAATAATCCAAGGATATCCCCGAAGCTCGATCGTTTTTGCAGTCGCCACGTGTGTCTCGATCGCAGAAATAATAAAACGGTATGAGCAATATAAACGTAAATAAAAAAATAGCTATTTTAATGATATTTCCCTTTTCAACCGTATATGGTCACTCGTGTATCCATAAAAAAATATATAATAGAGATCATAATAATAATAATGACTCTATCATGTATTGTACGTTTATGTATATCGATATATATGTATATCATATTGTATATATGTTATCGAGTTTCATTCGATCGATCGACAATCAAACGTGCGATGCGGTTCACTTGAATATATGCTGCTATTTTATATCGATGGCCTCCTGTATTGATTCGATGTGGTACAGCGAATAAACGGTATATCGTCGTCATGATGCTGGACCGAGCGTGCATAGATACAATGCGCATTTCGCTGACCCCATGAGCGATCGAATATTTCTCTCCCTCCGTCTCTCTCGCTCTCTCTCTCTCACCAATTCCTCGTCTCATTTTTTTAAACAGAGAGAATATTTTATCTGTTTGTCTTTCATCTATGAACCGCGAGCGTTTTCTCCCGGTCATTGGAGATCGATATCGTCGATATAACGATGTCACGCGAATGGACCCAACTCGTTGCAGCAGCGCCTGAAAACCTCTTTTTCGATCCTTCCGCCGTCAGTCCCGGCTACCACAGACTGATGAGATTACCAGCGATGTAATTATAAACAAAGTTCGATGCTTGAAATTTAAACAAATTTTGGAATAATCTGTAACTTGCGATGAATATCAATCGAACGATAAGTAACGCGACAAATCGTCGTCTATTTTTACATCGATCGTCGAGTTTCTGTGTATATCCGATAATGGAGGCTTTTTACGCGATATAGCGTATGGAATATTGGTACAGCACGTGGAATAGAAATCAGGGCAAACTGTATAAACGCCCGATCAAGTTCATTAACGTTGTATATATACATACACTTATGTATATTGAACATTATATATAAACACGTATATAAAATAAAATTCAAACGGTTGAACCTGATCTTTTATCCCTTATATCCTTTTACATACTTATCTCTTATGTATATACGTATATTAGTAATGGTGCAACACGCCAATGCAGCGTCCCACATCCTTCAACGATCTCTTATTAGAGTATCGTTCTCGCGGCTGAGCGGGGCTCTTTCAGATCGACAAGTTGCAGATTACACATAATCTATTTACATACATATACAGGGTGATTCGGTATAGGTAGTGCATCCGACACCTACGTATTCCAGGCTATATTCTGAACAAAATGACTTAGGCGTTTTAAAAAATACTAAATAGCTTTTAAATAGGAAGCAATAGAATTCTAGAATTCTCGACCAATCAGAGTTGCTGTTTCATTCATGATCGGAGACGCCTCAGGACCGGGTAATCAAGGCTCCGATTCGAAAAATTCGAAAGAGCGACAGAGTTCAGGCAGAATTTCGTTTCGCGAGCCCGGAAGTCTTTTGTTCCAACCGAAGTTTGCTGTCCCTCTCGATCGAATCATGTATCATACGACCGGTCGGCATTTGTCATTTATTCAATGAATTGTGCTGCGAAGTCCATTTATTTAATGTCGAAAACATTTTTCTTATGCAAGCATAGATCATTGATGATTCGTGCGTCTAATGCTTCGCCTCTTTCTCACGAGTAATTGTATTTATACTGGAAGTCTACAGTACTCTGCAAAAAATGTTTGATAATTGTAAATGATTTAAGAATCGAAGGTAACGACGCTCGATTCTCATGTGGCACAGCTTTCACGAAAAAAACTATTTCGCGTGTCTCATGCATCCGGCTTCATCCCACATGCTTTTTTGTGTGTACTGAGGCTCTGCAGTACTCGGTAAGAAACGATAGACAACCGTGGACGATTAAAGGAAGAGAGTCAACAATGCTTGATTCTGATGTGTCACAGCGTGCACAAAAAGAATTATGTCGTGCGTCCAAAGCTTCAGGCTCTTTCTCACGAGTTATTTTATTTGTGCTGGAACTTTGTAGTACTCTGAAAAAAACGCTGGACAATCGTAATCGATAAAAGGATCATAGGTAACGATGCTCGATTTTCATGTGTCAGCTTCAACGAAGATAATGTTTCCACATGTCTGAAGCTTCCGGCTACTTCTCACACGTATTTTCATATACACTAGAACTCTCTGGTACTTGGAAAAAAATAATAGACAACCATAGCTGCTCGACAGATCGGAACTAACGATCCTCGATTCTTATCTGACGCAGCTTCCAGGGATTAAACTATTTCGCGAGTATCATGCTTCCGGCTCCTTCCCACATGTATTTTCGTGTGATCTGAGACGCTACAGTCCTCGGAAAAAACGTGAGATATCCGTGGACAATTAGAGGAAAAGAATCAACAATGCTCGATTCTCATGTGGGATAGCTTTCACGAAAAAAACTATTTCGCAAGTCTCATGCTTCCTGCTTCTTTCCACATGCATTTTTGTGTGTACTGAGGCTCTGCAGTACTCGGTAAGAAACGATAGACAACCGTGGACGATCAAAGGAAGAGAGTCAACAATGCTTGATTCTGATATGTCACAGCGTGCACAAAAAGAATTATTTCATGCGTCCAAAGCTTCAGGCTCTTTCTCACGAGTTATTTTATTTATGCTGGAACTTTGCAGTACTCTGAAAAAAATGCTGGACAATCGTAATCGATAAAAGGATCATAGGTAACGATGCTCGATTTTCATGTGTCATAGCTTCAACGAAGATAATGTTTCCACATGTCTGAAGCTTCCGGCTACTTCTCACACGTATTTTCATATACACTAGAACTCTCTGGTACTTGGAAAAAAATAATAGACAACCATAGCTGCTCGACAGATCGGAACTAACGATGCTCGATTCTTATCTGACGCAGCTTCCAGGGATTAAACTATTTCGCGAGTATCATGCTTCCGGCTCCTTCCCACATGTATTTCCGTGTGATCTGAGACGCTACAGTGCTCGGAAAAAACGTGAGATATCCGTGGACAATTAGAGGAAAAGAATCAACAATGCTCGATTCTCATGTGGCATATCTTTCACGAAAAAAACTATTTCGCAAGTCTCATGCTTCCTGCTTCTTTCCACATGCATTTTTGTGTGTACTGAGGCTCTGCAGTACTCGGTAAGAAACGATAGACAACCGTGGACGATTGAAGGAAGAGAGTCAACAATGCTAGATTCTGATGTGTCACAGCGTGCACAAAAAGAATTATTTCGTGCGTCCAAAGCTTCAGGCTCTTTCTCACGAGTTATTTTATTTATGCTGGAACTTTGCAGTCCTCTAAAAAAAATGCTGGACAATCGTAATCGATAAAAGGATCATAGGTAACGATGCTCGATTTTCATGTGTCATAGCTTCAACGTAGATAATGTTTCCACATGTCTGAAGCTTCCGGCTACTTCTCACACGTATTTTCATATACACTAGAACTCTCTGGTACTTGGAAAAAAATAATAGACAACCATAGCTGCTCGACAGATCGGAACTAACGATCCTCGATTCTTATCTGACGCAGCTTCCAGGGATTAAACTATTTCGCGAGTATCATGCTTCCGGCTCCTTCCCACATGTATTTTCGTGTGATCTGAGACGCTAAAGTCCTCGGAAAAAACGTGAGATATCCGTGGACAATTAGAGGAAAAGAATCAACAATGCTCGATTCTCATGTGGCATAGCTTTCACGAAAAAAACTATTTCGCAAGTCTCATGCTTCCTGCTTCTTTCCACATGCATTTTTGTGTGTACTGAGGCTCTGCAGTACTCGGTAAGAAACGATAGACAACCGTGGACGATCAAAGGAAGAGAGTCAACAATGCTTGATTCTGATATGTCACAGCGTGCACAAAAAGAATTATTTCATGCGTCCAAAGCTTCAGGCTCTTTCTCACGAGTTATTTTATTTATGCTGGAACTTTGCAGTACTCTGAAAAAAATGCTGGACAATCGTAATCGATAAAAGGATCATAGGTAACGATGCTCGATTTTCATGTGTCATAGCTTCAACGAAGATAATGTTTCCACATGTCTGAAGCTTCCGGCTACTTCTCACACGTATTTTCATATACACTAGAACTCTCTGGTACTTGGAAAAAAATAATAGACAACCATAGCTGCTCGACAGATCGGAACTAACGATGCTCGATTCTTATCTGACGCAGCTTCCAGGGATTAAACTATTTCGCGAGTATCATGCTTCCGGCTCCTTCCCACATGTATTTCCGTGTGATCTGAGACGCTACAGTGCTCGGAAAAAACGTGAGATATCCGTGGACAATTAGAGGAAAAGAATCAACAATGCTCGATTCTCATGTGGCATATCTTTCACGAAAAAAACTATTTCGCAAGTCTCATGCTTCCTGCTTCTTTCCACATGCATTTTTGTGTGTACTGAGGCTCTGCAGTACTCGGTAAGAAACGATAGACAACCGTGGACGATTGAAGGAAGAGAGTCAACAATGCTAGATTCTGATGTGTCACAGCGTGCACAAAAAGAATTATTTCGTGCGTCCAAAGCTTCAGGCTCTTTCTCACGAGTTATTTTATTTATGCTGGAACTTTGCAGTCCTCTAAAAAAAATGCTGGACAATCGTAATCGATAAAAGGATCATAGGTAACGATGCTCGATTTTCATGTGTCATAGCTTCAACGTAGATAATGTTTCCACATGTCTGAAGCTTCCGGCTACTTCTCACACGTATTTTCATATACACTAGAACTCTCTGGTACTTGGAAAAAAATAATAGACAACCATAGCTGCTCGACAGATCGGAACTAACGATCCTCGATTCTTATCTGACGCAGCTTCCAGGGATTAAACTATTTCGCGAGTATCATGCTTCCGGCTCCTTCCCACATGTATTTTCGTGTGATCTGAGACGCTACAGTCCTCGGAAAAAACGTGAGATATCCGTGGACAATTAGAGGAAAAGAATCAACAATGCTCGATTCTCATGTGGCATAGCTTTCACGAAAAAAACTATTTCGCAAGTCTCATGCTTCCTGCTTCTTTCCACATGCATTTTTGTGTGTACTGAGGCTCTGCAGTACTCGGTAAGAAACGATAGACAACCGTGGACTGAAGTTTTGGACGCACGAAATAATTCTTTTTGTGCACGCTGTGACACATCAGAATCAAGCATTGTTGACTCTCTTCCTTTGATCGTCCACGGTTGTCTATCGTTTCTTACCGAGTACTGCAGAGCCTCAGTACACACAAAAATGCATGTGGAAAGAAGCAGGAAGCATGAGACTTGCGAAATAGTTTTTTTCGTGAAAAATATGCCACATGAGAATCGAGCATTGTTGATTCTTTTCCTCTAATTGTCCACGGATATCTCACGTTTTTTACGAGCACTGTAGCGTCTCAGATCACACGGAAATACATGTGGGAAGGAGCCGGAAGCATGATACTCGCGAAATAGTTTAATCCCTGGAAGCTGCGTCAGATAAGAATCGAGGATCGTTAGTTCCGATCTGTCGAGCAGCTATGGTTGTCTATTATTTTTTTCCAAGTACCAGAGAGTTCTAGTGTATATGAAAATACGTGTGAGAAGTAGCCGGAAGCTTCAGACATGTGGAAACATTATCTTCGTTGAAGCTATGACACATGAAAATCGAGCATCGTTACCTATGATCCTTTTATCGATTACGATTGTCCAGCATTTTTTTCAGAGTACTGCAAAGTTCCAGCATAAATAAAATAACTCGTGAGAAAGAGCCTGAAGCTTTGGACGCACGAAATAATTCTTTTTGTGCACGCTGTGACACATCAGAATCAAGCATTGTTGACTCTCTTCCTTTGATCGTCCACGGTTGTCTATCGTTTCTTACCGAGTACTGCAGAGCCTCAGTACACACAAAAATGCATGTGGAAAGAAGCAGGAAGCATGAGACTTGCGAAATAGTTTTTTTCGTGAAAGCTATGCCACATGAGAATCGAGCATTGTTGATTCTTTTCCTCTAATTGTCCACGGATATCTCACGTTTTTTCCGAGGACTGTAGCGTCTCAGATCACACGAAAATACATGTGGGAAGGAGCCGGAAGCATGATACTCGCGAAATAGTTTAATCCCTGGAAGCTGCGTCAGATAAGAATCGAGGATCGTTAGTTCCGATCTGTCGAGCAGCTATGGTTGTCTATTATTTTTTTCCAAGTACCAGAGAGTTCTAGTGTATATGAAAATACGTGTGAGAAGTAGCCGGAAGCTTCAGACATGTGGAAACATTATCTACGTTGAAGCTATGACACAAGAAAATCGAGCATCGTTACCTATGATCCTTTTATCGATTACGATTGTCCAGCATTTTTTTTAGAGTACTGCAAAGTTCCAGCATAAATAAAATAACTCGTGAGAAAGAGCCTGAAGCTTTGGACACACGAAATAATTCTTTTTGTGCACGCTGTGACACATCAGAATCTAGCATTGTTGACTCTCTTCCTTTAATCGACCACGGTTGTCTATCGTTTCTTACCGAGTACTGCAGAGCCTCAGTACACACAAAAATGCATGTGGAAAGAAGCAGGAAGCATGAGACTTGCGAAATAGTTTTTTTCGTGAAAGATATGCCACATGAGAATCGAGCATTGTTGATTCTTTTCCTCTAATTGTCCACGGATATCTCACGTTTTTTCCGAGGACTGTAGCGTCTCAGATCACACGAAAATACATGTGGGAAGGAGCCGGAAGCATGATACTCGCGAAATAGTTTAATCCCTGGAAGCTGCGTCAGATAAGAATCGAGGATCGTTAGTTCCGATCTGTCGAGCAGCTATGGTTGTCTATTATTTTTTTCCAAGTACCAGAGAGTTCTAGTGTATATGAAAATACGTGTGAGAAGTAGCCGGAAGCTTCAGACATGTGGAAACATTATCTTCGTTGAAGCTGACACATGAAAATCGAGCATCGTTACCTATGATCCTTTTATCGATTACGATTGTCCAGCGTTTTTTTCAGAGTACTACAAAGTTCCAGCATAAATAAAATAACTCGTGAGAAAGAGCCTGAAGCTTTGGACGCACGACATAATTCTTTTTGTGCACGCTGTGACACATCAGAATCAAGCATTGTTGACTCTCTTCCTTTAATCGTCCACGGTTGTCTATCGTTTCTTACCGAGTACTGCAGAGCCTCAGTACACACAAAAAAGCATGTGGGATGAAGCCGGATGCATGAGACACGCGAAATAGTTTTTTTCGTGAAAGCTGTGCCACATGAGAATCGAGCGTCGTTACCTTCGATTCTTAAATCATTTACAATTATCAAACATTTTTTGCAGAGTACTGTAGACTTCCAGTATAAATACAATTACTCGTGAGAAAGAGGCGAAGCATTAGACGCACGAATCATCAATGATCTATGCTTGCATAAGAAAAATGTTTTCGACATTAAATAAATGGACTTCGCAGCACAATTCATTGAATAAATGACAAATGCCGACCGGTCGTATGATACATGATTCGATCGAGAGGGACAGCAAACTTCGGTTGGAACAAAAGACTTCCGGGCTCGCGAAACGAAATTCTGCCTGAACTCTGTCGCTCTTTCGAATTTTTCGAATCGGAGCCTTGATTACCCGGTCCTGAGGCGTCTCCGATCATGAATGAAACAGCAACTCTGATTGGTCGAGAATTCTAGAATTCTATTGCTTCCTATTTAAAAGCTATTTAGTATTTTTTAAAACGCCTAAGTCATTTTGTTCAGAATATAGCCTGGAATACGTAGGTGTCGGATGCACTACCTATACCGAATCACCCTGTATATGTAATGCTGTAACCTCTCCCATTTACGTGAGGAACGAATCATTGCGGAAATGTGATAACATATAACTCGTGATTCGTATGTACATAAATGCATTTACGGATTGTTAAATCGCACACCGGATCAATCACACGACCCATGAAAAAAAAAGGTTACACCTGATTGTGCGACTCTCGAGAGACCCGCACGGAAATGACCGAGCTATCGGAGTCGAAGGGAAAAAATGGAGTTCGTAAATGAAAGTCGTTAAACGTTGTTGTTATTTGCAATCAGCTTTTCTCCATTGCCTCCTACGATTGAATTTTCCCAGATTTTCAGCGCGGTACATGCGGTATTGTATTCGAAACTTCGCTCGTTGAATATTGATTTTAACTGTACAAATGCGCAGGCGATATCTCTCGATGAAATCGTCTCGAGTTGAAAAATAATTATAGAGAATATGGAATCCTCCGAAATACTGAATTTTTCGGGGGAGACAAAAAGAATGGATATTTTCGTGCGCGTAATCTTTTTTTAGTCGCATCGGTTGTGGGAACATTATTTCCGGTGTTTTATGTAGGGATATGCGGGATGTTCGCGTATTTAAAGGAGAATCGAACGTCCAACTGCGGAGATGACGTGACGAGAATAAATGCGGTTAATTCCGGCAGTTCGGAATCATTAAGAATCCAACAACATGGCGTTCTTGGCTTCTGCATCTCGTGGGAAAATTCCGAATAAACGAGTTAGAATGTGTGGTGAATAATGAGTTGACTATATCTTTCAGCTGCAAGGAAATCATCGTCAAACTTGTTCATTTTTTCGCCACAAAATATCGCTCCGATGTTGAATTAGTCGCGATAGTCGAGTACCACACATTATTGCGCAAAAAACTGTTTTAATAATAAAAAAAATATAGTTCCGATGATTGCTGTTTGTCATTTTATTTTTATATACGCGGGAGGCTGAACGTGCTCAGGAATGGATCTCAGAAATTCAAGCGGAAGCTTAGTGTTCATCTTTTCATCTCAGTTTGCTCGTGTTCCACTTCGTAAACAGGACCAGCGAGTTTCTGCGCGGAGGTGATCAGAGTTCCCGTATAAATTCATTTGTATATACATATACACGTGTAGTCTAGTATATAAGGATCGGTAGAGCCGCTAAAGGTACATGAGACCGCTCCCACGGAATCCTGGAAATGTTGACTCGACACTCCCTCGCACCATGCACCAATCTCCCGTTTTCAATTTTTTTTTTTCGCCACAAAAAATTGGATTAACGGATCACCGTTTTTTTAAATCTCGTTACACGAAAGACGTCTTTACCTTCATAGGAGATGTGTCGAAAGTCTCCGGTTCCCTCAACACCGCGAGAGATTTGCAGAACGAGCGGAAGAAAAAACCACAATGACCTCATTTTGCAGTCGACTGTTCGGTCGGTCAATCTGGAAATAAAAAATATTCGAAACCGTAAATATATTTTGGAATATCTCAATTTTCACAAAAACTAAATTTCATCGATTCGCACCTCTTTATCGGGTCGCTGAATTAATCGGTCAATACATGATTTTTCAACTAAAACAACCCTCGAAATACACTCTCGGATCCGTGCGGTTATTTTTCAAATGTCTCTTCTCAAAGCAGGTTTGCCGTTGGCTAAGGTTAAATTTTCCTTCATAAAATATGACGATGTAGCTCGAATTACGCTACAAATTGATCATCGATGATTCTCGATACCCTTGGCATTTGCAAACATGGAAGTCTTTTTATCTTATTTCCAATCGTGCAACGCTCAAGCCTAAGGTATGAGCATAGTCGTAGAGTTTGGGAACACTCGAGCTCCTCTTATCGCACAGAATCAGCCACCCTAGCGCAATTAAATTGTACATAAAGATACAAATGAGAAGCACGAAACAGACTCCGCATATATTCATCTTTATACATCGAGTGTACACAAATGAGTAAAAATAATCAGCATTCGTCGACTTTCGTACACTGCAGCAGTAAATCACCTCTTATTGCAAAATATTCGTCAATGAAATAAATTATGAACGTCATGAAAGTTTATCAAAATTCGAGTAACGTTTTGAAAAATCATTGTGCAAATTCGCATAATACGTATTGACGCAAATTTGATTACAAAAATGTAAAAATTCATGATTAAAAGTCGCCAAAGTGTTTTCGGGAGAAAAATGATGATTACTTTATCGAATGATCCGTGGAACACCCGGTATGCATCGTATCGTTGGCGCGGTGTGAGGAACAACGATGGTGTCATCGAGATTGATGGACGTATAACTACAAGCAATGAGTATTGCTCATTTCTATTTTTTTCTAGCAACGCCTATCCCTCCAGTTTGTTAATAATCCGTAAACGTATGGAATTCTCTCTGCCACTTTGCGGAGTCGCAACAAAGCTCTCGCGAAACATTCTCCAGAAGCTTGGATGCCGTTGCGCAACATCATTTTCGACGCAGGTTTCGTTCCCTCGATATTCGCGACCCCGTTGCGTCCATCTCGTTCGACATTTTGCAAAACAGTTTCGGTTTTTTTAATACCACGACCTCCCGCAACAAAGTAGATTTGACGAGCCGGAAATTGAAAGTTCAGGCTCCGAAATAATCGACTCGGACGGGTATCCGTTAGTCGCTTTGAGATCTCGGAGTTTGATCGAAGTTTTCACGGGAAGACGGAGGGAACAAGGGTATCCCTCTTTCAACGCTAAGGACAAATTGGAGCTCGGAAAATAACGAGGTCAGAAAGCAGAAGAAAAAGAGAAAAATCCAATCAAGATTGCAAGTTTGACAGCCGGCGATTCTGACGCCTCTTCGTTCTCCGGCGATCATGATCGTAAAAGCAACGTGGAGGCTTCGAAGGCTTCCCGACGTCGCAAGATTTCGGAGAGTTGCCCAACCTCTTTTCGGCTTTCGCATCCTTTTTTGGTCCACCGGCGAGGCACTCGAGATCCGCTCGTTTCGACTTTATTGCAAAACAATTACGATATTTCATAATGTACGATGTATGCGCTCGTCTGGATGTACAAAACAACGTGGTGAGGATATCGGAACGCGATATGACTCGCGGTTTGCCAATCTTCCTTAAAAACTTGGACAATACGAGCGAGCAATCTCCACTCGGATTTCTCTTCTCTTCTTTCTCCTTCTCTCTCGCTGTGTTTCGATATAATCGTCGTACACGAATCGTGTCTCTCGTGGGTAGCGTCAATGTCTCCCGGAGACCGCGGTCATACGACCGGGATTCTAGAGAGTGAGGACAAGGTAGCAGAAAATCTAAGAGCCAAGAGGCCGAGCAGGTTCGACGACCTCACCTACGGTGAGTTCCGTCCTCCTATCTGCTTATACATGAATACATACAGCCATGTATGTATAATATATATATATATATACATCGGCTGTATACAGTTATAGGTTTAACCCGAGTACGAACCTCCTTACTTGGATCCCTCTGTGACTCTCATTTTTTTCACCCTTCTTCCCGTCTCCAGTCTGAACGAAATAAGGAGTTCCTCGGGAGACGGAGCGAATCGCGGCGTTTATACGCTCCTCGGAGATTGAAAACGCGACATGTGAAGAAGAAAAGTTGCAGCATCCAGCCATATTCTTTTTACGCTTTTCCACTGTTTCATTTAACCCCTTCGATCATCGGTCTACACGAACCCGACGCGATTTTAATTTGCCTCGACTCAATCCGGATGTCATCGACTCGGCCAGAAAGAAAATGAAAATGATCAAAGGTTTTTTTTTTTGAAGATGTTGCTGTTTTCCATCGATTGTTACGTTTTCAACAACGTCATTTTCATCCTCTGGCGCGACTGTGAGATCTGATTCTATGAGGAAATTCGAGGTTTATCTTGGTTCCTGATGACGAGGGTGTGTGAAAAATCTACGCAAAGGTCGAGTCGTCTGATTATGACGTATGTACACCACGTGAATTGTGCAGCCGAGGTGTAAGGAGAAATGGAGAAAAAAAAGGGGAAAACGGAGTCTCGACTCGAAAAATCCCTGTCATCCGTTATCGCTGGGCTTTGCCGCGTTTCTTGCCTCGTTTTTATCCGTCTACGAATAGTACGTTTATAGTACATTGCCCTGTATGTAGCTACATATATGCGTATTAGAAAGATGAGAAAGTAAACGCACGAACGAGATCCATTTGAAGCACAAAAGCTTCTCGTATATGTACATTAGGACTTGAATCCGCGAAGAAGACCCACGTGGTGGCGCTCGCGGATGAGACTCTACCAATAACTATTCCGAGAGCGCGCGACGCGTGAGGGATTGGTCTATGTAGCGACTGTACATCCGATTGAGCTAATTTATACACTCCCCGTTGTATATTTTGTACTATCTTGACGTTACCCAAAATCCAACAAACGCTCGTCTCTTTCTTCCTCTCTGTGGAACAGAGGAGAAGATATTTTGGTCCATCGCGGTGGTCTCTCGCGCGCGAGAGCTTGAACAGCGTACATTAAAAAATGGCGCTGTCTTTCCATGTCTCGCAGTAATAATAATAATAACCCCCCTAGTCTTAGAAAATGCGCTTTAATTTCTTTTTTTATTATTCAAACACTCGTCAACGATGCTCCTTTTTTCAAGCCCCCTCGTCTATTATTCCAAACGAATTTTCCCAACGATATACGTGTCTCTTTCGTCGCTCGATGACACAAAGAAATGTTCCTTTTTGTTCTCGTAAATTTGTGAAATTATAAATACATCTGTTTTGTCTCGCTCCGACGTTATTTATGGGAGTTGTTTTTTTTTTCAAAAGCTGAATGAACACGTTTCACTTTTGACAAAAGTTGCAACAGCTCGGAGTAAACAATTGCTGTTGGATGATTTTTTTTGCAGCATGATTTAGCCGTGAATTCGAAAGTGTAATTCGCGTGTAATTTTCAACAAAAACTTTTTACCACTTTTCGTGATAGAGGCATTTCAAGATTTTACAGAGAAGACTTGAAAATAGTGAGGCTGCAGGATTTTAATAAAATTCGTGGCAAAATTCATGTTTAGAAAGAGATGTCATTTATTTCCCGTCTGTTTTATTTTTTATTGCTCTCTCGGTCCACCCCCATGTAGAATTCGTTCCAGAAAAGTTTACGAAATCGCGCGATACGTGTATTCTCTCGTAATACATCAGAAAATTTCGACATAAATATATTTTCGTCTTTATCAACGAGCGATATTTTCCATTGAGTATCCGCCTCCTCATTGGTCCCAACGATTATCTCCTCAGACTCGGCGTTTCAAGATGACGGAATTAAAAAAAGAACATGCATATATCGACATGTATACGTATCTCAAGAACCGGAAGTGAGTTTTAAGTTCGTTCCAAAACACGACTCCAGGCTCGACGGAAGGCGGAAACCCTTCGAAGCGAATCTTAAATAACGTTGCCCTCATTATTGCATCTTTTTTTTCCCTAGGTTTTAAAAAATAATCAAAAATAATTTCTAGTGACGAAAAATCGTCCATATACCGAAAAAGCGGTGCCAAAAAAAATCGGCTGTAAAATCAATGCAATAATAATGTCATTATTCTTTCGTTAAAAATATAAATAAAATAAGTATTTCTTACGAAAGAATCTTCCCGCAACGATGTATTTCGCCGAGTTCCAAGCTTTTTCATACACTCTGTGTGAGCATTAAACATATCAAATTATTCAGAGATCCGAACGTTCTGTTTCTGTTGGATGTGTGCCCGTACAATGAGTCTGAGATAACGCAATCGAGAATTTTTTATAATAAGAAACGGGATAAGCGAGCGTGCAACGTGGCTGCTTGAACTCGGCGATAATTGAGAAGCTTGAACACGTGGTTCGATACTACACACTACGATTTTATAGTAGAACGCATATATATATATATATATCTACACATAATACATAGTATTTATCTCTCCCCCGTATTTATAAGTTGAATACCTTTTCCTTCCGTCGAGAACAGATGAGGTGTTCCTACGGTCCATATTATCCCTGCAAGCTTATAATAAACCTAGACTCTTTTAAATAATAATAATAATAATAATAATAACAACGTGAATATGAGATATTTTTTTCCCCGCTTGTATACCTGCGTGGCAATTTCTTACCTCTCAACAAACACGACCCTCCGTTATTTTGCTTAGTCATGAGGACCGCTTTGTTTTCCTGAGAAAACATTTATCGAAAAGATATACATCCATGACCGAAGAATCTACTTGAAATTGTACGAAAACATCTACAGGAACGAAAGATTACGCGGGGCACTAAAAAAAACGTGTTTTCTTTATCGAGGTTATGAAATTCCAAGTCATATATTGTTCACGATCTTTCCTCTTATTTGTGTTCCTCAGCACTTTTGTGAGTCACAATCCGTCATAAAATCGCAGTGACGTGAAACGTTTTTGTTTTTTTTCAAATTTAACATTATCGACGTTCGAATTTCGCGCGCTTCGCGACCGCCCGATGGCGCTCGAGACACTCGATACATTAGTACAATAAGCTGCCACTTTCGCGAGTTTCCAGATTTCCGGTCTGCCGTTCTTTTTATCCATAGTTTCTTTTTTGTTTTCACAAGAGGAAAAGGATCGGGAATTACCATGGTGTTTTTCTTGGACACGCCATTCCGCAATTACACGAGCAGGCGTGTCACGAAAATTCGAAACCCTGCTACGCGACAACCAAGACATAATAATTACTGCTTGAGGGCAGGACGAAGGAACTGGTGTACGTTCACGAGAGAGAGAGCGAGAGAGAGAGCCATTATTGAGATAGAAGATAGACCTCGTCGTTGTATCTATTATAGGATATGTCAAAAGCTAATGCTGTAGGACGTGCACGTACGTTTTCTTTCGGTTCTTTTTTTAATGGGGGAGAATCCGGTAGTAGTCCCTCTTGCATATACGATGAAAATTAGCATATATCTCTCCGATGTGGAACTATTAAACAAGATGGACGTCGAGGTGTTTGGTGCCCGAGCATCCTAGAGCGCAGGTACCTCTGGGTACCTCCAACCTCCACAAATGTATTCTATACGATATATAGAGAGCACACAACGTTCCTTCGACCCAAAAGGGCGTGCACCAGTTGAATCGAACGTTGTCTAACGATTTGTGTATATATATAAATAAATAAATATGTATCTGTAATTTTTGTTTTTTCCGGTACATGCGCTCGTGAAGCAGCTTCATTTCACTCAATCTCCCTTCGTGTTTTTCTTGTTCTATTCTCTTTTTTCTTGTCTTTCAACCACGAGCTTTGATTCATCGACGATTATGCCCCCGGTGGGCTGGAAGACGGATTGCGTGAATCTCACTCGTGTGTGCCTCGAGCAGAAACGCGTTTGTAGGTAGCTATTACTAATGTTGGTTTCATCCTATCCGCCTCTCGCATAGGAAACCAACTGTGCGAGGATTAATGATCGCGACAAACCGGGGAACAAAGAGGGAGAGAGAGAGAGAGAGAGAGATCTCGATGAAGCGAGGAAACACGTAAACAACCATTTTTCCGTGACACACGAGTCTTACTTTGGCTGTAAATGCAATTTGTCGATAAATAATAAAAATGTTGTTATTATTATTATCGTTGTTTTTATTATTATCACTGTTCTATCATCTTTCCGGTCATCGGATTAATACCGCGCCTGTACAGTAGCAATGGACGCGGCGTTCCCATCGACTTCCGGTTATCATCGAACTTCCGGTCAACAATTACGCAAATCGATCGGAAATGAGTGGAAACGTTAAAAAAACGGTAAGCGACGCTTCGAAAAGGAGCATCGCGAGCTGAAGATAGGCCGTTGTGGATCGAAAAAAGACTGCATGGAACGAGAATAAAAAAACGGAGCCGAAAAATGTGGAGTTACATAGATGCGTGTGTAAACGTTGAGCGAAAATGATAAATGATTTGGGAACGCGAGGAGACCGCCTGTGCAATAATTGGCAAGATATTAGTGGAAAATTAGTCAACTGGAAGTTTCATTAATTATCGGATGATCTGGATATAAATTGACGTGAATTTCGGGCCGCACCAAGATTCTCGTCAACTCGAGGATTTTCATCTCCTTTCGGTTGTATCGAACGTGCATATGCAAATACTATGTATGTACGTGTGTGGTGGTTCATACCCCCAGGGAACACGACGAAATCTTCTCCTCTCCCTGCATCTCGTGGACCAGCGAGCTCTTCGAATTATTAATTTATCATCCTCTCATCGGAGAATGCTTATTCTCCCGTCTTTCTGCATCGGTTAACTTGGTGACGTATCGATGCTTCGATAAATGTACAGGCGTACAGACAGTGATGGCCATTTTTCGTAATACCGCTTTTCGTAATTCACATTTTCGTTTATTTATACTTGTAACTTTATCCTGCAACGATTATCGCCTTGTGTCATCGTTCGGCTCTGCATATCGTCACGTGCACTTTGCCGAAATTCATTACAATTTTCTTTCCAGCGTAATTCGACAGCAGACACATCGCAAAACCGGAAATGACTGATACAAAGTCAAGAAGACGTAACGATAACTGTACATGTTTGGTTTTTTTGAAAATTGCCTTTTCGTTGCGATCGCATTGTGTTTCCACGATTTTTTTGATCGAAATGTCGCCATTTTATTTACTCTGTACAGTGGAAAAACTAGGGGTTATCTATTAAGAAACGGCGCGAAATTAATCATACCTGTATTCTCCAAAATTCGTCTGATTGAGTAATGAAACAAATTTGAATGACGCGTTGAAAGTGTTAATTAATAAGAATGTTTATGGCGATAAGGAGCGTTCGATGAATCATGCTCGTATACTGCATAATAACCGAGTACAATTTTCATTGTGCAATTCGCGAGTGATATAGCAGTCGATGTGGGAGTGAGTTGACCGAGGTTCCTTTCTTTTTTATGGTTTATCGCTGAACGCAAGTGCATACACCGACGTGAAGACAAAAAAGCATGCACTGTTTGTTTTCACGAGGATTGTAAAAATTTAATGCCAACAATGCCAGGGTGGGTGTTTTTCCCTTAAACATGTGTGTATATTGTACAAACATTGCGAACACGTGTCGACAATTCCAGAGGGGAAATTTCGTAAGAGCACGAAACACCACGGAGATCTTTAGCGATGACTAGGATCGAAACTCGTGTGGGTACCAATGACTCTTTTGTTTTTCCTCTCCTTCTTTCTCGTCTCCCCGACGAAACGTTAATTTTCCATTCAATCTTAGGGAAACTCCGACACGTTTTATGCAATAATTCTTTTATCGATTCTCAATCGATACTATTGGAACAAATTGCATGGATAAATATATGCAGCAGGTGATATTTATTCCTTCACGTGGGGTTCGCGATATTCATCGTAAAAGTGGATAAAATCTGTAAGTTTGAATAAAATCTCAAAGGTTTTACGATGACTGTAAATCCTTCGCGTCAAATATAAAATTATTCCAAGTTTCTGGAATGAATTTTAAAGTGTGACGAAAATTTTAAGCAGGTTAACATTCTTACAATTTTCGTTGAATCGAGTCGCAAATCATTTTTTGAAGGATTTGGGGAATTAAGAAAAGGAGTATTTTTCGAATTCTCAACGCCTACGATAATATGGGCAAACAGAATTTTTACTCAAATTTGGATTTAAGAATCTGCGAAAATCTGTATGTATTCTGCGAATGTCCTACGAATTCTAAATCGCATTCTGAATCGCAGGAAAATTATGTCTTGGCATTCGAACGTAGGCGTGCTTTGCCGGTCGAATTTTTCTTCATATCGCGAGGTTACGTTTCGGCGATAACGAAACTGGAGCGATTCTTCAAAAAGGAAAAAAGAGACGTATATGTAGAGAAAGAGATTCAATCGTGTATTATCCGTCATCGATATGTACCTTCGATCTCTCGGAAAGACTAAAGCTCTCATCGAACGTCGCGCGATGGACCAATCTCTGCTGAATCGAAAACGAAGAAAAATATAGGACTAAGAATTTATAAAGTCTTCGCACAGCATCCGGAGACGAGGAAGATCGAATCTGTCGATGTTGGTGAACGTTGAAGAACTTTGAGTTTGCTCAGCAGGACGCGGGCATTTCCACCCACACGTGTAGTAAAATATACTTACATTAATGTGCATTTATACCTGCGAATGTGTATGTAAAATTGCTGAGGTGAAAGAGATACAGAGAGAGAGAGAGAGAGAAACTAGCAACTGCGTAGGAACGATGTATTCTCCTCATTTGGTGTTTTTTTTCTTCATTAATGTACACGTAATAAACAGTGAACAAAACCACGCGAAAACCTTGAAACCCTCTCGTATTTGCATCGATAAGTGTGTCACATCGATCGAGAATAGATTTCCACAAATATTTCCTCGACTAGAATAAGCCGTCGGCAAAGTTTTAATTGAATTTGCGACACGATTTCACCGTAACGCGTAAAAAATCAGCGACTCTCCACCGACATATTTCCGCGAACAATTATTCGATATTTTCAGACGACGTAATATCATCGATCGGTATCGATGAAAAAACGATTTTCCTACGGCACGACAAAATAATGTCATTGCCATTAATCAATGCTGAAGATAAAGGAAATGCTGCGGAGATTGTATTTTCACATAAACTAAACTCGAAGTCTTTGAACGTGACGAACCGCAAGCAGGATCAAGTTTCTCGTCGAAACGACTTCGAGCATTCTCATCGTGAGAAATCTCGATAAAAAGCGCCGATTAAACATCGAACGGTGCTTTTTTTTAATTTTTTCACTCGGACAAACACGAAATTTTAACAACGAAGAGGAACGAGGAGGAGAGAAGAAAGTTTACGGTTTGTCGTCGTGGGTCGCCAATTGCGATAATCATTTGCTCGATAATTGGCCGTGAGTGGATGAGGAGCACGCGATCACGCGCTGAGTCGATTAATACACGCTGAGAACTCCCCGAGTCTCGAATGAAAATCTTCCAAATGTCTGAATTATCTCGCGATGCCACGAAATATAAAAACACCTGTAAAAAGCCTTTTGATGCATACATAGACGTTGATACATGTATACATGTAACGTTCAAAGTACATACTTCTCCGAAGACTCATTTTTGAGTCGAATTTTTAATTAGGTGGGAGGAGCGTATCAGATAGGTCCATATTCTCGGATTCCATTTAAACGAGGCTGGCTCCGGGCAAGGTCGATCGAGAAACCGGTAAACGGTACAACACCGCCCGGGAGAATTTCTTTTTCGTGTACGAGACACCTGAATATCTATATATCACTCTGCTAACGAAGAAAAAAGCGTAAACCACGCTAGTTTCGTCGTCGAATCGTTTGAGTTAGTGACATTTCTTCATCATGAGTGGATGCCATATCGTGTTTCAGATCGTCTATATATAATATATATGTACACATATGCGGGATATGTGTACTAGAGGTTGAGCCAGGTGATGGTTCTTGAAGCTTTTAAATTTACGAGATAGCATCTCTCTCATCTCTATTAATTATAACAGTATCGAAGATGAAAAAATATTTACAAATATTATCCACTACTGTATTATCCTTCTTATTGTTGTTATTATTATAGAAATAACAATAAAACTAATTCCTCACAACGTGACTTTGTGAATAATAATGGTAACACGTGGTATTGAATAATAATCATATTCTGTATGTTTATAATTATTGTTTGAAATATTATCGTTGGAAATACGCAAATCCATGCATCAATGGACGATTTCCTTGTCTCTTTTTTTCCCTATGACAGGATGCATCGCAAATGTGGAGGAAAAGGTGCTGCACGCGTGACATGAAAAAAGAAAAGATTCACCAGCTCTCTCTCTCTCTCTCTCGGTCTCATCTTTTGCTTCTTTACTTTTAACCTCTCCTTTACCATGTGTCACTCGTGAAAGTGACAGACACGAATGTATATGTGTCATATGTATATACGTATACGTAGTGAGCGGAGTGCACTGCTGAAATGATAATGAGACAGGATCCCGTTGCCGGTTGGTCGTCGTCTTCGTTGTCAGCATATGAAAACGTGTGCGGACCAACAAGATGTATTTACAATATCTATATACAAATTTATATGTATTATACATAACCATGTTATACATATGTATATTTCAATGCTACACAAGCCTCGTGATCTCTTTTCACTGAAATAACCCAAAGTGATATTCGTAAGTCACCGACGAGATGAGAAACGTGCCGTTTCGGAGATGCTGCAGAGGGAAGAGGGGACTTTGCGCCAATTGCGATATATTTCAGCGCGGTAAACTAAAGCCTTTGAATTAACAAACAAATTTCACTGAAAACACAGTTTTCCTACGAGGTGTACGAGATAAATAAATTAACGGGTCCAGGGAGCGAAGATTACGAGCACCGAGCATCGGAGGACGTCCGCCGATCTTTCGCAAAAATAAAATCGACGATTATTCCGCGGGTCCGAGTTTGCGTATCGCATTAACGCTGGGCGTTATGGGCGTAAAATTACTCACGATCTCGAAGAGTTTAGCATTTTGTTGAATTTGGGTTTTTGCCGCTTGCGTGATTATGAAAACATTCTTCGAGGTGTCCAAAGTACGAGTATCCGAAGAACGATACTCCAAGAGTGATAGAGCTGTGAGGAGCCATCCGTGGAGGTGAAAAAAACCGAGGGAGATGCAGAGATACCGTCCCGTAACGGTCATAATATCGAGTGGATCCACGTGGAACGAGATGATTTTTTTTTTTTTTTTGAGTATTCCCCGATTCCACAGTCGCATGTCGCGAGTTTCGAGGGCGTAAGGTGTGCAAGCGAAGATAGACGAAGCCCTCGAAACGAGTATACACATATTTACTCAAGACACGTTTAAGGTGACGAGAACTCGTCTCTCCACTGCTAAAGTCTTTCCGAGATAAGGTTTTACTCTTTTTTTTTGTTCCCTCGCCTCTCATTATCTCCGAGCGTAGATTCATTCGTTTCATCGTTCCATTTTCAACGAGCTTCTGGAAAAAAATTCACGGCAATGTCGACGACCCGAGAAACAAAAGTGGAAGAAAAAGAGACTGAAAACACGACAACCTTCCAGCGTTTCAGGTGTTTGCACAGCGTGTGCATGTGTCTTTGGATAAATAACATATTTTTGATAAACATTATCGCGATCGAGGGCCGAGGATGGAGAAATCTCGCTCCGGAGATTAAAAAAGCGAAGACGCGTCCGTGTAACGCGTGGATACGATGAAAAAAATGTTTATTTTTTCTTAAATCGATTTCTCAATAAACTTGGAAATTATTTTGTTCAAAACGTCAGGCTTTCTTGTCATCTTCGATCGATAAGTATCAAGTTTTACACACTCGATATTCGCGGTTGTGAAAAGAAAACCAGGGGTGATATTGGAGTAAACTATCTTTTTCAATTTTCAATTATTCGGGATTTTTGGATGAATTTTTGAAAAAAATTAGAACGACAGTATGCACGATGGGGGGAATGGTCATGAACCGGTCTATGCGGTTCTCTCGTTTGGCACGATCGACCCGAATATTCTTTAATTACAGGGCAAACACACAGCGATGCCGTCCAACTTGTAAAACGATTGAAAAGAAAAAAAATAAAACAGAGAGAAAGATACTCGGTCGTGGCTGAACTGCGCCGAAGCGAGTTGCTTAAAAAGTTTTTTCGGGTCAGAGAAAGAGATAAAAAGAGCCAGGATCCGCGTCACGAATCTTCCTCCGTCCGTCAGACGTTGAAGATGATACGAGAAAAATAATAAAGACAAAAAAAAATGCGGAAAGTCAAACGGATTCGCAGCTACGAAACGACAAAAGCCACATGCTGTGAATCTCAGCGAGACATTTAATGATCTTTTCTTTTTGTTCCTCCCTCCGAAGTTTCCCTCTTTCTACTCGGTACATCATTCGGAGCCTCGCGGTGACTACTGCAAAATAGAAAAAGCTCCCGGTACGCACTTTCGCATAAGACTCGTCGACGTTGAATTTTATTTTCGGCGTTTCGTTTTGCGCCGAACACGTGCTGCTTCCCAAAATACACAAACGCTGCTACGGGTGACTGCGAAAGAGACGCAAAAAAAATGCAAAGGCGAGACGAAAAATCGTTTGCGGGCAAAAGGGATCTGTGGATTAATTCGGGCTCGATCATTTTTGAGATCGTAAATTCACGTATGGGAAAAACATTAACCTAGAGTGTGATTTGTCCGATTAACTTGCCGAAAAAAATGTTGAATGACTTTCTGTAGGTATTCGCTTTTTTGGAAAAAAATATTCCGGATTTCGAATATAATAATAGGAAACAGCGACGATAAATAATCGTTGAACAATCGAGTGCACACAAAAACGATAACTTTGCAAGTGACATCGAAAAATTATTCGTTATATCAGCAAATTTTTATTTTCCATAAATAAAATTGTGAGGGGAAAACGATACGATCAATATTTTCCAACGTAATTGAAAAATTGAATAATGGACTGGGCAATTTCACAGTTGTCCGGTCGGATTCAATGGAATACTGACGTATTTCGATATTTTCAGTCGAAAAAAGCGCAAAGCATTTTGTCATAACGTACACCGGAGAATTGCTGGGCAATTTTATAGGCCTTTTACGGGGGAACGAAACGAGTTATATTCATTATTATTTCGTGTGCAACTCGAGTAGAAAAAAAAATACAAGTGTCCAGTGGGAGTATGAATAGACAATGTGGGAGAACCGTTGAGTAAAGACGGTCCAGAGGATCGAGGAAAGAATGAGAAATACAGGGAACGAGAGAGAAAAAATGGAAATGAGCTGAGCTTGGCAAAAGGAGAAATAATATATAGACGCACGTACAGAGAGCACGAAGGACCGGGAGAAGGATTAAAGAGCAGGATGAGAGAATGAAAAGAGTGAGAGAGAAAACTGACCGAACATAACATTAAATCCCACCCTCGTCGATTTAGCATAAGAGCGCACGAGCCAGGAGTCTCCAACCTCCATTTTGCCTAATTCTTATTTTACTCTGGACTCGTTGTGCAAGCTGATTATTTTTATTTTTCCGTCCTTTCACTCCCTCGTGGACCATCTTTTCAAGATGAGAGGCTCAGTTTCGCACACTGCAGTCTTTTCAGAGACACGGAGTGCTTTAACCGATTAACGATAATTATTTTAGTCCGGCAATTTTCCTAAACAACCTTATCGTCTATTTATAAAGGAGAAAAATACTCATAGTGAGTTAAGATAGTCAAGAAAAAATTACGCGAATCGTTTGTAATTTTTTTAAGTTCATTTAATTGAATGTATTCAATTGTTTGGAATGCTCGATTACGAGTATGATTATTTTTTACTCGTTCGTTTTTTATATATTCCGGCATTTGTCTCCTTACCAATAAATATCTTTACGAGTTCCTGCGTTCCAAACCCAAAGTGTGCAAAATCGATTTTCATATACATTTTTTTCAATCGTCGGATTGACAGATTGGCAATTATATCATCTGTTTTCGTGTTAGTCATTGATTAATTCCAAAATGAATTGAATTGATGTTTTCGAGGCTTGCGATACGACAGTCGACTGGGAACGATGTCGCGGTGTAAATTCCATCTCGGGCCACCCTGTAGAATCGAAAATAAGGCGGGGGTGCGCCAGGATGTAATCTACGGTGCTTCACACTCGATTAATCCGACACGAATGCCCGTTTTATCTTGCTGTTATACGGGCACGCACCAGGTACGTAACGTGACACTCGGAGGGTCAACCGTTGTACTTATATTTCTTTGTATAGAGGGTGTCCCAGCGCGGAATTTTTATGACATATTAGCTCAGGTGCGCGCTCCGCGGGTTTCACGATTTCGCTCGCGGAAATTTCGCGAATCTTAAATTCAACGGCTCACATCGCGCATTTAAAAATGGTCATTTATTTCGGTTATCGTTACAGCATCGATAATGGAATCCAAAATTTTGAATGATTATGGTAGAATATAATTATTAGATAAGCGAGAGAATAAAAATTTAATACGAATTTATTTAATTTCTTTTTGGCCCATTTTGGGACCTTTAAACACGATTATCGAAGAAACTATCAATTTTGGGATGTTCTTCTATCTTTCAAAGACCGGCTTTTCAATCGAACAGTCATTCGCGTTTTTCGAGTATGGTCGTACGTTAAATTTTTGTCTAGAATCGGAATCACGAAAATTTCGGGCTCGTTACTATATCCATTAAAATTCTAAGACGCCATTCAACGGATTATACACTCGGAATATGCGCAACTGGATTTCATCTTTTGGCGAGATGTGTGATAAACCTGTTTCCGATTTTTTCACACCAAAATTGGTGTTTATGTTGGTACATTGTATGCGATGAAAAAAAATCAATCATCTCAAATATACTGTAACGAATCCGTATTGACAATAAAAGAGAAGTCGAATCGATAATTTATAACGCTGAATAAAAGTAATAAAATTGCATCACGAGCTCGCGCAGCCTCGATCTACTTGTAAATATCAACAGATCTTGTACGTTTAATATTTATGTGTATCTTGTGTGATATCACATGTAGGGGATTACAAAAAAACACGTTTTTCACGCTCCACCAGTGACCAGACATACATGACCATAATTACAACTTCATTAGCGTCCATTATTCGAAAATAAAATACGTTGCTTCAGCGCTCCCTCTTGGACGACCATTTTTGCTGGTACAGAAAAGGAAAGAGGAATACGAGAAGAGGAGAAATTTGTTAATGCAATGGCATATCATGGTGGCGCGATCGATCGAGGCTAATCTTAAATTCGCCTCTTGTGCACTGAACGATTACACAAAATTGATTTCGACAGAGAAAAAAAATGTAAAAAAAACACCCATTCGATCGAACAATCGTTCGTTTGCTGGTTTTTGACTTTAGGTGTCTTTTTTTTCGACATTACTTAGTTATTCATTGTACAATGCACACTAGACTCTCTTCAACGAATATATAAAACGTATCATTAATTTAGAGAACGTTCGATAAATTCTGAAGAGGCCAAAGTACAAAACTTACGTGTGTAAAAAAGCTATCCCCGGCGATAAAGCATATCTCAAAACGTTTCGATAATCCAGCGTCGGATCGATCTCAATTTAATATTTAATCCATCCACGGACTCCCGAGAGATGCGCAATACTTTTTTCATTCTCATGAAAACGAAACTGCGTACACGCACTCCGAGGAAATTCGATCAAATTTTTGTACTCTTTGAATATTCGAAGACGCCATTTTTACCTAACAACTTTTCCACTTTTTTGAATACCATTTTTGTTGAACTCTGTATTCAACGTGATCGTGAAAGATTCGAAAACATGCTCGCAAGTTTTAACTGTGCACAAAAAAAAGATTACATAAACTGATGCCGAAAATTGCATCGACGATGAGAAGACAAATTACAAACCAAGTTATAGCGATTAATCGACATGTGAGGTAAAATCTCATCGTCTATAACAATGCTATAATAATAGTTAGGAAAAAGACCAACAACTTCAGTTTTCTCGTTTGATGATGGAATCTCACGGTTTTTTTGTTTTTTTTTTATGTAAGAGTTTTCTCTAAAAGGATGGAAAAATGATGGAGAACTAATTCGAAATTTTTGTAAACTTTACGAGAGCTTGTTACACATGAGTACTATAGATGATGCTGGAAAGCGCGATTTCGCGAGATGCCCTATGACCAAGAAAAACACGCTCTTCTCAGTCTCATCTCGTTCTACGATTCCTTTGATCTTTCTCTACATCTTCATACGTACTGTATATTTATACATGGAAGTTGAGAACTTGGATCTTGCTCTCTCGGTCACACAGCCGAATATCGCGGAGATTAAGAGAAAGAGGAAGGTGGAGAATCTCGCGGAGAGAAGCGTGAATCAAGAAAGTGAGATGGAGCAATGATTCATTTGCATATACCGCAAAGTCTCGCTACGGGCTCTGGAAAAGATCGCAAGAGAGAGAATACCACGTGTTCATCTCTCATATCGCGATAAATAAATTATGGCTACTCGCTCATGAGCGCGAGCGGGATGCTGCCGCAACGATTCACTTTGGTCCATATGTGTGTGTGTGTTTCTTTGGTGGTACATACTCTTCCTCTCATTTTTTTTACAAAAATTCCCAGCTATACATGGGACGTTCTGCGTCAAATGGACAATGGTCGCGATCGCCATCACACCTTCGATTTAATTTCCAATTGCGCGGAGTGTTCCGTCGTTCCTCGACGTCTAAACATTCCGGCTCATCAGTGACATTGAGTGAAAGAATCGCGAGACCATTTTTGAAAATTCTTCAAAAATATCAAACGAATACCGTGAATAAAGCTACAGGCTTCGTTAAAAAAAGGACAAGTTTCGGAAATAGAGAGCTTTCGTTTATTGTCCTTTTCGAATTCTCTTTTGTGTAAAGAAATCATTTGTCTCGAGTTATCACAGCTGTCGTTTTGTGGTTCGTTGAGATATTGAAAAATATTTAAAAAATGTATTCGTCGGCTCATGCTGATTTCATGCTCATGCAAATTGACATAAAATGCCTTCTATATATATTTATAACAGTTATACAAATATATTAATCTCGGTGTCTGTTTCAGCTCTTTCATTTTCATTAATAACATCGAGACCTCCAGCATACGCGAAGCTTGTACGACGTAAGTCACGCGATATTACTATACGTTCGTCCTTGATTCGCATATTTTACATGGACCTCCTTCGTGCCAGAAGGATTAAAATGTCTTTGGACATTGCGGGGAAATTCCCTGGGATCATTTTTGCGTCTGCAATGCTATTTCGTTATTCGTGTTTGACGAAAAATCATTATGAAGCCAAAAGACAAAAACCTCGAAATTTCTACCATTTTTTTTCCCATCACAGCAAACTTCATTTATCACACAAATTTTACTCTCCCCAAGTACAATCCCAAAACGTTAATGAGTACTAAACCGCGATTCATTGAATTTTGTTGTATAGCAAAGATTGAGAAAGTAAAATTTGACATTTCCCCCAGTTCGCTTATTAATTAAGCGTATCACCGATCCTCTTTTGTAATTCTTTCCTCACTGTCATCAAAGCAACGCGATCGACGACCCTTCGGGTTAGTTTGATTGAAGTTTCGATCGCCGATCGAATGGCGAGAATCGCGACGCTATCTTTTCTCGCGCCTTGGATCGCGCGAGGGTTTATTTTCTTCGTGGTAGGTCCGAATACACGTTCTCGAGTAACCCGACCACCACTGTGCTTCAAGACGTACATATGTGTATACATATAACATATATATATATATATACATGCGATAATGTACAGTACGCACATATTCGATATTCGATAAATTGTATATAGATGTACATGTACAGAACACATACATAATGGGACACTCAAAATGCCAATATCGCCACGAGAAGACTCCGTTCGCGATATTACGACGTCCGATATTAAAATTCCTGCACAGATCGTATACTTCCCTCTTTTTTTTACACTTCCTTCGATCTCTCTCTCTCTCTCTCTATCTTGTATACAAGAGCACAAACATCCTGCTCCGTTTCTGGACATGAGATTGAAGTTTGGTTGCTCGCGAAATGACGATTAATCGACAAGCGCACGTACGTATACGCGACGGGAAGAGCATTTTTAATTCGTCGTTCCGCCTGGGGGGTCACGATAAGATCTTTGCTCCTACTACTTTTGCGTATTAATATAATTAACGAACACGTGTTACCGCAATCGATCTTCGATCACTGTCATTTGTCAATAGCGGATTGGATCTGAGCAAAGACGGAATTTTCTTTTCTCGAGTTTGAAAGATCAACGCTTTTTACCTCGCTTGGTCCTGATTCGTTCCTGATCGATCTACATAAGTATTCGAGATAACGAGAAGGAGAATGGGAGAAAGCTCAGCTGGGAGTGGTGGAAAATTTGAACGCAAAGATCGATTGGAAAATACCGCAGGAATTAAATGGACCAAAAATGAAAACGGACGTTCTCTCTAGAATTATAAAAAAAGATACGATTTATATCGTCCAATGAATGATGTAAAAGTCAGATTTGACAAAGATCCGTCGAACCTGAGATACAAGTGTATATGCCATGAAATTCAAAGTCTTATCGTCCTCGATTGAACTTGAAATTATTGAGAGCAAGATCTGGGATTGCCTGTTTATGCACAGCATCTCTTCGAAGCGACTTCGGTGGATGCAGCTGGCTTTTCTCTCGCCCTGACGCCTCGAACCTGTCGATGGGTTTACAGCGTGGGTGTTTCGCGACCTATCTCTTGAACATCGCCGATCTGCCGATCGAGGAACAACGAGGAACACCGGGAGGATGTGGAGGGTGAAAAATCGCGATTTAACAACTCGGAATATTTCAGTTTTCAGGCTTTTCCGGTCCTTCTCAATATTATTTCAACTGCTTTGAAAAAAAAATTGCATTTCAAGCTTCCGGTTTTGAAATCGAGTTTCCACGTGACTATTCAACACCGTACGATTCTTTATGATCCCGGTAATAATAATATCACCTGTTGCCAATCTGGTTAGACCAAAGGTCCGTGCATGCTGCGATTGAGCGCATCGTATCTCTGACCCGTGTACATGCATTCGTGTAACACACGAAGAAGCGATGATACTACCGGTTAACATACGAAGCTACCTCGTGCACGTACAAATAGGTAAGCGCAATCCCGTTTTGGCCTCAAGCAGGCTGGAAAAGTCATCGTTGCGCTGTCGAACGCTGCGTGTTCCGGCATACGTTCGCGGGATGCTCAGGGAGAAGTAAATTAAAATAAAAACACAAGTTTTACAAACGAGCACCTGGACCGACAGCGATACAGTCGACTGATAGGTACGCCCACGTGTACGTCGTCCAACAACGTTTGCTCATGTAGATTATGATAGCTTTAACTCGAACATATATATTTACGAGATTCAAAAGCTGTCACGGTGGGAGCTTATCGACGTGTCAATGTATAACGTTTGCCTGAAATTTTAAATAGACACTTTTTCCCTTGAAACTTTCGAAAGGAAAAGATAACTTTCGAAAAAACAGGACATTTCGATCGTTGCTGCCGACGACAACGAGAAATACTAATTATTACTGTTTTCATCGCTGTCGTCACGCGAACCATCGCGGTGAACGAGATTTCGTTGGAAGGAAGCTAAAAAATTCTCAGCTGATGTCATGGAAATTCGGGAATTGAGCTTATCGACGTGTCAAAGTATAACGTTTGCCTGAAATTTTAAATAGACACTTTTTCCCTTGAAACTTTCGAAAGGAAAAGATAACTTTCGAAAAAACAGGACATTTCGATCGCTGCTGCAGACGACAACGAGAAATACTAATTATTACTGTTTTCATCGCTGTCGTCACGCGAACCATCGCGGTGAACGAGATTTCGTTGGAAGGAAGCTAAAAAATTCTCAGCTGATGTCATGGAAATTCGGGAATTGAGCTTATCGACGTGTCAAAGTATAACGTTTGCCTGAAATTTTAAATAGACACTTTTTCCCTTGAAACTTTCGAAAGGAAAAGATAACTTTCGAAAAAACAGGACATTTCGATCGCTGCTGCAGACGACAACGAGAAATACTCATTATTTCTGTTTTCATCGCTGTCGTCACGCGAACCATCGCTGTGAACGAGATTTCGTTGGAAGGAAGCTCCAAAATTCTCAGCTGATGTCATGAAAATTCGGGAATTGAGCTTATTGACGTGTCAAAGTATAACGTTTGCCTGAAATTTTAAATAGACACTTTTTCCTTTGAAACTTTCGAAAGGAAAAGATAACTTTCGAAAAAACAGGACATTTCGATCGTTGCTGCCGACGACAACGAGAAATACTCATTATTACTGTTTTCATCGCTGTCGTCACGCGAACCATCGCGGTGAAAGAGATTTCGTTGGAAGGAAGCTGAAAAATTCTCAGCTGATGTCATGGAAAATCGGGAATTGAGCTTATCGACGTGTCAAAGTATAACGTTTGCCTGAAATTTTAAATAGACACTTTTTCCCTTGAAACTTTCGAAAGGAAAAGATAACTTTCGAAAAAACAGGACATTTCGATCGTTGCTGCCGACGACAACGAGAAATACTAATTATTACTGTTTTCATCTCTGTCGTCACGCGAACCATCGCTGTGAACGAGATTTCGTTGAAAGAAAGCTCAAAAATTCTCAGCTGATGTCATGGAAATTCAGGAGTACCAAAGATTCCGTTCGAAAGTACACTTGCAAAATGATAGTGAGACGTTAGAGTATATACGCATATGTGTATGCGGTATGCGTCGTTGTTTACAAGAGGAGACACTCTTTTATCCTTTTTTCCGGCTCTGATATCAATATCGAGAGAGGATAAGGTTCGCGAGAAAAGCAAGCGAGCGTACATGTCTCGTGGCACGTTTTACTTTTACTCGATTTCATATACTCGGCGCCCTTGTCTAAATGCCTATGTATTATAAATAAAAGTATATAATGTACTGCTAAAACGCGTCTCTGATTAAACCGCAAGGCGTACGAAGCTGATATAACACAGACACATGTGCGTGCGTATGGTTTTGTACACAGCGAGTTCTATGCAAGCGCGCGAAAACGCGAGATAAGAAAGCATCGAACCACGAGCGTCTCCGCGGTTTGTTGCGGCGACGTGCTGTCTCTCGATCCACAGAGGCGTTGTCACATTCACTGCCCCTTCACCGCACTGCGGTGCAGAACCCACCGCAACTAGATACATGTAATCTGTCCATATAAACGCTTATATACATAGTATATATATGCACACACATATAAAGGCGAATATCTGTATATACAACGAGCATTTATCTACACATATGTGCCCACATGGATACACATGTGTATGCGAAGGATACATATCATCCAGGTGATAATTTTCTTACCTGGATTTCCGCACGGTCGTAAACATTTCTGGGGCAGAAAGAGAAGGAGAGGGTATGTTATTTAAAAAAATCGTCAATACCGGTAATCTTCTCGTGACGTCCTGTGAGTCAGTTTCATTAATAAATAAGGATTGGAGTTATCGTTTTTCAACAATCGTACGTCATTTGATGTTCGCGCCGAGATGAGAAAAAAAAATTCATTTTTTTTCACAGTTAACAAAAAAATATTGAGTATTGAATTATGCTCGATTCGATAGACGGAGCCAACGTTCTTCTTTTTGGAAATCCAGGAAAATTCGTCACTCAAGTTGGGGAAAAGATCGGAGCTTGAATGTCGTAAAATAAATCTTCCTCCAAGCAGGGTTTTCGTTGGATATAAAATAATGTTTAACGAATAAAAATTAACGAGACAAGTATTTATATCTCGGGCGTGAAAATACTTGTGGAAAGCGTGTTTTGCTCAGTTAGGTTGGGTAGAGTAAATACAGGAATATAATCGAATTACGCTATCATAATTTTCTGGATTTGAGCTTCCATCATTAGACTTTCACTTCGAGTGTCTCGGACGTTCTTTCGTTTTCGACACGCACTTTCTCCGCTTGAGTTTTACCATTTAATGAACGGTTTTGTCCGAGATGAAGGATGAATATGCGCTCAGAGTACCTTGAGGAATCGAATCTCTTTAGCAGCGCATCATGTGTGATGCTAAAAAAAAGATGAGCTCTTTTTCCTGCTACACTTCATCCCCGGAAGTATCGCAAGCATCTAAATATGCTTTTTTCAACCGCTGTATATTTTAATACGAGCATTTAATATTGATAAATTCAACGATGTTAATTAAAATAAAAATATTATCAGTCTGTTTTTGGATGTTATAAAAATCATTAAATGAGAAATTCGTCGGCCATTTTTAACGGAAATGAAGGAAAGTCTCCGAGTTCTGAGATTCAGCATCGATATAATCGTTGGAAATTTTTAATTGCGAATCATCGATCGATTCAACGGGAGAGCATGATGTTCGGATATGTTCGTTGCGGGTATAATTATATTTGAATATACGTATGGTGTGTTATCCCGTCGACATCAGCTGCGATGAATCGCTTCGTCCGAGTTTCGAACCGCTCACGATTATTGGGCTTACGAGTGATTAATGAACCATCGATCGTTTCCCGGATGAACTTATCGCGAATGTATAATCTCAAGGGTTGCAACAAACAGACGTGATGAGCAAGAAAAAAAGAGATAATTCGCCAAGGTCATCACTCGAGCTTCCTCTCTGCGTCATTGCAATCACGTCACGGTGCACACACAGGATTGCTGTCAGAATTACGTCGATCGATTTTTTTAATTCGAAAAATGCCATTTCTCGATAAAAATTAAGTCCCTCCGAGCAATTTCCTCGCTCAAACGCAGTGGAAAAAACACGCACGTCGCAAGAATTCGGATTGAACGTGACGTGAAATGATTTCAGTGTACAGTGCGGTGTGACGCCTTGAGAAATTTTGAGAAACGAATTAAGACGTTGAAAATGATTATTCTCATGTGAAATAAGGTCGAGGTAATAATTAAAGAAAAAACAGCAGTTTTAGATTGGAACGCCACAAAGTTTACTTTCGATTTGAATGTAATCAATTATCCACGAAATACGAAAAGAGTGTTAATTAATCGTAAATCGTGTCTAACGGGCCCAATTTCGAACAGCAGACAGCAGACGATATTCCGCCCAAAGATTCCTCCAAAGATTGAGACGTTTAACAAATGTGCCGACTGGAGACGATGAAAAAATTACAAGTTTCACCAGTGTATAAGGGTTAAGATGAAACAGAGAGATTAAAAAGTTTCTAAGATCAGAGATAGTGGTCGAAAAAATAAATCGGGCGCCGCCACGTTGCACGCGTCTATGGGCGCTTAATTTCCATCTCAGGCGTTAAATTTTGTGTCCAACATCACCTTCGCGTTATTATAACCCTCCGGTTCTTCTCCTTTTTCGAATTTCTCTCGACAGCAGCATTATATACGTATGAATATCGAATAATGCGGAATCGGCCACTATTTTTGCTCTCGCGCCGAGCTCCAGGTGATTATTATTATTATTTTAATAATGTTAGTACCAAAATTGATATTGTTATCGTTGTCGGTCGTTGTTGTTGTTGTTCAAAAGTTGCGAAGGAAGATGCCGATAACCTCAAACTCACGATTATTCAATCGATATTAATAAAAATATACCCCTCTCGCCTGAAAAAAAAGTTTCACGTCAGACTGTACACGCGCTCTCGCCTATAATATTGTATTCGTACATGTACACCCACAACCACCGGAATACACGAAAGAAGGTTTCACCCATTGCATATTCTGACCATATATCTCCAGAAAAATATTCCATTATGTTTATTTTTGACAAAAACCACCGTCGCGTTCTGCCCCCTTCAACTCTTCGGACCCTTCGCGTGCATAAACGTATTATTGGCTCTGTGTGCGTCTGCATATGTGGGTATGCATTATTATGCGTTCACTCCTCTACCCACATTTGCTGTCGTCTCTTCTCCTGCTCTCCTCGGCCTTCCCGGGGTACGTTCGAACCAAACGAGCCTCTCGGCTCCATCAGGAAACTTTTGCACGCTGCTGCGGTCCGTGATCTCTCCGAGAGGGTAAAAACTCGTCGTAATCCAAGATCAGCGAGAGAGCGAGAGAAAGAAGCTGCGGAATGAACGAGGAGGGAGAGAAAAAGAGGCTGCATCTAAAACACTCGCAGGTACCACCCTATACCACTTCCATTGTCCTCTCGTACACTATTCTTCCCTTCGTGTAGGAGAAAACAACTCGGGAGAAATAAAAAAAATTGCCGGATTTATCAGAGCCAACGGAAAAACAAAAACAACAACAATAATAATAATTTTCATACTACAGGACGATGGTTGCGCTCTCCAGGCACGTGCTCTCTTCTTCGAGGCCCAAGTGAACGCGAGTACAACGGGAGGCATTCATTGTGGTATGGCCCTTGCGCGATAGGGCCCCTCACGTTGGCTAATAAGCCTCGCACTGTTTCATCGTCAAGGTTCTGAATGGCGAACGCGAGAAAAAAGCAATAAGCTCTTTGCGCCCATTTTTACAAAGCCCCGCGTTTCCTGTACACCAGATTTCCTCTTTCTTTTCCCTGCTGCGTATTTGCACCTTGTGCCGATTTCGCGAACCACCTGATGATGAAAGAAAGGCTCGCGAGGACGACAGGATGGTCGTCACAGCCTCTCAAAGACATCGCATTCAACCGTCTCATTTATTGTTCGTTTTTTAACGCTCGGCGTGGAATGTATACCGGATTTTTATGCCAATGACGTTCCATCGCAAAAAAAAACCATGATTCCACGTACTGATTTGCGATATCCATCGTCTTTCGTTATTATTTAATTATTAATCTGTAATTATCTAGGATCGGTGTGTGAAAGAAAACGAGGTGTTGTTTATCCATCTCTCGTATGTACGCGATGCGTGGAAAAAGCGAGGATCCTTCGTGAACTTTCGCAATAACCACGGTAGATTGTATTCTTCGGAATAGATATGCGGGCTTTACATTATCTTAGCATATAATACGTTATATTGATACACGATCTCCCGATCGAAGAATTTCTGACGATGTATAAATTGATGTGAAATATAAACAGTTCTTTTTTAATATTAAATGCGCCACAAGTTTTATAAAAAATCATTCAACATGGTAAATCGGACAAGAATTGATACAAACTTCAAGTAAATTCGTGTTTCTTCATGGTGTTTCATTGAGTTCCGATAAAAATTAAAAAATAGCGGAACGCTATGGATAAATAAAAATAAATAACTGTAGAAATATAGCCTTCGATTTGCATTTTTTAAATAACGTTATCTTAATTTTTTCAAGAGTTGTTCCATCGAGAGATTTATCTTGAGGACGAGCGTTCGCCGAGTTGTTCGACTTTCCGCAATTATGCCGGCGATCTCATGATCGTACTTTGTTAAATTATTCCACGAAAGTCAATTCGCAAAAGAGTTTTTCGTCGCGAGAGTTGCTTGGCGATAGCTTCGCTTTTCCGCTACAATTTCTCTTCAAGAGTCGTTTCTAGATTCCCATTTATCGATAGGCTTGCGGTTGAGAGCGTTGTCGATGTACCAGTGAACGAAATAGAAGATAATATGAGTGACTTCCATCTCATTTCGAGGCTCAACAGGATGTGAAACTAATGTTGCAGATTAAACGTTTCACTCGATGAGGCACGAGTTTCTAATGACTATGAACAGCATACTGGTCCAGCATATTACGAATCCAATGATTTTGTTTTTTTTTTCATTGACCGATCTATCATAGAGTGTGGTGATAGATTTCACGTCACGAATGGCCTCGCGCATAAATAATCGCGTAATAAATGACGATCAATGCCGAATTCGAACGGACTGCGCGAAAAAAAACTACAAATCTGCCGGATCATCGGATACCCTGCGTCTTCATTATCGACGTGCAAAGAAAAAAGAATTGTTGACATTTTGATTGATACTTGGAGATGTAAATCTTTCTTCGACTATCGATCAAAATAAATACACGGGGCTCGATGAAAAAATATCGATGTGCTCATCTACTTTCGTGGAATTGAAAACATATCAGAGCTGACGTTCCTCCTCTTTCGGTAACAAATCGTTCGGAAAACGTCGACGAGAGAAAAACAGGGCAAAAGCACTTTGCTGATGCGCTTTCTCGCAAATCAGCGAAACGATTTAATTAATCCGGATGGACGAGTCTACGTTGCAAAAAACTAAAAGACGAAAACCAATTCAGCGTATTCTCACTCAGAGGATAAGAATTATCAATAATTAGATCCATCTGTTTTCTCGAAACAGAGCAGATTTTACGAGAAAATAAGAGATTCGTCTTGTATTCGATTTTTCGTGTTTCAAAGGATATAATGAATTAAGAATTGGACATAGTCGGGAGACGACATTTTTCGCTATGAAATGACTGGAATCGATCCTGCTGGATGAGATCCCGAGGTTTGTCCTCTGTATCTTGGACACCACGCAGCATCCTCGTGTGTGCAATCGTTCTCGCACTCGCCTTGCAAAAAGATAAATAAAAAAGACTCTGATTATAGCCCTGTGGAGAATAGCTGTTTTTCACGTTCCTATCTTTAGGTGAGTTTGTATAGCAAAAAACTCGACGATGCGGACGCAAGAATACTCGGAGAGAACAAGCGAGAGGTGGCAGAAGCACGTTAGCCAAGCCTAGGCTGCCTTGCCGCAGGCGAGAAAGTATCAAATGACGCTTCGTACTGCACGTTCATTGCATCCATGAATAAACATTTGTAGACTATCATACTTTTTCATGTCCCCATCATTGACTTTTTACATCAGACTCGTACTCGGACATTCCGCTTTTCAAAAACGTCCGCACCAATGTTCCATTTCAATTAAAAAAGTATACAAAAAGTTCTCGATTTTTTGCTCCGAAAAACATCCTCGTTTTTTTTCTACTTGGCACAAGCATCTTAAACGAAATATCGAGCTTTCAGGGACGTCATATGGCTCAATTTAAGATTTTACGCTTTGCTCGGATATTCCTGAAGTAATGTACTATCGATCTAGATGGCGCTCGCGATGAATTTCTTTGACGCTGTTGCTGTAAAGCCCCTTAAAACCAAGCTTATCGGTGATTATAGCTAATAAACACTTTCTGTAGTAAAATTAAAAAAACTTTCTGCGTTATAAATTCAGACAAATATCCTGCATCTCGTTGACTAAACATATCCGAACGGACGATGCGTTTGTGGCATGAATTCACGTGCACCGTTTGTTTAGCGAATTCAACGCGTGGAAATAAAAGCATGACGATACAAAAACGACAAAGTCCAAGTCTCGGCGCGCACGTTTTACATTCGGGCACAGTATCACTGGGTCTGTGCGATTTACTGAACTGCAGAATCACGCGAGAGTATTGCTGAATATTTATTTCGCTGCGTCTGTGCGCATGCACGCTCGTTGTTGGAGTTTGACCGTTTACGATTTAGTGAGCGATTTATAATGAAAGCGTACAGTGAGCGCAGCTACCACAATATGGGTCATTTCAGCAGAGTATAGATTACAGTTTTTTCCCAGTACGAATTAACAATTTATTGTCATTAAAATTGTACCGTCGCGTGGAATTATTTTTTTTATCGCACGACAAGTTTTTAAAAGGCTACTGAAGGCGTTGTCAACAATCGATAGAGTGTCAAGTAGCCCGCGAAGTGTGAGAATTTTTTTTTTTTCCAAATTACAGCATTTAGTAAAATTCTTAATTCAATGGTCAAACGGTGGCATCGAAACTTGGTGGAACAGCCCATACCGTATGTGTGCGCGCTTCGCGAGAGATCGAGGTAGTAGGCCACCGCCATATATGGGCTCCTCGCTGGAAGGAGCGGCGATGAAGGAAAGTTACATATACATGAGACACGAGGAAATATACGTATACAGAGTGTCCCAGATCCCAATGTTAATAATGCAAAATCAGATTCCAAGGAAATTCCGATTCAAAAACCGCATAGGCACTTTTTGGTCCGGCAAAACTCTGATGACTTATCGATAAACCAACCAAGCTTGGTCCAACTTTATTCTCTGAGATCTCGGTGGAGAATCGTCGAATCAAAGAATGCCGAAACACTTTCCGACGAGAAACTTCGACTCTGATCTAAGATCTGAGTTTGATCCGACATGCGGTCTTGGTCCATCCTGTATTCACGTTTAATTACACGGTAAAAATTGAGCTACGAACGTAGCTTACCAACTCTTCGGTTTTTAGTACTTGTGAACTCCAGCTGACGCTGTTAGAAATTGCGAAAAAAAAAAAAAAAGATTCGCCAGCATCGTGCGAAGCCTTGAAAACGACCATAGAACAGAAACGAGGGAGGAGCATCGAAAAGAGAGATATCAAAAACGAAAGTGTCTACTACCGATTCTGAAAAAAACGGGCAAAAAAGCCAGAAGGGCCGAAAACGAAATGTAAAACGTATGCAGGCTGCAGGAAGAGAGAAAACGAACGTACAGGAATAAGAAAAAAAAAGGTTAAGGGCTCTCATCTCATTCGCTTCGATGCTCAGTCTTCTTTTCTTTTTATCTTCCTGTTCGGTGTCTTTTCGCACGAAACAAAGCTGTAGGGCCTCTTAAGGGTCACGAGGAACGAATTGAAAACGTCGCGCACGAGTCACCAATCGCCACATGCCTAGCACGTGTGAATGATATACTACGATTCTTCAGCGTATGCGGCTCGTTTTTTTTCATCTCGTTCCTCCTTTTCTCGGCTCTTCGGGATACCAAATCGGGTCTGGGCATATCGCGATCGTGGTTGGCCAAAGTTCGGCCTTGAAAAATTTAAATCGCAGCTCTTTAAGCCTTTTTTCACTCTCTCTCTCTCTCTCTCTCTTTTTCTCGAATGCGCAGAAGCGAAATGGCTCTGTGTGAATGTTGATGCTGCCGAGCGTGGGTGAAGCGCAGTCTCGAAACTGGTTTTACCTGGACCATATGATGATGAGAATGATGATGATTGTAAGGATGGCGAACGAAGAAAGAATAGAGCCGACGAAGAGACAGGAGCCATGAAAAGAGAAAAACGAAGCAGTGTGCCACGAGGCAAGAAAGAGGGGAAAAATTGATGCAACAAACCAGAACTCGTGCGTGTGTAGCAAAGGAAGAGAAAGATAATGTATAAAGTGGAAGAGGCTGCGTTGGATGCAGAGCCGCCCCGCTTCTCCATCGAGGTGAGAAGAGAGATCTCTTCTCTCTTTCTCGTAACGATATTCTTGGCTGATGTTATGTATGCATTCACCGAAGAAATATGAGATGAGCGGGCTCTCGCGGTGTTACTTTAATCTCGACGATAAGCTGCAATCAGGTATGATAAAAGTCGAAAAAAAAGGGTATGGAAATGGCGCTTGATCACCGGCTTCTTCTTCGGGCCTCTCTGCAATAAAACCGACGTATCTGTAACGCTGGCCCTACCCAAATCCGGATTTGATACGTTTAATATGATATTAACGTGCAGCAAATAATTTGAGAAAGTTTATTTCCGTATCGTATGATTTTCAAAGTTTCCTTATTGTCTTGTTTTTCGTCTTCGAGCAGCCAACTTCCGCTGCGAATCTCACGTTTCTGCTGATGCGACCCAACGTTTTCTTTTTTTTTCAGCAAAGATGATGGCGGACGCTTAGGATGGCGAAAAAAGTGTTGGAAGATGTCTCGTCGTCACCTCTGTTGAGAAGCGTCAAAGAAGGCGAAAGAAACGGAAGCTTTGACATTCTTGAAGAGATTAGACGAGCCAAACAGAGAGATTCAGCCAGGCAAGAAAATCGTGTCAGATTTACTCTTGGCATTTGAGGATTTGGTGGTCTACTGGACCACACGGGAGATCTCGTACCGATTCTGTTCACTTTGATGCGTTCACTATTATTGTTGCGATTAGTTCGCTGAAAGAGAAAACCTATTCAATCGCCGAATCGTCGTGAAGTCAAAAAGGCGGTTATGAGAAAATGAAAAAACAGAGATAGAGAGAGAAAGAGAGAGAGAGAGAGAGAGCGAGGGAGAAGATCGGTAAGAAGAAGGCTCATTCGATCAGCAGGTGGTTTTTCATTCCAAAACGTGACCTGGAATACCCGAAACGCTGAAACGTATATTTCCTCGATATCCTGCTTCCAAATCTACGTTTTCTCATAGATTTCTTGACTTTCATAATACGTAAAATAAAATTAAAAAACTTGTCCTTCGTAGCCAAAAACGTGGTGAGGAATTCGTTACACAGACTGAACGAATTTTATAGTTTAACTCGGAAAATCTGAGGACACATTAGGGGACATGGAAAGATGTTTTGGTTCCCTGCGGTGAGGAGTACGAGCGTGTACAAGCCACCTACACGAAACGTGGCTTTTTTCATTCCGAGCCTCGAAAAGCTTCGTGTTAATTCGAACCCACGAGGGATGGATGAAAAGAAGAGTGTGGTCGTGTATGTGCGAGAACCAAAGAGACAGAGAGAGAGAGAGAGAGAGAGGGAGAAGGAAGAGGAGGAGGAGAACCAAACAATAGGTCTGGGTCTGCGCAGGGGTCCGTCCTCGAAAACGATCGGGGCCCTCGAGTTGAGGACAACGCCGGGCCCTGGTGGAAGGAAGCGAGAGAGAATACGAAGGAGAGGAAGAAAAAGAGCCCCACCTATTTTCCTTTAGTCCCCCATTCCCCTTCCTCTCTGCTCCAAGAGCCAAGGGGAACTCGAGGGGCCTCACAGTGGCGCAGAAACGATATGAGCAAAAAAAATTATAGGGCCTCATTGGGTCTCGTTGAAAGAAGTGACCTTGGAATTTAAAATATCGATTTAGAAAGCCGGAATTGTTTCACGAAGAAGTGAAACTCGATAACTCGATTTTTCTGACCATGTATATCGATCGAATAATTTAGGAAGTTTTTTTTCTCAAAAAAGGGGACGGAAAAAAGTCGTATGCACGCCACTGTCCTGGACCTGAGTCAATGCTGAATAAACACTTGAAACCTTCGGTTATAACAATACACATTATAATCGTACAAAATGTTCTACGGGATGTTTGAACAGCCCATGTGGTCCAAAATATTGTATTACCACCTAACGTAATACCTCGCTTCTACTGCAAGATGAGTTTTACAATTAGTTTAGGCTTTTTTCGAGCGAGTTACGATATTGGACTACAAAAAGATACAACGACGAATTTCACTGGCTGAAATCCACAAACTGCGAAAATATGACGTTGAATCAGCTCTCTCCGCGTGAGGCTGTTATATAGGGCATTTCAGTCGGAATCCTAAATGAGTTTGTGGAGAATTGTGAATTTTGATCAACAGAAATTAGATTTGATTGAATTTTGATTAAATGGAACAGTTCGTACAACGCGAGTGAATCCAGGAGCAAAATTGAGTTTCCTCAGCGCATATAAATCTTTCACGTCAGTTTCCGAAGGTACAGACTAGACAGGGCGCGTTCTCCTCCGAGAGTCCGCGTGAATAGTGTACGCCAAGGTCGGCGTAAAAGAGTGTAGAATTTATCGGTCAACGCCCGTATATACGGTCGTTTATTCAATGCATATTATATAAATAATGATAATAATAATAATAATAATAAATCGGCACACCATGGTAATTTTTTATTCGCTCGACAATTATTTATCATTATTATTACTGCACATAACTCTGGGATGCTGCAAGAGCGGCAACATCCGCGTGAATCTCTGTTACCACCAATTAAGATAATTCGAGCTTCGGGTATATACGCTGTATCGTTAATCGACACTCTCAAGATATATAGGACGATACAGCCGTGCGCGTAAGATAGTGACCAAGACGCCGCGGGAGTGATTTTTTAAAAACTCGAACAAGCTCAACGAACCTCTCGTATTTTCTCGTACAATTCAACCATCTCTAATACTGTATGATTTCAAGACAGACGGAGTCTGCGGATTTTCTCGGTGTTTGCAGCGAAAAATCTCCCCGGAAACACACTAGTCCAGAGCTAATCAACGATTAGCATATTTTCATATTTTTTTATGAATAAAAGAAAACTTTAATAGAACCTTAATTGATAAAAATTTAATTGTACTTGTAACATCGCGTGATGAAAAATTTTTTTTATAAATGTTTAAAAAGAATGGACAGAAGCTCCAGCAAACTATTTTTTACTTCGCGAAACGGTCGCGCAAGCTTCGTCGAAATTGACAAGACGAATGGACAACGCGATAAGGAGTGGCTTGCGATAGTGTTTGAAGCCCGATACGATGCCACACAGGGTATCGTAGCAGGGAAACCTGTCAGCAAACAATAATCGGTAATATCATCGCAGCACAACCGATGACAAACAAAAACTGTATCTTTTTTCATGATGGTTACTCCAAAATCCGTTATCTCAGTTGCATCTATAAGAAGATACTCTATACGGCCTTATACGAGTACGTGAGCAAATAATATCCGAGCCTATCTTAAAGATTCCAGCAACAGCTAGCTCGAGTGTGGCTAATACACATATTTTTTTTAAGGCTTTTCTATTTAGTAAAGTGCCGTATAGTAATATTAGGTTACATTGCGTGTGACAGAACTGTGAAAACTATCGCATTTTATGTGAGCGATGTAATTATAATAAACTTTGGGCTGGGGCTGATCAGCATCTCCAAAACTAAGATGTCAAGATGTACAGTGGACCGAAAAATATTTCTTACAGTGTAATTCGATATTTTCGATATTCCTTCCGTTTTAAAGATAAATTGGCCGTCCCAAACTGCAGTTAGCAGCATTACTCCTACCCAAAGCCATTCATTACAGGAAAAAAAGTGTTTTTAAATGAAAAATTCATTTTTACTTGTAATAAAATAATTAATAAAAGTAACTACAAAATCTGTAATATTGTACACATTTAATCAGCTTGTAAAATTCCTAGTTAATGGAAATCCATAAATTTTACTCCAAAAGTTTTTCAGCCACACTTTGCGTAACATTCGATTGATAATTATGTCAATAATACTGACGTCGATAATGGCCATCGACATTGTCTTTAATGAAACTTTTTCAGATGGTAACGATCCCTTTCTACGAGAGAGAATATTTGAGAAAATGTATTTCGATGATGGTAAAAAAACACTCGAGAATGGAGCATTTTTGCTTCCAATTAGAATTACCATCGTTACGAGTGATCGTAAAAGCTCAGGTCTCTGCTGTACCGTCAATTAGATTGGCGACACTTTGCTTCAACGTGCGCGATATTTGAAATCGAAAAAAAGGCGGGAACGTACACACGCGCGCCACTTCTCTCGCATTTGTACCAATTTGGAGCACGATAAGCAATTCGGAGCATATATTCATCCGGAGCATTTGTGACTCTTTTCAAACGAGATTGGATCAATCTAGAGTGTATACGCGTACACGACTATTATAATCTTTCAACGGTACAGATGCAACGAGAATTTTACGATTGGTGAACGAACGCAACGATAAGGTAAATGGAACGTGAGCTATGGAAAACAAGCTGTTATAAACAAATGAATAAACAAACAAATGGTCCTACGAAATATAATCCAGACTTACCAATGGAAAGATGAGAATACAGCGAGTCCAAAAAAAACAACGATACTTTGATTCACTCCGACGATAAACATGATGTCATTTGTTCGGAGAGAAAGGAAATTCCCCTTTAATCGTTATTCAAGTACATTCGCACAAAATCTTGAAACGATACGATTGACAAAATCTTCGTCAATGATTTAAAGTGTTATTCGATCGTTTATAAAAGTTCGCTCTTTAAATTCAGACGGTTTGGAGTAGAGTGTGAAAATATCTTGATTATTTAAATGTTCTCCATCACTTGGGCAACGCGTCACGAAAAAGCACGATCGATCGTCGATAAAGTCATGATCATTTGACAATCATCGATGATATAATTCTCACACGCATGCTCGAGTCCATTATCACATGGACGTTTCTCTCGATGAGAATCTTATTATTTCGCAGTACGAATGATTTATCGCTATCGTGCGAATTAATCAATGTTTTATTCATGCGTGCTGAAAAATAACGAAACCGCACGAGTCAATTGTTTGGTAAATGTTGTTAGTTAAAATTGCGAAACAACAGACTCGTCGTACGTCGAGTTTGGTACCGTGGTTAGGTACAGACTGAGCATCGAGTCGATGCCGGGCTAACCCGAGAGTCATGAAATTCTCCTACCTCTCTCTCTCTCTCTGTATGGCATAACGCGGCTCTCACTCACGATCGTACCTCGCTCTCGGCACCCAAAGTTTCCAACGACGTCCGCCAGATTGGCGCCAGCCTACAGGCAACGCCATCGCCCTGATCGCGCAACCATACGTACTTGGGTGTACCGGAGACTCGGTGCCAATATGAACCACCAAATATTTACTCGTTCAAACCACAAATGGAAAATCGAATTTCAAAATTTTACCCCGGATCAACTATTTATTTCATTATTCACAAATCATCGCTATTATTTTTCTACATTGATGAGGCATCATTTACAAAGTGTAGCAGAGAAAATTGTGAAATTTAATTATTGACACATTAATCGATTATTTCGAATATATTTTCTTAATATTTGCTTGGGCGCTAAACACGATCGAGTTGAAGAGATGAAACTAAATGATTATTCAGAATATTTATCCGGAATTTCTGATGGAATATCGATTTGAAAATGTAATCAAAAGCTCCTTATGAGCTCGTGAATAATATTGCTAATGAATTCTTGATTATAATCTTCTTTATACAAACTCTCGATGAGTGAGGCCATATAATCAATATTTGTCGATGATTAAGTGTGTCTTACTTCCTCCTGAGCTGATTACGATTACGATTTGAAAATGTAAGTCATAGGATATAAAGAATCATGGAACAATTTTTAATGGAACCATTAAATATGCGTAAAAGCGTATGAGACATGCAAACCGTGCATTAATTACAAATTTCACATAATATCCTTCAAAATGGTGAACGTACATACATATACGTAAGAAATGAATGTAAACTAATTATCGACAAAGAATGAAAATATTTTACTCCAGGGAGGGAGAGAAGACTAAGCACAGTGGAAATTTGAAAAATAAGCGAGTGGTTCAAATTGGCACCAATTACACTATACGTATACACGCAATCGAGTAATTCTCGTTCTCGACGAGACTCCCTCCCCCCTCACCTGTCTCCTTCTTTTTCATCTCATCGACGACTCTCATCCCCTCGGGGGTTGCGGCTGATACGAGGGTAACAAAACTCGACTTTTACCTCGGGAATCGCGCAGCGCTAATGACAGGTATGATCGAATGATTTCTTATAAATGTATACATGCGAAACTCCAAAGAAAATCAATAAAACTTTACCCCGTATGATATTTCTATACGGATCGAAATATACGATTGCAAATCGGAAAAATATAAATTAATCGACGAAAAGTTCAATCATTTCCACTCAACTCATGCGAACTAATCACTCTAGTCGGGAATTTCAATTAATTTCATAACAGAGGGTACCTACATTGTTTTTTAAATCGTACGATACACACAAAAAGTACCATTATGATATGGCAAAAAATGGTGGACTTCGACACAAATAATGTATTTTTTAAATCAAAGTGTCATAAAATCATATTGCAATTATCGGGATCTTGCAAAATATCGTGTGTTATTGGCGGAATTAGCGCAAAGATCCTTGTTATTCGGGACATCGCCTCTAAAAAAATTATCGTAACAATATTTGGCGGCAAATTATTGATATTTGTGTGTAGTGTGTATTGGCAGCGAAGAGTAGACGGACCGAAAGTGAACCGAGCTCGCGGTGCTGATGCGTTCGAACCCCTTCTGCCGAAGTGGACGAATGAGCGAGCGAATCGTGGTGAAACGACAAGGTTGAAGGGTCCAAAGTGGTGGGTCCCTTCGCAAAACGATCGAAATGTGTACGAAAAAAGGAATATAAATGGTAACTCACGAAGGACTGAGAAAGATGATGAAAAATGGAGAAAGGACCTCCCGCGGTACGACGGATACACGAAGGGTCCTCGTATAACGAGTCAGGATATCGGAATGAAAGAATGAAAAAACAGAGCGAGGAATCTTCGTATTTTTCAGAATATTCGCAGATCGTATCTTCGGATCTCTTGGAATCGATACGCAGAGCGAGTATCTGATTTAATGTAGAAGGATTTTGGAAAAAAAAGAAAAATTTCGACTGCAAATGAAAAGACTACGAAAACGAGCGAAAATTCGTAGAGTTTCCATGCAGGCTTTGAGAAATACGTGCATGGTTTCAATCACGTTATCAGAGGAAAAAAGCAATTTGTATTGTCGTTTCAGATTACGTTGCCATTCTGACTCTTCAAGGTTGAATCGATAAAAACGAGCGTTTGACAATCATAAAAGACCGTACGTGAAATAACGATGGATTGAAATGCTTCTTGGACGAAACTCCATTACGCGTTTAAAGAACCACAATTTTCCAAAGTTTGACCAAACAGTCCGTCAAATTTTCGATACTTTGGATCACAATCGTTGAGGAACCCTTCGTTTTTATTCAACTACGATACGAAAATAAAAAATGACATTTACTCGTTAAAATTTACTCTTAAAAAATCGAAGAGCAGGAGCCTTGTTAAACATAAAGGATAAACATGAAATTTGTTCCACGCACAAAAAAGCTACTATATATTTTGTCTTGCCCTCCTTACGTTCGTCCTCTTTCCCAAAGTCCTATTGAATTTCATTGCGGCATTATCGAACATGGTTTGAAATTCTCGCGACTTTTTCGTTTTTTTTTTCAAAATTGCACGTGCATCAAGAATTCTACGGATGTTGGACCGCCGCGAAGAGAATGCAACGATGGACGAGCGTCACTTTCGAACTAACAAGAAACGAAAACATTGCACGAGTGTCGTTGTGAATTTAACATAAGAATTCGAACCTGGCGGGTCTCGAGTTTAACCCACCGGGAGAAGAAGATGAAGAAGCGACAAAAAAAGGAACGAATGTTAGCAATTAAAATATATCGAACGAAACATTAACTTTCGACGACGCTGCTCGACAGTTTCTTCGTCTTTCGGTTGTCGTCGTGTCGCCTTTGCACGGGCGAAAAGAAAATTTCAAAATAAGACAGAGAAAACCATCGAGTGTTATTTGCCGAGCAAATTCAAGTCCATTCGTGTATTTGCTTTTTGCTGTATGTAGAATATATATGTATGTGTATATATATATCATTTACAACACGGTTTAAATATGCGAAAACTGGTTTGTCACGTTGCAGTTCGAAGAGAAGATTAAAGTGAAAGATCTTCGATCTTTCGTCTTGAATTTCTTTCGAACGATTAAATCCTGACCAAAGAATCTCATTCGTCAGTCACGTATCGTTTAATGTTCATGACAAGATTTTTCGATAATTAAAAATGACAAATTTTCCACGATTAAAGATCGATCGTTTTTTTTTTTACTTCTGCGTTAATTCGCGCGATTTTATATTATGTGCGGTCCGCTGTCAGCAAAACGCTGACGAAATTTCCGTGTTACCGAACTTCCATCCATCCCACTTCGATCATTTACCCCTAATGGGTGATCTGCCCTCTTTGAAATCTCTTTTTTTTGTAAAGGCTGTCGATCATCCATGGACAGACGAAATCTTCGAGACGGTACACGCTCGACGTAATCGTCGTCGTAGTATCGTGTGTGCAGAGGTTTACCCGAATTCGGCGCCCCGTCGTTCAACGCCTCGGTCTGTTATACACAAAAATCAAAAAGAAAATTCCATCGAAAACATATCTCGGGTCTTTAAAAAAAAATACAATATGTATATTGTCGAATTAAATTAGACTTTTTCTCCTATACAAAGAATCATTATTAATTACCAACAGCTTTGAAAGAATTATGTAGAAAAAAGTTGTAAAAAAATTGGCTATTTATCGAATGTATGTTTATCGATTTTTGAAAAAGCTATAAAATTTCACAAAAGTCGACGGAACGTTTGGTGACACTTTGACAGCTTGGATAGATGATCAAGTGCTACTTACCTTGTAAGCGGTAACGAGAATCGCAACGGTGGCTGCGAGCATCATCGAAGCTCGAATAGCATCGAGTGCTGACATGATTGGCACGAAGAGGGATGTATTTCAAATCAAAACTCTGTCGGGAATGAAGGTCCAGCGATCGTCGTCATATGTGATATATGTACTTTCAGCCTCGATCCACATTCCCTTCCCTGCACTTCTTATCTCACTCTACAGTTGCTGACGTTATTATTATCGTTGTTATTATTGTACGCAAAATAACAAGCGTTCATGTGGTTCGTCAATTGGAGAGACTTAATTATTCGTAGGATCATAAATTCGTGTTTAACTACAAGATTTATCGATCGTGTCAGTGCGGGCTTGCGTATATTTGTTCTGTCATGTTTTACATCGTATGCACTCTCGAGCTATACTATGATAAACGTACTCTACAATATAATTTCCGATCAGAATATCGTAAGCGAGAGATGCAATGTTAACTATATATTTTATCGAAATAATCGTTAGGTAGAACGAAAATAATTTTCAAAAATGTGTTATAGGGACAATTAGAGATTAAAGTCTAGTCATTCGATGGAAATATTAATCATTATTGAAAAATGGATAGAAATCATTTTTCTTCCGAAGGAAATGAAAAAAATTCATAAAATGAAATTTGCTTCGAGTTTAAAATCTTTTGATGTGAGCATGCAGGGTTCGTACGGTCATTTTTCTCGGCCGTGTGCGAAACGCCACAGGAACGGGATCAAGGGCTGAACGTACCTAGTGTATAATAAAAACGATTATTTTGCTCCAGAAACGAACGAAAAAAATCGTGTTGAAAATGAGATTTATATATGCCAAGTCGTGCTCGCCGGGACAAACGAAATAAAATCGCATGCAAGAGACTTTCGTCGCATACGATATTCGTCACGTCTTCTCAGCGGTTGCAGGGACAGTACCCCAAAGGAGGATAAAGTAGACGGAACATTCTGTTAAATCCTGCCAGGAGGTAAAAATACCATTCTCCATTGTGAGAAAAACGGAGGGAAAAAGAGAAACAAGAGCGAGACGGAACGGGACCGTCGGACTCGGATTTCCTACACATATTTTGGAATCTTTAAAAAACAACAGTCGTTAATTTTTAATATTTTCTTGGCAAGTCATTAATGGACAAAAATACTGATAAATCTCGTAATTATACGAGATTATGAATATAACATCTTTCTACCTTTGCGATGAAAACTTTATTCAAACGGGTCATTCCTAAATTAATAAAAAGAAAAAAAATACTTTTCACTTGTAATTATGATGTATACACGATGTATTCGAGGGGAAATCTACTTTATACATAATTTTTAATAAGCCTCCTCGAAGCGGAGCTATTTGAGAATCCGATTGAATATGGCGAATGTGTGTGAAACGTATAAAATGTCGGTCAACAAGATCGATCCGTGTCGGCCACAGAATACCTTCACGATCGGCCCCATCACATATTTTGTGTCATTAGCATACGTTTTATATGCATGGAGCATTCGCACATATGGACAAATAATAGATTTACATTAATTCACACACGACTCTAACGATACTTGTAACAATGCAGGAAAAAAGGGGCGGTAATTTGTAAAATCGGAAGTGCGATTTTTTGCCTATCGGTATTGATAATTAATGCAATTCGGGAGATACACAATGAACATTAAATTTTGTAGCTAACGGTTCTTAATAATTTATGATAATAATAACTACAACAGCCATAATGGTAATTAATAAAATTACCATTATTATTATTATATCGTACTCGAAGAAAGACAAGTTTTATTGGAAAATAAATGGACCCGGTTAAATGCGGGGTGCAGATTGCCCAGGAAGAGAAACCGAGAGAAAGATGCCAAGTGATGAGAGAAAGCAGAAAACCCTCATCTTGCTTGCCGGATGCACGTAATTCTCGTTGAAAGAAATCACTGAATTTCCTCCTCGTAAAACCGTACATCTTATTAATTCTGCACTCGATTCTAATAAATAAGATTTTTCGCCCTTCTGCTCGGTCGCCACTGCACCCTCCGTCGCGTTATCAAATTTATCACTGTGAAATAACTTCTTAAACATTTTCTCCACGAACTCTGCGCTATTGTCGTGGGTGAAGAAAAAGAAAGAAAACTGCGCAGTCGTGACACATCTACAAACTATATTTATTACCAAACACAATCGTGCATGCTTTCGAGTTCGGGTTTTTATAGTTCATAAATCTGTGCACAGACATACATGGAGTGCATTGCCTCTTGACGATTATGCATTTTTATATTCACGGATTTTCAAACAGTTATTAATTTCGTTCCTCCTTTTTTTTCTCATTTTAGGCTAAAAAAAAGAATTCGATAAAATCATCGCCAAGTTATTATGATATATTTAACTGTCATCAGAATTATCAGAAATTTGTTCATCACGCTCCATTGAGTTGCGAATTCGATCGATTCTTTAATTACAGGTTCATCCAGTGCTGTACCATACTCTACCATACTGTACAGTACAAACCTAATTCTACCACGACAATTCGAGTCGATTGTACAGAAGTAATCGCAAGGGGTCCAAATTACAGCATCTCGTACTTCACGCACATCAAATAGATACACATATGAATTTTTCGTTGATCGAATACAAGAACACACGAGTCGTGTACGTGCAGTACAAGTATGAAGCTTGTAAGAGCATGTTCGATTGTCGGCCACCTCGCTTCAGCCACGTTTGGATTATACCTGTATATGCATAAATGAAGCAAGTAGCGGGGGATAGTACGTAGTAGCGTAGATCGGGTTAATAATGCGTTGCTCAACGTGAGAGGAGCATATGGAACCGGCCAGTCGTCATCGTCGTCACTGTGCACCGGTCGTCGCTGCATCGCGTTAGCCAAGAGAACGTTGTCGTTTGGACTCCTCGCAGGCAACTGCAGAGCACCGACAGTGCGTCGTACATTCGCGTTTTCCACTCCGTTCCAACGCTCACACACCGGTGAATTCTTTTACCGTTTCCTCGGCAAAATCGTTAACCAGCTATCGGCAAAAAGATGAAACCCACCATCGCCGTCATCCTACTCGGACTTGTCGCTGGGTGAGTCATTGCAGACTGGCACAACGCGGCATATTGCGGAATTCGAATGGACGCAAAATCAAGGGTGGACAAGACGCGACAGCCGGGTCGGATGATCGTTATTATTGGTGATCACTTTTTCAGAACACTCGGACAAGGAGTACTGGGACCTGATTGGACGAAGAATCTTTTGCAGAGTATCGATCAATTGAACTCGAACATTCAAAAAAATGTCCAGAGTGTCACTCGGGAGATTCAGAGCACCGTTCAAGGACACCTGGAGCGTATCGATCATTTGAACGCAGATATGGCGCGACAAGTCGGTGAGTAAAGTTGGCGATCTCGAATTTTGTACGTGGAAATGTCGTCGAAACGAAACCCTCGTAATCGCACTTCGCTATTTTTTTCATCGTTATTATTATTATACCGCTAACTCCAATTAAACCTTTCACTATTGACCAAGTTTCAAGGAATCTGACAAAGTCCCGCGATCGATGTTTCTCTCCCTCTGCCCCTCTCCCTCCCTCTGAATACCGATAACGACGTCGTTTGTTGACTCTGGCTGTTTTTCTTTGGCGCAACGATCCCCGGGGCTGCGCTCACGTCGCATTTTCGATGCTATACAGGCACTTGTGCAAACACAATTTTGCTCGCGAAATGAAAGCATGAACGTCGACTAAACATGAAAACCTGGACTAATTGAGTGGCTCGTGATATATTTAAGGCTCAAGGTCATCATCGTCTTTGATACTGCAGGAGTGACGTCAATCGTGGAAGTTGGGTCGAACGAAGGTCGAATGTATCGATTGTTTTTTTCGGAGCTGCGAAGTTGGAGCTGATTTTTTTATTTTTATAATCTGTTTGTATTAGTTATTGGATAAAAAAAACTTGGGTATGGATGGATTTTGATGGCCGTCGTACGCGTGATGTTTTTTTTAAATATTCATATCGACGATCGTTTCGCTACCGTCCGTTCTGTTCTGAATTTCTCGATGTATGAAATTGAATTGCCGCAAACTGATTGCAGCCTCTCGTGAAACTCTGCCACGTTTCCGGATCAATTAGACAAAGAGATTATGCGACCCGCTCATCCCGTACGGAAGTTCGAGCGAAACTATACAATCCGCCCTATTCACCGCGTTATACGTTATGTACCAAAATACGGGATCATCCTATCGCGAGATTTTCCTCGCTTTTAACGATAATAGTTTCGCGTATCTCAACCTGAAACTCGCTTAGTGGCCCGTTATAATATCAATGCCGAAACAATTGTGTATTAGCGACTGAATATATCGCACATGAGTGAGAAAATTACGCATACCGATTCTAGTCGCAAGATACATCGTATTATACTGAAAATTTGGGCATTTTCAGCGAATTTTTTGCAAAAACTTCTCCTCAAATCTGAAGGGTTCGAGGGATGGATTATTTCATCCCCTACGAGATTATTAACCGTGAACGCCCTATTCGCCGCGTTATACGTTATATACCAAAATACGGGATCATCCTATCGCGAGACTTTCCTCGCTTTTAACGATAATAGTTTCGCGTATCTCAACCTGAAACTCGCTTAGTGGCCCGTTATAATATCAATGCCGAAACAATTGTGTATTAGCGACTGAATATATCGCACATGAGTGAGAAAATTACGCATACCGATTCTAGTCGCAAGATACATCGTATTATACTGAAAATTTGGTCATTTTCAGCGAATTTTTTGCAAAAACTTCTCCTCAAATCTGAAGGGTTCGAGGGATGGATTATTTCATCCCCTACGAGATTATTAACCGTGAAAATTGTTGCAGGAAAAATGCAACACCAATCGACGAAATTGGGAAATGGAGGATCGACAATTTTCATCAACGGATCTGGTGGAGTCTCAAGGACAATTTACTCCGGACAAGGGTCGAACGGCGAAACGTATTTCCGCGACAGCGAGGATCGAATTATTGACGATATTCTTCATCATACCGATAGAATTTATAATCCTGCGACTAAATCGATGGATGAGTATAAATACACCCTCGACCTCAAGGATCCGAATGCCAAACCAATACCAGCTTGAATTCTTTGTACACCGAGGGGTCGATTTAGGAAAGTTGAATGAAGAATGGACCGCCGAACGTCGATTTATCCAACGCCCGACGTGAAACTTGCCCGCTCTCCCGTTTCCCGAATCAAGGATGTGGTACAGCTACGTCACTCTTGTTGTAGACGAAAGCTTTGCGATCTCATCATTTTGTCTCGTACGTCAAACGCACGCAACTACTCGCTGATTTTTATTTCCAATAAATAACTCACCAATTTCCCGGCAAAACAAAAAGAAACCAAAGTTCCACCAATGACAATTTTTCGTTAACAAACGCGCTAAAGCAGACTCCCGATGACGAACGCCTCGATGCTCCTCGGCGATTCAGACGGCTTTTTTCGTCATCAAATTTGCAAATTCCCCAAATTTTATTATCCGAACTTTTGTGCATGCTCTTCCGGTGGAAAAAAGATCATTCAAGCGAACGTAACTCCGTGCAACTGTACACAGGATGCTGGAGAAAAGAATAAGACAAAAAAAGATGGATGAAACGCATCGCGGCTAAAATACGTACTACACAAGTAGAAAAACATTCGTAGTGATTTATACGAATGATGCCTCGGTCGAGTTTCAGACACGTCCGGATTTGCATCTTATTTTTTTCCACCATCGGTGCATACACGACTGAAAAAAGAATTTGACGGATTTTTCACCAACGCAGCTAAATTCCCCTTAATTGTCAAAAATAATTTGTCGATCGGGTCGAAGCTTTTTAACGATTTGATATTATTGAATATCAAAAGTAGCCAAAAAAATCATTGCGGTGAACGAATTATCGAGCTACGACTTTGGAGCTCCGTAAACGTCAAAACCCTTTTTCGCCCGCTATGCGTAATAAAAAAATCGAATGCAAACTAAAACTGAAAAAAACATTTTTTTAAATATTCTGCTATTTTTGAAGAGTCGGCTTATTCGCCTATATCCTTTGAATTTTTTCTTGTCCGACGATGGAGACATCGAGGCTGCGTAAAGTTTCGTCCAACTTGGAGGGAAAAAAAAAACAAAAGTTATCCAGTATTGCATCGCATGTATACGTCATAAGAGGAAACTTTGTGCATTGATACTTTCCTACGTACGTGGTGTTTTGCCAATCTATTGGCATTCATGTACACACACTTTCAGCTGCGTAAATACATGGTGTACAGCCAACCGGTTTTGCGGGTCTCGCGATGAACATGGTGGATATCCATTGTCTTTGAAGCTCTCGCGTGGTTGCTTCGAACTCGAGATACGTGGGTGTTTAATAAAATCCAAAGTGTCTAATTATCCATTTTTTTATCGATAATTCCGAAGGTTTTCCACAGATCCGACTGTGAGTCGGTCGCGCTGTAAAAGCCACTTTCTCATCACTTGAAAGTTTATTTTCCGAGAAAAACAAAACACTGACCTTTTCGTTCGTCACCCCGTTAGTTTGACCTATTACAAAATCCGCATATCCCGGCAAAGTAAAAATTAATCAAACGTTTTTGCCAAAAAATTTTCCAAGTCGAAAAAGTGAGCGGAAAATGTTTCATCCGGCTGTAAATTGCAACATTTTCAAAAGATAATACGTTATTTTGTCGAATCTGACACTCACAGGAAATTGTAAAACGAATTTTTTTCGTACGGAATAATATTTGCGTTGAATTGAGTTGTTTTAATTTTTATTCAAATAATTTCTCTCGTCATATCGGATATATGCTTTTTTCAGCAATATTCGCTTTGAATTTTTTCTTTATTAATCGAATTAAGGGCAAAAGATGGGAGAAAAAGCAATGAAAGGATCTTGTTATCGTACGCTTAATTCCGTGTGAATTTTTTCGCAATGAAATTATTATCCCTGACGGAAATTTTCGTAATACAACTCGAGCTGTAATATACCGCTACGTTTAAGGGTGTTTTATAACGGAATTAACTTTGGCCCACTTCTCCGTTATTTCATGGATGTTTGCGGTAGTTAGTCGCAGAGCTGCTCGTTTACACACTCATAGAATGGCGTAACAGAGCCTCTGGGTGAATCCACATAACTAAAAGACACACACACACACACACAACGTCGGTTGTGTTCCAATGGCACACCGGAAATACGAAGCTAAACTTGGTGAGTAAACTGTAGACGTGACGTAGAGATTTTCCATCGTGTTCAACCATGCAAGAGTGCCGGACGAAGCGAATATCCGCGCCCAAGTTATCTCGTATTACAGGAACAAAATATCAAGGAAAATTGTCCTCTCACCCCTGTCTCCTTGGTAATTAAATTATTCCTAACATATTTTGTTAAACACGTAGGCAATCTCGCATCACTCACCCTTCTCGCAATTTATTTATCTTGCGCTTTTCACCTTGCGTATGAACTCTTATTATTTTTATTCAAGACCCCAAGTCGATTTTCTATTTCGTAAAAGCGACTATGAAAATGTAAAACTAAGTTGCTTTGATCTAAAATTTCGTCTCGTAGGATTAACAGCCTCGAAAGGTGCAACGAGTGAAGGCGATAAAAAATGCTAAATACTTTCGTGCAAGTTTGACATGTTTTTTGCTTCGCTTTTTTTTCAATTCGGCGAGGATCCTACAAGTAAAAAAAGAGAAATAACTATTAAGAATAACAACTGATACTGAAATATATGGAGGGAAGAAAAATGGCAATCATGGCTGTTTTTGAGAAAATAGGAAGCTGATTAAAACACCGTTATGATCACATTAACTGTTTAAACAGTTAACAAAGTTTGTACAGAATATTCCACATAAATGGTGCGCAGAATCCTTGTGTACATATACCATTTTTTTTTCTAACCCTTAGTGCTGCACTCCATGCTTTTCCCTCGAAGTCGATATCTCCAGTATTTGTTCTCCGATGGGTTTTCGCTGCTGTTGTTTTTACGGCACCTTTTTTATGCACTCTCTCTCCCCTGTCTCGTTACATAGATTTCTCATTTTCCGGCATCACACCAGACTTGTACTATCTGGGAAATTTCCGAGGGAAAACCCTCGAAATGTCCCCCGAAATTGTAGCTGTAAGTGGTGGAAGATTAGGATTTAATTTCGTCGGTTCTTCTTCTCTCGTTCGTTATATGAGAATTTACTCGCATTCCACTGTACCGCAGTTTATAAACGCATGAAATATGTTTATAATATTCTTTGGAACAATCTTTTTCACAAGTCAAAAGAAACTTTTTTTTGAAAATGCTCAAGTTCTATGTAAAAGTAGATCAATACTATTCGATTATTATGGATGGAATTTTTTCAAGCAGAATTCTATCGACTCGAATCCACGTGCTCTATCATTTTGGCACGACAATTCTCATCTCGTCAACTTCCGAGGCAATTATGAACCGATTCCAAACTCGTTTTATACAACGAGAATTATATAATAATTAAAAAATCTTATATAATACCTATTAGTCTTCCAATATATATAGTAAAAAATTAAGATAAACGATAAATTATTTCTCCTATTTTTGCAACGACACTGGTAATTAACAAAGGTCATTTTAATCATACAGTAGTTATGTAATTACACAAATATTATTATTGTTATTCCGAAAAAATCGGTATGTAGTGCATTACAAATATATTCGATGCCAGATTCATCAAACGTTAAATATATAGAGGCTCCCAACGAGTCACTGTTTCTAACGACTTCGGAGAATAACTCTCAGGGTAAAACGCCGATGTGGATTTGTCGCGACCAGGTATAAAAGTCCTTCATGGCTCGTATCAGCCTGCGAAGAGGATAGGCCCCGTCGTAACGTCCATAAGCGTTCTCGAGACTCGCAATAATCCGTCCTCTCTACGCAATTAGCCAAGTCCGCGATTTAGGTTGTTTCTACCCCTTAAGAATCTTACAATGACGGTCAAAAACACTGCAATCTCCGATGATAATCTTCAGGATTCCCAAGACCGTAAAACTCTGAGTAAAAATCAACTGGCATATTTACCCAAGCATCGAAGAAGGCAGAGCATTAAAGAGAGCCACAAACAAACTTAAACGCAATACACGGGTCATTCTGCTCCAATTTACTAAAATAACTTTCGTGAAAATATTTTTCCTTTTCGTTTCCCAAAACATAATAAATTCGAGCGAATTTTTCCGCTGCAACGTTCAACAATGCTAATTACATAATACAAATAATATGTAATATCTTTGACAATCATTGTTTTTACAACAGAAAATAAATATATTAAAAAAGACCCGACTTCAATGCGTAAAAATTAGAAAATATCTATTTATTTTGCAGCAGACTTTACAATCTTTTAATTTCATCTCGATCGCTGATCTACGATTTTGATGGAGAAATCCATCTCGAATTCATTTTCGATACTCCGGAGTTCAGCCATGTACGAGTTGTAGAATTTGTTCTCGTCTCTCCGTCATCAAGGATGCTGCATTTTAATATTCTTGTTTGCTCCTCTGTCTTAACGGTCTTCTCCGAGAGCACCTCGATTTGATTCGAGTCGAGGACTCTCGACGCTGCGTTCAATTTTCAGATTTCACCAACGAGCTCTTTATACTTTCTATCTCTCACTTCTTCGTACAAAGTCGACGCTTCTGCGACGTCACATCTTTAATTTTTTACTTTATATGCCGTCGATTATTCCATCTCAACGACGCACGTATATGTACGTACGCGAATACACATTTTTTCCGCATTTTTCATAAATATGGTTATTATACGCATTATACGTGAACTTTTGATATTTCAGCCCGGCGAATTACGTTCTCACACGTATCAGGGTATATTTTACGATCGCTCCGAGAAAACATTCCGCGTTCCGCACTGCGTTCTCCTTCTTATCATTACACCCAATCGTTCGACAGAAGAGAAGAGATATTAATTTTCACGCCCTTCCGCCGAAGGAGCGATGGATTGACGTTTCGTTTATACGCACGAAACCCGTGCAATTTTTATTTCCTTCTCGCCTCTCGTGTACGCGTTCAACGAAGATGGAGGGTCGTTCGAGAGGTGATAAAAGAAGGGAATGAAATAAAATTAATCACGTCGTTAGGGTTACACCGTTAATTATCTCGGGCCAGAGCTTTTTGTAGTTGTTACAAAAATGAAGCGGCTGGTTTTACAGGGCGTCTCACAATAAAATTTCAGTAATGGAAGGTTTAATCGCGGAATAAAGTCGAAATCGAAAATTGGCCGAACGCCTCCTTATATACAAGTATATTTCTACGACTGACTGAACAATAAACTTGAGTAAAACGGCTTTGGCCTCCAGCCACGTTTCGCTCAAATTTATTCCTGCAAAAAATGGAACAAACATCCATTTTTTTCAGAACCTTCGAGCACTTGTATAGGGGTTTCAGTTGAGGGTTTTTTTTGTTCGTGACGTCTCAACGGAAAAAGATATTATCGAGGAGATGAAAATTCTTGTCCAATATCGGAGAAATGTGAAGGAGATCTCGACCGTATCTCAGGTAATTTTCTCTTCCCCTATCGCTGTCTGAAAGTTCGTAGATAAAACAAAAAGCCATGGAAGCCTTGAGAAAGAGCCTCGGGATAATCGGGCTTACCGGGTGGATGAAAATTTGGCGAGTGGGAAGAACAACGTGGAGCGCGCCAAGCATTTTGATTTCGTTCTTCGGATGTTATTGCGTCGCTAATGCTCGAATAACAAACCGTAGCAGAAGTATCTTGGAGCGAGTATATCGTGCTCGAGAACTTTGGGAACGTTCAATCGTCCTCGAAATAAGTAAGTCGAGATGCTGGCGATCTGGGGAAACTTGAGCACGCCGATTGAAGGCCAGAAGATCCCGAGGATGCTGAGGCGAGATGTAAAAAGTGATTATCCCTCTCCGCCTGTCCATGGACCACGGCTTCTGCTGAGCTTCGATGAATCGACTCACGAGACGTCGCATCGAAAATTGCCTCGACTTGTCGCCGAACGAAGCGTCGAGAACTCGAGATTACTCGTCCATTGATTCATACGAAAAAAAAAACAGAGATTCTTTCGCGGACCAACATCTTTGGAGGAGAATAACATTCGAGTGTTTGCTGTAGTCGATGTACGACGAAGATTCAAGCAGGTTTTGATAAATATCGCGAGGGACACTCAATAGCATAACAAAATTATTATTATTCAGTTGTAATACTGATTATCAATACCCAAGTTCATACTCACATATGTATACTTGATGATGATTCAAAAAATTCTCGTTAAAAACGTAATCCTGTTCATCAAAATATACATCGAATATCGTAATTGTCGTAATCGTGAATGAAACATTTTCAGGGTTTTGGTGTAACAAATCATTTTTAAAGTCTATTGTATTGCACAAATTTCAACCGCTGAGGAGTTACTGTTTAATGGAAAATTGATTATTGACTGTTATTTATGCGACGCCCTGTGGAATATTTGAGTAAAAAAACATGTCGGCAGCAAAATACAGTACATGCAAATTTAACGATTTACATTTTTATTCGACAGATGTACAACGTTCCTATGTTGTTTTGGAACGCCTTGTACGTCTCTGAGTTTAACATAAAACTGTTCAAAGCTCTTGTCCGATGAACCTCGGCCAAAGTTTTTTTTGCGAGGGATCTGGTTTACATAGTGGATGACGGTCGTAAACTCGATAAAATTTGCTCTCCTCAACTTTTGTCGCCATCTTCGATGTATAACTCGAGTACTTGAGAAACCAGTACCCTCGCACTTTGTTTTTTTTTTTCGTGCTCTTCCTTTTTTTCTTCACACCGGTTAAATGATGATTATGTTATGACAAATTGATGGTTAAACGCTGTTCGCACGGGTGATACTTTATTGCTATTTAAAGCAAAGCAAAGATCTAATAAATCGTCGATTCGAACATCCTGCGAATATTATGACAATTCATTAATTATTGATTGCGTGCAAAAAATATATATTTATGAGATTGAATCTCGTGATAAATATCGTTGAAAGTCTCGTAGAAAACGCGATGAAGACAAACTGTCAATGGAATCGAAGAGCCACACGCGACGGAATGGTGAAAAATATATTTCTGGACGGTAAAAAAATGTCGCCATAAATTTTCCCAAGTGCCGGACGCTTAGCAGCAAAATATCTGGAGATTTTTATTAATCGTTCCTCTCTCGCCTCTAAATTTCTTCGATATCCACTTGGGTGGCATACGAAATTCGTGAAAAAAAAAATTGTGGTTATGAGTCGTATTACCATCGGTGATGGGCGGATATTCCCACGCTATTAAAATCAAATTAATTCGTTAAATTTTACAGATATGAAATATCATGATTAAATGAAAAAAATTGTCGTTCAATTACGTTCGGCGTTGCATCGGAATAATCGAGTGCGGAGGCAATGAAAACGCGAATTTGCACGAGATACAGCGGCGCCACGAGATTTCTCCTAATCTCATTTGGTCGTTGAATCGAATGGGCAAGCCTGTGACATAAAATCCATTCGGAAGTCACCGTGTGCGTGTGAAAGATGACTCGTGACTAACTGACCGATCGATCGTGTAAATTTGCATTGCAAACGTATTTCCCTTTCACGATAAATTCTACCCACGCTTCATCGATTCCTCGCTAGCTAAAAGGGTACGACTCGTAAGATGTAGCTGGCTGCGCAAGGTAAATCAGGCCCTTCTTCTCGTAGCCATTTGTTTTTTTTTACACAAATTTGACAATCGCAGATGTCATTATCGTTTGTTCTTCCTTGGAACTTGTTTGACCTTGGAAGTTTTATCTCACGGTCAGAATATTCACGAGTACATGTATTTCGCTATCGGGACACTGAGTAGGCGCCGATGCTGCCAAGGTCACCCAAGGATGACAGTCGTTTGTGTCACTAGGCTTACGTTGACGTTTAGGTTTACGTTTCTCATTAAAGAAAACATCAAACGATGAGCAAGGTTCTTTGGAAATTTTCCTCCCACGAAAATACACCAGTCTATCAAATTGATATCAACGCCGACTGTCATTCACAAATATGTGTATTTCACAACATTTTCTTTGCTGATTGGAAATATAAAAATACGAGAAAAAACCGAACATAAGATAACACGTGAAGCGGCATCTTGTGCGCAACGGAGGAATCGACCCGAAGGGTTTCGGATATACTTTGGCTGAATGCAAAATGTTTTTTTTTAATTTCAAAAAATTTCGGAGCAAATGAGCCCTACGGTTCTGGTCCCAGGAAGCATCCAGTAGTCTTAAATAATTTTCACATTTTTGCTTTTCGCTAATCGATAATGAAATACGACGCCGAGGGTCGAGGGCGTTTCTTGGGGTCAAAATAGTGAGAGAATTCGAGTCACCGTACGTGCTGGGCATCCGGATGATGCTTTGCACACTTCTCTTCGCTGAGGCGCAAACTGGACAGCGACCTCGTCTTCTTACTTACGCGTTATCTAGGTTTCCGTTTTTCGTTTTTTACCGTTTTACCGTTCCGGTTCTGTCATGCGATGTGTGTGCACTTACAGCGGAAGCAATTATATATATATATATATACATTACAATGTATTCCTTCTTCGAGACTCGATAGCTCTCTCTCTCTCTCTCTCTCTTTCTCTCTTTTAGTTCGTTTAGACTGTGTGAGATGAGAGTACTTTGCTCCTCGTTACCGTAGAAAAGTCGGGCGAAACAGACACGTGTGACGGGATGAAATGGCAAATTCAATTGACCTTTCTCCGAGAGACCTTGCTCGACCGTTTATTCAAGTGATAAAATGAAGGTTGTCCTGTTTTTCAAAGAAAAGCTTTTTGTTAAAAAAAAAAAACACTTGCATCTCCTGGATGTGTTATTTTGCAATTAAAAATGGATCGATACTCGTTATTTCTGTTCAAAATAAATGTACCTTTTATCGATATGGGATACGAGTGATCTCCTTTGCGAAACGAAATATACATCGTTTGACATTTTTCGAAATTTGCTATTTTTAATCACATCATGTATATAATTTTAAACGCGAAGTCGTTTATTCATTTATTCAACGAATAAATTGATAATCAATCACCCTCCGCAGCGATAATGCTTGAATATGCAATAGCGCTCAAAGAGCATACACGAAAAAACTTCTCACGACTGTGATAAAATACTAAAGATTTGCTTAATAATCTGTAATTACTTTGATTCGAGCATCGACCGTCCATTAACGAATTTTTTTATTCGTATACTGTTTTAGAGAGTTTGTAATGAAATATGATTATACATAACTGTACACAAGATTGAGAATCGAAAGAGAGACAGATAAACGTATACATCTGAAAAGTTTTCACGTTAAATCCAGTTATATATCGTGGGTGTACCAGTCACCGTTCTTCTGTTCAACTCGAACAAGTTTTTTATACTGCCTACACGTATAACGATGCTATGACCCCTCGGAGGATGCAACAAGAGTTACAGACTCGTGCAACGGGTTGAATACCGTCCAGGGTAAGTCTATAAAACGAGGCAGCTTGACACGTTTCGGTTTCGTTAGTCTGTCGTGTGCGAGCAAGACTGAAGCACTCTTTTTTGTGTCGAAAAAAAAACGTTTTGTGAAAATCGATAGAAAAAAACATTCATGTTTTTTTTAACATTATATTCACACAGGGATTTCCATTCGTGAAACGCTTAAATGTATCGTGTGAAATACACTCGTTGTATTCTTGTGCTTTTATCGACAACGTTTCGATTCTCCACGTGCTCGAATGATGGATTCCATGGACCACGGAAAAGTGAGTCTTTCCACACAGTTGCAAAGCCATTTCGATCGACGATACTATACAAAAAAACATGGAAAAAAAACGATCGTATCTAAAATACTGAACACGATGATTTGCAATGATTATTAACAAATTATTGACGGAAAAAATGTCTGGAAATTCACTCATTATTTCTCTAGTCCAAAGGTTTTTGCTTGTGAAAAATTTTCGACTTACTTAACGAGCGGTTTCGTTTTTCCAATCGTAAACAAAATTTAAAAAAAATAAAGAAAGAATTCATTTGGAATAAAAGGAAAAAAGTTTTCCGAATATTTTCAATAACTGTTTTCAATTCCTTTTGGTCAAAACAGTACATGCCACATGTCGTTAATTATCAACAGGTGCATAAAATATGTCAAAAATGATAAATTATGATATTTGTTTTTGGCTATCGTAAATGTAAACGATATTGTTTAGTAAAAGTATATGTTTTGAAATTATATTTTATATTTATAACAAAAAAAAACGAAATTTGTATTATTGCTCAATGAAACATTTGAAATGAATAACTTTAATGTAGGTGACGTTCGAGGCTCGTCATTTTTTAATAATATCGAGGACGGTAAATTAACGATCGGTGGAACTTTGTTGCCGGAAACATCAACGAGAAAGCCACGTAGACTACGAGGATGCGGCATGAACGTCAATGGGGTGACAAGAATAGTGGGTGGCAGACCGTCAGATCCAAGAGAATGGCCCTGGATGGTGGCCCTTCTTCGACAAGGGGTTAAACATTATTGCGGTGGTGTTTTGATAACGGATCGACATGTCTTAACCGCAGCCCACTGTGTTCACGAGTGCGTATGTGATAAAAAAAATCAAAACAAAGTTGCCCAAAACGCAATAAAAAAAAGCGTGCAAGATTATTCAAAATAATACCGCAAATTTATTAAAAAATATATTATTCTCGCTGCTCAATTATCACATTTAAAAAAAACCCCCGAGGGCTTCAACTCGTACATTTTAAAATAATAACCCACATGTGATATTATTTTGTATTGTTTTTTTTTCGTTTATTTTCCATTGAGTAAGTTAATTCAATACAACAAAACCCATACAATTTTGAAAAATTTTAAGTGGTTTTCGAAGTATTGTTCATAATTTTGGAACATTCTTTTTTTTCAATTTTTGCAACATTGTGTATTACGAGACTCGTTTTACATCGAAATGATTGTAATATGGGAGCAATGGGAAATCAAGTAGTCCGCGCTTTTCGCGAGTATTGTCGAAAGCGTATCTATACGCATTTACATCTTGGACGAGAGATACGCTTGTTTCGCTGAGCTCAATCATCTCTCTGTTCATTACTTTGACCCCAAGTGAAACCACAGTTTAAACAGTGCCGATCGTTATACTCGGGTCAACGGTAACATCCGCAAACTCGCTTTCGCCGTTTTCCTTTCAAATGCTAATCCAAATTGTAACGATGAAGCGAAGCATTATTGAGAGGAAACATTTCTCTGACACAAATAAAATTCATCAAAAGATTTTTAAATTCTCACTGAAAATCGCACCCAAATTGAAATTTTGCAACAAACTTGATTAATCGAGTATTGGACAAAAAAAAATCATCAAATCGAAAAATGGCCTTTTACATCGGCAAGAGATGCCGGAAATCAAATAAAAAACTATACTTTTTTTCTACAACAGAAAAAAAAGGAATGATTTCTCAATCGATTGTTATCCGGCGAATTAATAAAAAAAAATGATGGCGTGACCATTTTTTTTGTAGATTCAGGATTCACGAAATAAAAGTGCGTCTAGGGGAGTACGATTTTACCGTACAAAACAAGCCACGAGCCATGGACTTTAGAGTAACGGATATACGAATTCACGAGGATTTTGAATCATCGACGTACAATAATGACATTGCGATAATCAAAATTCATCGACCAACGCCTTTCGGCGATTACATATGGCCCATTTGTTTGCCACCGATTGCTACATCGTTCGAGAACAAGACTGCAATCGTAACAGGTCAGCGTTGCACAATTATTTGCTTCTCTTTTTTTTCTCGAATTTTTATACGAAAAATTACGATACCGATTGTACTCTGGGTGATCCACTTGAATGAAATATCGACGCTGATTACTCTTCACTGTCGAAATAATTATGAATAATAATAAAGAGCGCGAGAGAGAGGGTGAAAGAGAAAATACAAAATATTGGAAAGTGAATAGATTCAAGAGAGTCATTACCATTGAAAAAAGTCGAATACTTTTACGTTTTCCAGTTGATATTGCGAGAGAAAAAAAATAAACATTGAACTTTTTTATTAAACGTGCGATTCGTTGCTGTGCGGAAATATGATCGATAAATATTATTGGAAACACAAATAAATAACACATTGGATTGATAACCAGTAGCCAGCAAATTGCTCGCTCATTTATAATTTTACGGCCGTGCAAAATTAACGCCCTACAACAGTACAAAGCCAAATCCTGGACGATCCTCGCTCCGGATGCTGTGAACAATAATTACGGTCGACGTGCACACGCGCACGCGGCATCCGTTTGGGGACTTTGGATGACAAACGAAATATAATCCCGAAAGGGATTCGAAAATCCACGGAGAGTCATGAATCGTAAATCCACCGACTCAGAATCGTATTATTGAAATAGTATATGACCGAAAAATCACGAGAATTTAATGCCTCAGACATTCGATATATTTTCACCTTTAATTAAAGCCATCTTCTATTACTCACCGATCGACCAACTGCAACCTTGACACCCAAAACCCTGGTTTTTTCTATCGCGTTCTCTGAAAGAGTACCTCGCTCAAAATATTTTTAAATTCCATTGCAAAAAAATATATGCTTCGTTTTAAAAAAATTGACAAACGAGCAGAGTACAATTTGCACGGTTGCTTCCGACGAAATATTTTTGACAACCTTTCCAAAATGATGATCATTGCTGCAGACCCCTGTGAAATTGGCAGTACTCGCGTATATTGGTCCCCCTTAATTACTGCTAATTAAAAACGATTTTTTACACGCAATTAGGATATTAATTGTCAAAAATACGAAAGTAATTTATATTTTTTTCTGTTCATCGCGAAAAGGTTGGGGCACACGGTATTACGGTGGTGAAGGTAGCAAAGTGTTGATGGAAGCACGAATTCCCGTATGGCCGCAGAAAATGTGCGTTAGCAGTTTCACTTATCCAATTCCAGACAGCGTTATGTGCGCAGGAGCCTACGAGGGCGGTGTTGACGCTTGTCAGGTACGTCTGCACCGAGATTACGAAGAATTTTCATCCGACCTTACGATCGAATGTTAAATATCGACCGTTGTTAATTAAACGCGTTGAATAATATTTTTTATCTCACAAGGAATCTCACAATATTCGAGTCAATTTTGAAAGAACTCTTAAACATTCCGAAGCTTCTTCGGCGTCGCGAATAAATTGTTGTAATAAATTCTCCAGGGAGATTCCGGTGGACCTTTGGTCTACCAGCTGGGCAATGGCAGATGGGTGAATATCGGAATCGTGTCATGGGGTATAAGATGCGGCGAACCAGGACATCCTGGTATTTACACGAGAGTGACGAATTACCTGGATTGGATATTCGCCAACGCAATTTTTTGATGATTTTTCCGGATTTTTCGTCGTCTTTTCCCCAAAAAAAGAAAAAGCGAATTTCCTACAAAACAGAAACAAGATAAAATGTACGCAAAGATCATTTTCGAAAACAATGAAACTTTATTTTTTGCAATATCGATTCGGTATACATAATTAAAAGAGTTTATGTGTGTTTTCGATATTCATGGAACACTTTGTTTTTCTTCACGCTCTCACAAAGCATTCGACATTCTAATTTTTCCATTCGTCCGCGTTCCTTTTTTGTCCCACCTCATATTTCCTTCATTAACATTAACATTCGATCCTTTGTATTCTATTTAATTTCTATTTTTATTATTATTAAAATTATGAGATAAAACTCACGAGACATTCGCGCGCACGATTCTTTTGACACACGAGAGACATGCGATTGCACTGTACTTGAGGCCCAGCCTCATTATCTAACAGTCTATATAATACATCAATCTTTGTGTAATAATTTTTCGATCTTATGTCTATGTATATATATATATATAGATTTTTTTTTAACTTAGTTTCTTACCTTTATTCTCTAATACGTATTAATTCATTCACATGTTCATTCATATACATATATACATGCTATGTACGTGATTGGTAATAACAATAATAATAATCATCATAATAGCAACAATAAACATTTCGAAAATTGTAGAAATCTTCTACAAGATTCTTGGGAATGATTCGACGTAACTGATAAAATCATTGGAAAAATTTCGAAAATTGTTACAGTGGTCCATCAGTGATACAGTGGAACATCCGTCTCTTTACGGAAAAAAAACTATTAGATGTCGATATGTATCAAATTTTAAGAACAGTAATGTTGATACAAAAATTGGGCGTCTATAATATTAATTTCAATGAATGTCCGATTGTTGGAATTTACGAAGATTGCCATAAAAATTTGGGACATTTGTGGCTTGTGTCTTGATTTTTTTTCTTTTGCAGAAGTTTTTGGTCCATTTCATAGACACGCTCGGGAATGAATTTCTTTGTGAGACGAAGCGCATTTAAGATGGCGCCGAATGAAATCGACGAGTTTTCTCAAACTCCTTTCCGCGCGAAATTGATAATTCGTCAAAATCAATGATGAAAAGTTCATTTCACTCTCGTGGCCACGAGGCATATGTGCTCGAGTAAAAAAAAAAAAAAATTCTATAATAATACTGTGTCAACCGATCACCGGCGCAAACTTACATTCAATTATTTTGATTTCGACTTCAGTGATAACGAGGAACGAATAGCGATAACAATAACACAATAAAAAGTCCATTTGTGCGATAGAAAATTGGTTCGCCATTCCTGATAACATTTGATCGATTTTATTTGCCGGCAGAAATGAGTTTATTTCGGTAACAAAAGTTTTCCCTTTCACGTAATCATCAACTCCTTACTCGTTCACTGGAAAAAAATTATTGGAATACTACATGTGTCCTACGTATTTTTGTATGTGCGTGTGTGTATTTTCATTCTTGCCCTCATTCATCCTGCCAAAGTTTCCCTCTCTCGACAAAGACGCGAACTAGAAGGAAGGGTAATTCTTAATTGATGAAAAAATCGCATTAGCCATTCGGAAGTCGCCCAACTCGGTTACGGGCGTTTTCGTTCTTTACATCTGATATTTCTTTGCGATAAAAAAAGTACCGGAAGAATCGCCGTCACGCGTTGCTCTTGAAAAATCAGCACGATCATTTCGAGTCTAATCGGTAATGATAAAAAAATAAAAGAGCAAACAGAGGGTTGCAATTTTATCGCCGATTTTATAAATAAATGCGTCAACCAATTCTGAGGTTGCAAAAATTCCGGATTTGAAATTATCCCAGAGAAAGAGAGAGAGAGGAGAAAACCACACTATTTTTTTAAACATATCGCTTGTTCAGAACAGTCAAAAAATAATATTCCGTCTCATCGCTTCCGGTATAATGTCCATGACCTCTATTCTCAACGTTACAATGGAGGGCTCTTTTTTCAGAGATCAAAGTATTTGGGAATACCAACTAATCCCGGTCCAAGAGACAGCGATGCGTGATTACCGCCCTAGAGATAAAACCCCTCATGTCTAGCATATTTTATGCAGAAAGTCACACTTGGAATCCTGGAATCGCTCAACGAGCAAACACCAAGGGGGAATAAATGTATGTTTTTTTCTTCGTGATAAGAAACAAAATATCGTTATAGGCGCACTTGAAGATCGGGTATAACACCCGACCCTCGGACACTTTGAATTTTGGGGATTCATATTTTCCGAAACGACGCGACGCGATCGATACCGAATTTAGTCAACCAACGTGGAACGATCGCGGAAAGATAGGCAAACTTATTTTTTTGCTCCATTCTTTCAAAAAAAAAAGTGGAAATCTCGTTTTTCGGCTCTCTCTCTCTCCCTCTTGTGCTTTCCAAACTCTCGGTCTCTCTTTGTGCGTCGGTACGTCTTAAGCCCGAGGAACCGAGCCTGCTGGCAAGAGGAGAGGAGCGTTTGGACTGGTGTCCGAACGATTTGGGATGCTATCGGCCTGCAAAATCTGCTGATGCAACTGATGGACCGTATTGTTGGCTACAGCTATACCGGAAGGTTTCTGATGCGAGGGCGAGATACACGCGGGATTATTGCCCAACGAATGACCCGGGGGTGCTCCGTTACCAGCCACTGTCATCGCGCTAAAAGCATTGCAACCTTGACTCGGATTCTGCGAGGTGCACAACTGCTGTTGAATCAAGGGTGTTTGACGCTGAATCGATGACGATGTCAACTGTTGCTCGTCATTCGGCGCGCTGACGTTTATCTGTTGCACATTGTTGTTTATCGGCTTCTCGCCAACTAGCCAATAAGTCGTCATTTTTCCTTTACCCTATTGGATCAGAATTCCAGGAACACCGTGTGAAATGGGTGAAAAAAAGGGTATCCGGTTGACCGGAAATTACTGATTTTCGAGCCATCTGATTTCGGAAAAGACACCTTTAAATGTCCAACCGCAGTTAGCTGATACCCGAGGGTAGAGTATTTTTCAACAATTTCTTTTCAAGAAATGTAAGGCCTGTTTTGTACGAAATTCATTAAATTTTTCACGAGTACAAGATAATGGTTATAAATCAATTTTTTTTAACGAATTCGCAATTTTCCGGCTTTGCCTAATGAAACAGTCAATTTGACCCTGACCTGTCGATTATTACGAAAGTTCGTGGAAGATTGACGATGAAACGGTGTGATTTTCAAACGCGTTGACTGCTGACGCGATTGAAAATCGCAGTACGCCGCGAATCATCGAAGAAGCGATTGTTAATTTCGTCGGGATATTATTTGAATCGAGGTGAGTCGGGTCGCAAACGGTTTTCTCCTGCGTTACTGAATTGTGCTTGATTACAGCGTTTGCAGCGCTAGGGAGCTCAAGCTCGTGAGGGAAATTGCCACTGGCGAGACAGAACCTTATTTGGCGAATCAAACTTCCGCTTTGTCGGACTTTGCACTACATTTCGTTCAACATTGCAATCAGAAAAACAAAGAATTCTCAAAGCTACCGAGACCCAAGCTGAATATTATCTTGTAGCGGACTAATTTCGAGATGAATCAAAGTCTCGGATGAGATAGACGAAAAGCCTTTCCACGATCCTTCGTTTAAACTTTCAACAAAAGGACCAACACTCGTATTAGACCGTAGGTACAAATGGTTGATGTTTCGGTGCTTTCGGACAGAAATTACAAAAAAAAACGAAATCGATTTGAGCTTTGGCGTGCAAGTAGAGCCGAGAGAAACAGGAGGGCGATAAATGGCTGTCATTAAAAGGGTAAGGAGTTTAATAATATAGATTAAAGCAATTGTCAAACCTTCAAGGTGACCTCTCCTCTGCATTGCAGATCAAAAGTTCCGAAGGTGTCGAGAATCTCCTTCGTCGTCGGGCTAACATGAATCTTGAGGGCTGTAAATTGAAACGATACATGACAAATATTTGTCTGTCGTCGATTGACGTCAAAAAATTCAACAACTCGATAATAATAGAACAAAAAAAAACAAATAAACTCGCGGAGCGTCGATTAATCTCCATGAAAGATACCAAACGCACGGCCAATGTGATTTTGTTGCGTCGGGAGATGAAAAAAGAATTTAAAAAAAATAAAAATTCCCGACATGTGCACCCGAACGTTTTGGCATTTATTCGATTATGGCTCTTCGTCTCAATTTCTTTTTTACTCGTGAATTCCTCCTTGTCATTTTCAAAGCTATCGATTTTATCATTCCCGTGTGTTACACCCACGTGCACTATTTGGCTCGTACAATTTTTATGTATATTTCGTATTGGATTTTAACGCGATGTGGTCTTAAATGGTTTACTGCTCCCCTGCTTTTACTGTGGTTTTATTCGACGCACGCGATGGCTGCGATAAGGAAAGAAAGGTACGTTGTACGAGGTAACCAGAGGGTATAAATGATAACACTGTTTTTGTTTTCCTTCCTTCATCTCTCCCTTGATGATTTTTAACACCCTCCGCAAACGCATATATGTGTAAATTATCAATGGGTAGGAAAATGGGATAAGAACGTTACCTTCGCCATTGCTTTCCATTCTCGATGCAGTATTGACCGTGTCCCCGAAGAGACAGTACCTTGGCATTTTTAGACCAACGACACCAGCCACGCAAGGTCCTGCAACATCGACACACGACCGTACGCGTACATGATTACGCGTTGACATCAGATGTGTAATATACAGAGAAAAAGAGAACAGATAAAAAGACCTTTGGGTCAACGAACGGGTTTTTTCTTTCAACCTAAATACCTCCAATCCACGTAAGTGAATTTAAGCTCAGAGGAGCTTGGGTGAGATTTTTTTCGGACTGAGATGATGGGAGCACATTTTAATGTATCTTTCAGCCCAAACTTAGACTTTTATCACATTATGATCTTGGTCTCCGTGATTTGTACGGATGCGAAACGTTCGTGAAATCCGTGTTTGATTCTGCCCCGATGATACGCAAAATATCCACGCGGGAAAAAGGTATAACGCACGAAGCGCTCGTCTGAGCTGGTACAGATAAATTGGTCGTTTGAATTTCGTCTCGCAGAATGAATAAATTTAAGCATCGACGTAATACATGGCGTCGGGGCTTCGTGCAAGGTCCCCAGGGTACTTTTACCGAGTGATTAAGTAATTTACTCAAAGAGCATCAGCTGGGATATGAGACTATTCGCACCCCTGCTGTAGATAAACTCGACACTTCGAGCAAATCAATCAAGGGCTAAATTTTCCGTCGAAAACGTAATTTAATCAAGCGATCGAAGGCTACGTTGAACGAATGGACCTAGGGATGAGAAAAAAGGATCGCAATATTCTCCATCGCCCCAAAAGAAATATTCTTCCGTGACACACTGACGAGCATGGAGGCAACAGAGATTGACTTGCGTTCTTTGGCATTTTTTGCGTCGAATTGCTCTTTTCAGCGAACAGCGAAGCGAAGAAAAAATTGCAGAACAAAATTGTGTATGATTGAAAAAAAAAAGCAGTTTGAGCCAACAATCTTCTTGTCGATCCACTCTCCACGTGACATTTACAACGGTTATTTTTAATTAAAGTTTTTATTGACGGAAAATTTCAACAAACGAACTCGGAATTCTGTAATATTCGAAGCAATTGTTATTAATAGAGAAGATTGTCATTAATTCGAAGCTTTGATACCCTTTCCGTTCGTCAACGTGCGGAAGATTCGAGGATTTTATGGGCTCGCCGTGAAAATACGTAAATTGAAAAAGAAATGCGTAGAAAGAAGAGGAAAAAAATAGGGAAAGACAAAAAGAACGAATGAAAGGGACAGCTGTTTGACGGGCGCTATTAATGGAAATTTCGGACGAGTCAAGCTCCATCGGAGACAAACTGTTTTGGACATTTGAATATCGGCGAAGCAAAGAAAAAATTGCAAAACAAAATTGTGTATGATTGAAAAAAAAAGACTTTGAGGCAACAATCTTCGTGTCGAACTACTCTCCACGCCACATTTGTAACGGTTATTTTTAATTAAAGTTTTTATTGAGGGAAAAGTTCAACAAACGAACTCGGAATTCTGTAATATCCGAAACGATTGTTATTAATAGCGAAGATTGTCGTTAATTCGAAGCTTTGAAATCCTTTCCGTTCGTCAACGTGCGGAATATTCGAGGATTTTATGGTCTCGCCGTGAAAATGCGTAAATTGAAAAAGAAATGCGTAGAAAGGAGAGGAAAAAAATAAGGAAAAACAAAAAGAACGAATGAAAGGGACAGCTGTTTGACGGGTGCTATTAATGTAAATTTCGGACGAGTCAAGCTCCATCGGAGACAAACTGTTTCGGGCATTTCAATATCTCAACGTCTGCCAAAGAGGGCGGCATAAACGCCTGTATCCGACAAATGGACAACGATTTCGTCAAAATCATCGACCTTTTGGAAAAAACAATGTCGTCGGAAAAAATAAAATACAGAGAACGATATCGCTAAATAAAAGTTCAACTAATCGTGAAAATACTATTTTTCGCAGAACCGAGAATATGTACCATTATTAATTGGCGGATGAGTAATTTATCATTAATAAGAAAATAAATTTGACGATGAAAAGTGTGTTATTATTAAAAAAGCAAGTTTTCTCGACGTGACGAGGTTAGTATCAGCAGGAAGGAGGCAACTTTCAAATTACGCAAAAAAAAATTTCGTTTCGTTAAAAAAAATGTCCATCTTAAGATAATGCACCCTTGTACAGTACTCTGAATATCCTAGACTCGAGTAATCGAAAATAAAACTTGAAAATAGAAAGCTCAAATCCGTTTGTGGCAGAGGTTGCGGCGTTAAGGTAGTTCTATCGTTTTATCGTTTTCTTAAGATTTTGTTGAAAATTTGAATACGTATTCTTTGATATCATATATACGTGTGTAATAAATTTTGGAAGGTTTTACCACGTGGAAGTTGAGATATTTATTGGTAAAAATGACAATTTTCGGTAGTCTCTCGTAAGAGCGCGTGTTAAAAGTTGCATTTTCATCAATGAATATCTTGGCTTCTACGTGGTGAAGCCTTCTAAAACTTTGCATACATTTTTATGCAACATCAAAGAAGATTTCTTGAGTTTTCCAAAAAAATCTTAAGAAATTTTTTTTCGCAATTTTTGTAATTATAGAGCAAGCACATATCACCTGGGATGACCGTGAATTTGGAGTATGCTGTTCTTTAGTCGATTTGCAACAACTTTTCTTATTTAACTGAAGCCCGCGAACCATTTTGTATGTGAGAAAAACTGCAAAACAATTTCTCGATTTGAATCTAACGATAGAACTACCTTAAATATCAAAGTGAAGGTCACGAGGTCCAAGGTTGAGAGGATGACAGATTAAGGTCACAGGGATAAAACGTTGAGGTATGGAGTACAGTAACGACGAGGGCTGAGGCTGAAGATATTCGAGAGTGGCGATATAAAGCGATAAAACTCACCGGAATGCATACCGATGCGGAGTTTCAGTTGCTCGCTGGGTCTGTGACGAATGCTGAATGTCATCACTGTGTCTCTCAATGCAAGCCCCATTCTGGCAATTTCCCTGGCGTGGTTCGTGCCATTCCTCATTGGCAAACCAGAAACGACCATATAAGCGTCTCCTATGGTTTCAACCTAAAAAGATAAAGGGAAAAAAAGTGCCCAATAAAAAAATATCGTACATCAAGTCCAAATCCTTGTTAGCATTGGGGCAAACGGAATGGTACCCAAGAGAATACACGCGTGAGCTAGGAACAGAGTCCTCGTAAAAAGAACGGAAAAGCTCAAGCCCACTTTCATCCTCTCGTATTGTAACATCGAAGAATTTTTTTTTTTCGGAATATAACTGGAGGAATAGAAAATCCTCCGTCGGAGGGGAGAGAATTGAATTACGCCAAACGCATACCGAATATTATTTTAATCGAGGAGGATTCATTTGATCCCGAATTAATGGATGAGAATTTTTATACTTCGCGAACAAAGCTTAAAAAAATATGCCAAAAAAAAACGAGTATCAATAATGACGTATAAGGCTCAAGGACTAGTTCAAGCGCGGAAGAAAGTTCATTCAGGCTGAAAACGAGAAGCTTTAGTCTGAATGGAGAGAGAAGAAAAAAGAGACTTTAATGGCAAGAAACGAGTGTTTATCTTGGTGGAAAACTTTGCAGTCGGAGCTTTTCGACGCCGCTGAAAAGCACTCTCCAGCTTCCGCGATTTTACCTGATATAAAGCGGGACCATGATGGCCATCTATGCGTGAATTGCTCTGAAAGAATTTCTGATGTTCGGACGCCCTCGTGTGGAAAACGATAATTGAACGTTCTTTCTGCATAAGAGCCACGAATTGATAATTCATTCGGGTAAGGTTTATTCAATGAAAGCGAAGCTTCCGTAGGCCGCGAACGAGACATCTAAAGAGACAATGATAACAGAATCGAATCGAGAAGATCTTAAAATTTCCCATAAAAGTTGTCTGTATGATTACCATTTCCTTCCGCAATTTTATAGAATAAGCTTGAAGGCCATCACGTTAAGCTCGAATTTCACGAAAGAAATACGAATAAAAAAGTTTGTATTTCGCCAAACTCAACGAAAACTCGTTTATATTATTAAACAAAAAAATAATGGAGTGGAATTCTTCCAGGACATCCGAGGCAAGCGCTTCAACCATTCGTGATCAAATGGACGATTTACATTTCGCCTCTCGTCGCATCAAATATGCATTCGTTTCTCGTATTGGAATTTCAAATTCTTGTAGGAACAGCGTACTTTTGCAATCGGAAGAAAAAAAAGGGTTTCCAACTTTTCTTCCTTTAACGTCGAAAAGGATATTATTTTGACCCTTCTCTCTCTTCCTTCTTCTTTTTCAACCCCATCGCTCGATCTCCCTTTCTCTCCGTTTCTGGTCGCGCGAAATCCACTAGGAATGTCGTGTTTTTTTTTCTACGTCATGAAATCGTCGGATGCGAACAAAGCGCAAGACTCTGTACAATGCAAATAATGGTTTTGTATATTTTTGTCTCCTTTTCATTTCGAAAATAACACCCGATGAAACAGAGTAGAAAGTTTCTGCCTGTGCACCACGCCGTCGTCGGACGTTTCACCCACTCGTTAGAGAATAAGGGAAGAGAAAAAAAGAGACAGAGTAATGAGAAAAGGAGGTAGACGTTAAATCCAGCACGTGTAACTCTGTCGCTTTTGCTTTTTCTCTCTTCATTTCGATCGATTTTTAAGCCTGCTCCAGGTATACTCATGGATAGTTGACCCCATTTGAATAATAAGAAAGACCACTACATCCGCCAAAGAGATTTCTTTTGTCAGCATTACTAATATTATTATTATCATCATCCAACAATACCAGTAAGAATATTTTCATTCTTCTCGTCATCATCATCATCATTGTCGTTGTTCTTGTTATTAATATTATTATTTGAATTTTCCAACGCTGTCTCCACTTTTATTTTACGATGCGAGATCGAAGCCAGCATTTTGCCCAATGGATTCGCGTCAAAATGGGGAGAGAAGTTTTCTACGTCTTGGGATTTGCAAAAAAAAGAGGAACGGAAAAAGATGATTAAGCACGACAACCCGATACCAGCACGTCCTTGGGTTAAGGGGGTTGGCGAAAAGGGAACATGAACATTCGTTCGTTCTGACAAGCCTGTAACTCCGACAATTCCGAAGGGTCGTCGTGGGACACGAGGAAAACTTGGAATCATGAAAAAGACTTTTTCTTTCGATTCCGGGGTAGTTCTCGAAGAATTCGAGTAAAAAAAGTCGGTTATATGTTTTCTCTGTCGAGCCTCATTTTGACGATATAATGTATCGCTTTCGTATGATCATCTGTTGTTAATGAATTAATTGATTGCACATGGTGTTTTTTTTTTCGATTTTAGTCATCGTGAACGTGGGTGCGAATTAAAATTCGCAAAAACTTTCGTTATGGTGGAAAAGAAATAATAAAATTTCGATTTTTCATATCGTAATAAGTTTTTTTTTGTTGAATAATTAAAGGCCAATGTAGGCCATATTACAACAAAATGATTGCAATGCCGAAATGTACATATAACAAAGATTCTACGCTTTTGGAAATTTCCAATAATTTATCGTGCAATTAATAGTTCATTATTGAGTAACAATGGAGTATAATTTTGACAAAGTGTAGAAATAACGATGGCTGAGCGTAACTGAGACTTAATCCGAAGGGAGAAAATAATACGTTTTTGCGGAGGCGAGAATACTTTCGCGGCTTTAAGCCGCAAATCTGGTGCACTCGATTTTACTCATTTACGCTATAAATGAATTACGAATATGAAGTATTTTCTCACAAAATTTGTCAAATTTTCGATGGAATGAATAACACTAACATCAGAAAAATTCAATTTTTTTTATACTCTGCTTTGACCGTATTACTCAAAACGACCCATTTTTTTTCAACGAGATGCAAAACGTTCTCCTGAATATTTTATTAAATCGCGAGCGCCGATACTTTTCCCTCGGTCGATTCAGCGGATATGAAATTTTTATTCTTTATAATCGTAGTTCAAATGGAAAGATCAGAGTGGAAACGGGGAGGAAACGGTCGAGTGTATCATTGCGATTTTGCCTCAAAGGTATCAGAACACGAATGAGCTCTCCCTTTCGTGCTTTCGCGCTATTGCCATCGAGATTAAGCTTCGATGTCACGAAACGTTCGTTCGAGTCTGACGTCATAACGGAGATAAAGCAGGAAAGTGAGTGAAAATATTTTGTTTTCATTTATTATGGCATTCGCGTAAACATTTTTCGGAAAAATTGCTCATTTCTGGCAAAGCTTCAAACTTTTCATTTTTCTTCGATTCTTTCAACAATTTTTCGTTGTGACAAATCTTTTCATGGAATATAAAAAAAGTTGATCAACATTCTCCGAGGTTCAAAAAACTGTACGTGTGATGTATTGAACTTACCTTGTAGACGTCAAAATTTTCGATGATTGAATCGAAGCACGTGTAAAGATCGTTCAGGAGATCGACAACTTGAAGAGGCGTGCTTTCAGCTGACAAGCTCGTAAAACCGACGATATCACTGAAATAGATTGTCACCTGATCGTAAGTCTCGGCTATCACGCTCTGGCCTAGTATCAATTGCGAGGCGACGGATCTGAAATGACCAATCAAATTTTTCCAATTGACATTAAGATCATCTAGAAAATTCAGATAGTTCGTTAACCTTCAGTCAATATCGTTTCACAGTCCATTGGTTTGTGAAAACAGTAAATAAAGACGCGGTATTTGTCTAATAAATAACGAGAGCTCGCTTTCCCAATTCGATATTTTTTCAAATGCTTTATGAATAAAGATAAAATAAGAAAAATCGCCATATATTCCCATGAAATGGCTTCTTCAAAATATTTATCTACAAAACATTATAAATTAAATAAAACAATCTCGAGAAGAGCACGTGTAATAAATATACCAGCGACGTATAAATGAGTATTCGTCTTGCAGCAAATTTCGTAAACTGCGCGTTGATTCTGCACCAAGAAACTGAACACTTTCCCAATTCGATATTTTTTCGAGTGCTTTATGAATAAAAATAAAATAAGAAAAATCGCCATGTATTCCCATGAAATGGCTTCTTCAAAATATTTATCTACAAAACATTATAAATTAAATAAAACAATCTCGAGAAGAGCACGTGTAATAAATATACCAGCGACGTATAAATGAGTATTCGTCTTGCAGCAAATTTCGTAAACTGCGCGTTGATTCTGCACCAAGAAACTGAACACTTTCCCAATTCGATATTTTTTCGAGTGCTTTATGAATAAAAATAAAATAAGAAAAATCGCCATGTATTCCCATGAAATGGCTTCTTCAAAATATTTATCTACAAAACATTATAAATTAAATAAAACAATCTCGAGAAGAGCACGTGTAATAAATATACCAGCGACGTATAAATGAGTATTCGTCTTGCAGCAAATTTCGCAAACTGCGCGTTGATTCTGCACCAAGAAACTGAACACTTTCCCAATTCGATATTTTTTCGAGTGGTTTATGAATAAAAATAAAATAAGAAAAATCGCCATGTATTCCCATGAAATGGCTTCTTCAAAATGTTTATCTACAAAACATTATAAATTAAATAAAACAATCTCGAGAAGAGCACGTGTAAGAAATATACCACCGACGTACAAATGAGTATTCGTTTTGCAGGAAATTTCGTAAACTGCGCGTTGATTTTGCAGCATGAAACTGAACACTTTGGGAGGAAAAGGCAACAAGTGACGTTGACGAACTCTTTTTGCGCTGCGAGAAGGTTTCTCGTGCGTTATTTTCTCGATTCTCATCAGTGTCGATGATGTATGAGCTTGCGGAGATATCGCAAGCTCCATTACCATCAACGGTCCATTCTGAGAGGAAATACGAACCTACCCGAGGGAACTAGCAACTGTGACAATTACGAACTGTACGGAAGCTTCCGATATAATCTCTTACTCATTTTCTTCTCGAGATATATACGAGTAGAATGAAAGCCCGGAAAACTCGTGGAAAAGTTTAGTCAAACTGTGAGAAAGAACGATAGAGTCTCTGTCCAAAAAAATCCATCGTTTTTTCGTTCGCCCGAATCGATCAACCGTTCGTAATATTTCCTTCCTCACTGCGTTGTCTTTATTCGCGAAAGATTTAAGGAACTTGCGATTTTACCAGAAAACCCTCAATCGATCGAGTGTAATTTATATTTCCGTCGTTACAAAGTCATTGATGAAAAATTCACGATATTTCGATGGAGAAAACTGTGTAAAATTGTATAGAAAGTACGTTGAAGGCTAGTTAAAAAAAACAAATGTCTTACTTCGGCAATAGCTGGTACAACAATTCCTCGCACTTGCGTTTTTCCTCGAGATAATCAGCCGTTCGTTCAGCCACGAGGGTTTCCAAGTTGTTGGCATATTGTTCCATCCGAGACAGCAAGTTGTCGAGGATATTGCTACTCTCGTAGTCTCTGAAAATGAAATGAAAAAACAAGACTGTTGAGAAATGTTCGTTTTTAAGCGTGATATAACACGAGTCAGGACTCGAGGGTTTTCGTCAGTTCCGTACATGAGGTTTTTCCTTGTTGGAAAAAAGCGTAATCGACGCTGCGAGATTAATTGCTGGTGAGGGGAAAAGATTCAATCGATGAAGGATATTTCCGGCCAATTGTATTCGCAGGTATTTTGCGCCGGATCGTTACTCCAAAAACTGTTGTAAAAATTATTCTTACACGGTCTGATCAATGCTGAAACGGGGCAAAAGATGAGAAAAATCGTTCAACCTCATTTGCCGAATTTTCCATCCATATAGGCGGCCGCGCAGGGAGTTCGCGCGCCTGGGCTGGTATTGAAAAATAAATTGGCAAAAGTGCCGAGTTTGCTGGCCTCACAAACAGAAACAGCGATACTTTTCCTTTGACAAAATCTTATCAGGTTTCGGTGTTTTATTTTCATATTTTTTAGACGACAAAGACGTGCAGAGATTTCGTACGCAAGTCGACGTTTCAGAACCCGGAATGCAAAAGCTCTGTGCAAAGAGTTATAAGGATGAAAGGCTATGCAATATACTTCGCAAAGCCCTGCGATCCAGTCTCCTCAACGGCAGGCTGACATAAAATTCTTACACACTCGGGGATGTTGTGCAAAGGGTTGACGTTAACGTTGAATAGGAGAAGCTTTGGACAAACGACGAAAAGTGGGGCATGTAAGTGGGACTACACATGAATGTAAAGTACACGCGGATATACGCGTGTACTGTCATAAAAGGTCGTTTCAGCAGTTTGTACGCGAATTTCATGTCTACAAGAGTGAAAATGCGCGTAATTCGAAACCCGATACGAAGGAATATCGACCCTGCCAGGACCTTCCGGGGCGTTCTGACGTCATGCTATCATCGCAGGGATAATTTCTCAAAAAAGTAAATACATTCGCCTGAGACACACCAGCAAGATCGTTTCCTCATTTTTCTCGAATCCTTCGCCGACCGTGCTCGAAGAAATGACACTTTGCGGAAAAGGAAAGAATATTGGGTAAAAATTTGGAATTTTTTTTTGCGATATATAAACGCGCATCACCTTCAAATTATATCTCAATTATATCATATATCGAAATCAAACTTTTTTCATTTTGACGCTATTTTTCGAAGTGAAATAATGTCGACGAGAATGTGTACTCTTGGTTAAAATGATTTAAAAAAAGATGTGAAAATAGTAGCTGTATCAGCAACCAACCAGCAGCAAATTCTCCAAGATCGCGTAAACGGGAAGTGCAATATCGACTGCATGGTAATGCAGCAATATCCGTAATATCGCGTAAGATTACGAGTAATTGAATTGCTTATAGTTGTACAGCACCGTCCTTCGATTCGAGGGAGATTCATCAATAAACGACGACCAAGCTCACCTCCGGAAAACGGGACCGATAATATAAGAAATTTATCGAGCCACTCAGTCAACCACGTTGATTGGTAATTGACGGATTAAATCGTCGATTAGTCAAACTTTAACGCGTTTTTTTTTCATGCAAAAAAAAACACGAGAATATCGATGAAAAAATATCATTTCGGAAAATGATTTAAATTCTCGTCTCTTGTGTCGGAGCGTCATAAAATTCCATCGACGATAAAGTAGAATAGAGTGACGCTGACGCACTCGAGAAAATTCGTGACGTCAATTCCGTGCGAGCAGAGTGAAATAATGAGCGAGCGGACTCGTCAATTACGAATTATTCCGTATCGTACGCAATCATGAAAGTTTCACTGCTAATTTCAACGATCGTACTATAATCCGTGATTAATCAAGCACGTACAATCAGAAACGATTATGGAACGCATTTGAATATTTGAATAAATACAATAAATAAGTTTTCAGAGCTCGATGAAATTTTGCAAAATGTTCCAATATTAATGCTTTTATCGTTGTTATCAATTTTACGTCAACACATTTTTCTTTGTGAAAAACAAACTCTTCTCACGACTTTGAATATTTCGTATCGCAAACTGCGAACGTTACGTCCGCGATTGAGTTTCGATTACGAAAAAAAAGTCATTACAAAAATAAAATACCAACGGCACCGAAACTTTTTTTATATTCAAGCAATGTCAGTGGAAATTCGTGTATTTCCGTAAATCATACAATTTCGTTGGAGGGAGATATGCGGGTTTATTGACTGATATGTCGTTTAACATTGGGGAGGTATGTCCTGCATCGGAAAACCAGACAATTGGACCAGATGTAGTCCATCGTGTGTACGTGATTATAATATCTACATATGTCAAATGCTTTAGTGTATGTATTGATCTTTCCAAGAGAGACAGAGAGAGAGAGAGAGAGAGAGAGAAAGAGCGCGACATAATCCTATTAAGACAAGGGCGATGAGAGTGAGTTAAAGCTCGACCGACAGTAGAGAGGCACTAATGGCACACATACTCTCTCTGATGAATGCATGAACTACACGAAGGCACTACGTACACAATCAGCCTCCTCGATATGTCGAGTTCCTTATCATCGTTCAACGTCCTCAAGGTCCTGCTGACTCAATTGAAAATTCTTTCTTGTTTTCATCCCCGGACTGACGGGATAATCGAAAAAAAAAAAAAAATCACCACTTTTCCTTCTAAATTATCGACTTTTACCTTTTTTTGCGAGAAATAGGCGAGAAGACGATGTCAAATCCGTGTTATCCAAAACACGCTTCCATTTGTCTTATATTCTTCGCGTAAAGATAACGAAAAACTGGACATCGTTTTTTCGATATTGTTTTCACCCCGATTTAAAAAAAATAATAATTGTTACAACGCCCGAGGCTGATGAAACATTCTTCGATCGTCCACATCAACGATGTCCTCCTCGGTCGGTCTCATACGATAGCACGTGAAAGAGAATGTTCGATAAAGCCCATGCAGAGATAATGGAGAAGAAGCACGACTCATTTTTAACGAACAACACCCTCGACCTCGTCTCTTTTTAATGGATATCTCCCATGGTTAAACTTTGTTTATTCCGGAACAACGAAATTATGACGTCAGAGCTGAACGAACAATGCATCTCGCGGGAGTAAAGTTCATCAGGTGGAGAAAAAGAGAAAAAGCGGAATCAATGAACGAGTCCACCCCCCCGTTGATCCACTTACGAGGGCTTTGTCATATTTGTTGTTTGTACATTTGTACGAGGGTTGCGGGCCAAATGGAAAACGTTTTGCGCCGCATTCGACGCTTTTCACGAACTGACGATCGAAATTACGAACTTTAGGTTCGTGAAAATGATATCGACCGGCACGTAAATTTTACCTGCGGTTTTCTCATGCCATGGCAAAGGGATGGAATTCAATAAAAGTAGAAAAGGAAACGAATAATATTGAAGCTTGAAAAAAACACGAATATTCTTTCCGATTAAGGAAAACACAAGCGTTTCGATTTCTTTCCATGCATAAAGTTCAAATTGAATTTCAGAAAAAGCTGGTTCCTTTGAAGGGCAAAACACCGAAGTCTGTGATTACCAATCGTCTGATGGTTCTTCGGCGCCTTCGTACTCGTGAATCTTGCAGACTTTAAGTAATGAGAGTTCGCCGTGTGCTGGGAAAGCGAGTTGAGAATAATTTTCAGAGAGATGTCTGTAGGAAAAAAAAAGAGAGAGGAAGAAGGAAAGAGAGAAAATGGTAACGAGTGGATAAACTACGGAGAAGAAAGAGGGAAGAGAAACAAAAGTCGTTACGTGATCTCGTTGCGATTAAAATTTATATAAACGAGAAGAGATTCTTTCGTATCGTCTGCATTGAAACTGAGAGTTCAAATGTCTGTTTATCCAGTCGGAAGGGACGAATTTCACGCAGATGCGAAGGGCGGAATACATTCAGTCTCTGCAATAAAACGAAGTCTGAAACTAAACGTTTTCTGCGCTAAAAACATTTTTTTCCCCTGCGGCTTTTGCGCTGGGTCAGAAAACATTCAGTTTCCGACTTTATTTCATCCCTGCTAGAATCACCTTTGTTTATCGTAAGCCGCTGAATATTTTTTTTTAAATCACGATTTTTCATAATTAAAATGACGGAATGGTACGTCGGGTTTCTTAAGGTAGTTCTATCGTTAGATTCAAATCGAGAAATTGTTTTGCAGTTTTTCTCACATACAAAATGGTTCGCGGGCTTCAGTTAAATAAGAAAAGTTGTTGCAAATCGACTAAAGAACAGCATACTCCAAATTCACGGTCATCCCAGGTGATATGTGCTTGCTCTATAATTACAAAAATTGCGAAAAAAATTTTCTTAAGATTTTTTTGGAAAACTCAAGAAATCTTCTTTGATGTTGCATAAAAATGTATGCAAAGTTTTAGAAGGCTTCACCACGTAGAAGCCAAAATATTCATTGATGAAAATGCAACTTTTAACACGCGCTCTTACGAGAGACTACCGAAAATTGTGATTTTTACCAATAAATATCTCAACTTCCACGTGGTAAAACCTTCCAAAATTTATTACACACGAATATATGACATCAAAGAATACGTATTCAAATTTTCAACAAAATCTTAAGAAAACGATAAAACGATAGAACTACCTTAAATTTCAACACAATACCAAAAAACATTCGTGTGTATCGCAATTACGGCAGCAATCGCCGATCCGTTAAACCGTGACGTGAATTGCGTCGACAGTTCCAAAAAACGTGATTGTCCGCTGTTTTTTTTATAGCCATAAGTACCATCGATAATTATCTCGAGTTTTCTGTATTTCATTCAGCGAGAAACGATCTCAAGCCACGCAACAATTGCCGATGATAAAGTGTATCCAAATGTACGTGGCGAGCCTTCGCCAATCGACGTAACGGCCCTCCGACAAACGTCAGAGCACAAGGGATGTTTCTTCCTGTTCGCTTCGATCCCAACTGAACGTGACGAACAATCGTGCAAACTTGGTTCGTTAACTTTTCTTATCTCACGCAAAAGATCAGAGAAGGAAGGACCTCAGGGGAGAATAAAAAAAAGTGTCTCTAGAGATGCGAAGTGATAAGGTGTCTGTTCGCGCTTAATCAGCGAAACTTGTATTGTTTGTGTTTGAAACTTTTTTTTATCGTCCCTTGCGATTTTTGCCTCCGACAGTTCGCAGGATCACGCACGAGATACGCCATGTCAATTTAAAAATACCGTTTGTCTCAACATTCCCCACCGACAAACGTCTCTTTTTTTGGAAATGTCAAAAAAGGGCGGTTGAAATTTCGAAGAAATTCCGGCCACTTTTAACGCTTTGTGGTTGATAAAAAAAATTGAAAAAAACAATCCATCTTTTTGACCGAAACTTTGTAGAAATTGCGATATTTTTTCGTAACGCGTCGATGGACCGCTCAATCTTGCGCGGCGATCGGAATTCTCATGAGGAAAAAATGGATGTCGCGTTTTTGGACCTTAAGGAGCTTGAGAATTATTTATAAAAGCGAACGGGGATAACTGTTGTACACTGAGTTTCCAAGCTTCGCCCTAACTGCGAATGGAGTAAGTAAAAGAGGGAAAAAAGAGAGAAGGAACGAAAAGCTGAGAACGGGAAAAGTTTTTCACTCCCTGGAATGCTTCTATATACATTCCGTGATAAATCGAATCGTTTCGAGGGTAACTGGAGAAAGATTACAGGTGATTCTGAGGAGTGTGTGCATATACATATATATTCAAACGCCTATGTGAATAAATGCGCATATATATAACGGATAAGCATATCGTAAATGTGGAAGAATCGAAAAAATGGGGTGAATTCCAGGAAGTTATTTCTTCCTCTTGAAAAATCTACACACTTATAAATATGTGAATTATTGCTTCCTTTTAGGCTCGCTGAACTCTTCGAGAATTCTCCAGTTTGGAATTTTGTTTTTTTTTCAGAACGAAATGAAAAATAGAACGGGCGGGAGTGAAGGAAAGAAAGAGAGAGAGTGAGAGAACTGCAACTGCACTCGTATGGGTGTTAAATTTGAGAATTCAAAAGAATTCAAAAAAATTAATTTCGAGTAACTTGGAACCAAGTTTCATGAAGACTTTGCGAGAGTGCTGAAATATTTGACATTTTTTTTCAAGTTTCAAGCGAATTTGATTGTGTGACACGACGCGACGTAATTTCGATAATTGCACCTACATAATTGCACGTTTTTTTTGTAAATACCGTTTTATCCAAGAGAGAGAACAAATTTCAAAATAATATACCCATTTATCGAATAGAAAAATTAAAAAATCGTATTACTGTCGTCTTTTTTTTCTTGTGAAACTCCACGAGAGTAACAATAAATTAGTTTCATTGAAGAACGGAATTTTTTCACAAAGATTCTTCCTTAACGTCCACTCTTTCTGAATATTTATAACATTCGACCAAACCCGTAATTATAACAATACCATCGGAGAAAATCGTTAAAAACCCGTCAATTACGTGATGAATTGAAAAACCGACAAAATATGTACGTTAATTGCATAAATTTCAATTCGCAAAGAAAAAAAAATAAACGCTCGACTTTTGACCTATCCACGATGAAACATCAATGCGTACCACTCCATCGTTTCTCTGCCTGGTACAGGCACGAGCCTTGCCCTTTGTGTTGAAAGCGAACAAGGATGTTTTTTCGATTTTACAACCCCTGCAGAGTGAGCAAGAGAAAGACCGAGAGGAAATGGAGACAAAGATGGGTTTCATATCGGCGATTGGTTACGGTCTTTTCATCTTCCAATACACAACCGTATATACACATAATCCTGCAACGCTGGAAGCAAAAGTAGTACAAGTCGACGAGCGCACCGACGCACAGACCCAACGATAGACCGAGTGCATTAAAGAAATCCATACTTAGCTGGAGAAAGATTGCTCTCGCTACAACGAAAGTGCACTGCAAAAACACTTTTATATAAAATCTCAAGACCCTCGTCTAAATCTGTCCGACGGACGACAGGATAGATACAGACTTTACAATCACTTGTTTGTATATGGCGATGAAAAAAAAAAAAGTTACGACATTCGTACTGATGTACTTGAATTCGTATAATTGTGTGTGATGCTTTTACAATTCAAGTACGAGTAGTTGATCTTCATATTCAAAATTTCGACAATTTAAAATTCCGAGGAGTTTCCTTTGAACTACTTGGTGCTCGGATGCTGTTTCTGGATTTTCCGGTCAACTCGTAATTTCAGTAAAAAAACGCAAAAAAAAACAGTGAAATTCAAGGAGAAACAAAACATAGCGGGCATGAGAAAGCAGGGGGAATTTCGCCACGAAATTCATTCTTTTTTGACCGACCAATCAGGGGACGAATAAAACAACAACAATCGCGCGATATTCTTGCGATTGAAAATCAACTTCCGGAGCCCGTTTACCAGAAGAATTACTTTCATATATTTATTGTGCACACTCGAATACTTTGAAGTTTATCGTGGAAAAAGCATTGCTGTCAAGAGAAAAAGAGCCAGGCGGAAGAACAGAGAGGGAGAGAGGTCGTTAAAAAATTCGCGAGCTCTCAATTAATTTATGCACGCTACGAAAAGTCTCGCGCACGATGAGATCGCTTCGGTCGTCTCTCCGTCAAGGGACCAGCGGTAATTGCACCCACATAGTACAACCACGCGAGTACCTCACGCGGTATAGCGGGAATCATTAACCGTCAACCCAGTGTATAATGTATGAGAGAAAAAAAAATGTCGGTCGAGCGAGTAGAATGCAAAATATCATAAAGTTGTTCAACGTCCCCTCGACAATTACCTTCAACGCGAGAAAATTTTCACGCGTTTCGTACTTTCAGCGGCACAATTGCAGGGTTACAACGCGTAAATCGGGGTACGTCGGGGATGGGGAAAAAAGCCCAAACATTATTGGAACAACAAAATGAAAACTAGATAAATCGTAGGAATAAATCGTTCTCGTTCGTCGAACACGTGGCTTGCGATAATTATTTCATAAATACGTTTATACGTTGAAGGTTTTTTTTTAAGGACACTAAAATTTCCGACTTTCGGGAAGAGAACAGTAATTGAATTCTTTTTAAATGATTATTTAATATTTTATATGATATTTAAATGATGTAGAAAAAAGCGCAAACATTATTGGAACAACAAAATGAAAACTGGATAAATCGTACGTATAATAAATCGTTCTCGTTCGTCGAACACGTGGCTCGCGATAATTATTTCCTAGATACGTTTATACGTTGAAGGTTTTTTTTTTAAGGACACTAAAATTTCCGCCCTTCGGGAAGAGAACAGTAATTGAATTCTTTTTAAATGATTATTTAATATTTTATATGATATTTAAATGATGTAGAAAAAAGCGCAAACATTATTGGAACAACAAAATGAAAACTGGATAAATCGTACGTATAATAAATCGTTCTCGTTCGTCGAACACGTGGCTCGCGATAATTATTTCATAAATACGTTTATACGTCAAGGGTTTTTTTTTTAAGGACACTAAAATTTCCGCCTTTCGGGAAGAGAACAGTAATTGAATTCTTTTTAAATGATTATTTAATATTTTATATGATATTTAAATGATGTAGAAAAAAGCGCAAACATTATTGGAACAACAAAATGAAAACTGGATAAATCGTACGTATAATAAATCGTTCTCGTTCGTCGAACACGTGGCTCGCGATAATTATTTCATAAATACGTTTATACGTCAAGGGTTTTTTTTTAAGGACACTAAAATTTCCGCCCTTCGGGAAGAGAACAGTAATTGAATTCTTTTTAAATGATTATTTAATATTTTATATGATATTTAAATGATGTAGAAAAAAACGCAAACATTATTGGAACAACAAAATGAAAACTGGATAAATCGTACGTATAATAAATCGTTCTCGTTCGTCGAACACGTGGCTCGCGATAATTATTTCATAAATACGTTTATACGTCAAGGGTTTTTTTTTAAGGACACTAAAATTTCCGCCCTTCGGGAAGAGAACAGTAATTGAATTCTTTTTAAATGATTATTTAATATTTTATATGATATTTAAATGATGTAGAAAAAAACGCAAACATTATTGGAACAACAAAATGAAAACTGGATAAATCGTACGTATAATAAATCGTTCTCGTTCGTCGAACACGTGGCTCGCGATAATTATTTCATAAATACGTTTATACGTCAAGGGTTTTTTTTAAGGACACTAAAATTTCCGCCCTTCGGGAAGAGAACAGTAATTGAATTCTTTTTAAATGATTATTTAATATTTTATATGATATTTAAATGATGTAGAAAAAAACGCAAACATTATTGGAACAACAAAATGAAAACTGGATAAATCGTACGTATAATAAATCGTTCTCGTTCGTCGAACACGTGGCTCGCGATAATTATTTCATAAATACGTTTATACGTCAAGGGTTTTTTTTTAAGGACACTAAAATTTCCGCCCTTCGGGAAGAGAACAGTAATTGAATTCTTTTTAAATGATTATTTAATATTTTATATGATATTTAAATGATGTAGAAAAAAACGCAAACATTATTGGAACAACAAAATGAAAACTGGATAAATCGTACGTATAATAAATCGTTCTCGTTCGTCGAACACGTGGCTTGCGATAATTATTTCATAAATACGTTTATACGTTGAAGGTTGTTTTTTTAAGGACACTAAAATTTCCGCCTTTCGGGAAGAGAACAGTAATTGAATTCTTTTTAAATGGTTGTAGTAGATGAAAAAAAGTGGATTGTAACTATTTCAGAAGAATTGTGGCTTTAAAATCGTACGATTTTTTTTTGTACAGTAAAAAATTATTTAAAAATACCCACGATGTTATAACGGGTGTTGTTTGCCAGCTGATAATTTTTTGTATGAAGATTTTTAGTTTTAGGTACGACTAACGCCACGAACTCTTCTGTCAAAGTTATTGGATCGTATATAAGGTGCACAAACTTTACTAAATTGCTGTAGATATCGTATATTCAGATGTATCGATATACCAGTGGGGGATAGAACGAGAAAAGTTTACTCACTTGTTGATTTTCCGGATGGTTTGCTTGAGCGCTGGAAAGTCTGGTCGATCTGCAGAATCTTGTGCCCAGCAACGTCGCATGAGAGTCGCAACCTGATTAAATAGTCGCGATAGACACATTTTTTTAGTCGCATAGGAAGAGAAAAACTTTCGGTCAATCTTGGTCTGTGATTTCAAGAAAGCGAAAAGTCCTCGAAAATATATTCCCGTGTTTATTGCAATTGATTGAAAAATCCCTCGGAAATTATCGAGCACTTTTTCGAACAGATAATGGTAACTCTACTAGAAATCTATACAGAAATAATTTCCAGCGATCGATTTCGAGATTTTTTCATCGCATTTTCTAAAACGAATTCGGATTTTGTTTTGCGATCATTGTTTGAACGAAAAAATATCGAAGAATTTTCATACAAACGGGGAATGAAATTGTGAGTCGGAGAAAAAGCGAAACATTGAATTATTCTCCGCGATAGACCGAGCGGAGAGTGGATACGATGATACATCATTTACGAGGTTCATCAGTCGAAGAAGGGCAGCTGCTTTGCCGTAAGGGATGGCAAAGTATTCCGCAGTTATTGATTAAACAGTGAAACAGAGGAAGAGATTGGGATTGATTGTTTTGTGATTTATTATACGCCTCGTGGAATCTTGTGGCAAAAATAGGAATATTTAAATAAAAAATTTGATGCATAAGTTATAAATATGGCGAAACAAAAGTATATTTTTTAGTGCAGAAAAAAGAAGACTGAAGATTCGAAAGAAGGGGATGAAAGAAAAGGAAATAAGGAATTTGAGGGATGAGACGGTGGAGACAACCCCCGGGTTCATACGTAATTATTAATCCCGGTTATTTGCAAAAATCGTCTCTGTTAAAAATGACAAATTGGCTGGGGCAACGATACCGACGCGGTAAATTTATTCCTCTGAAGAGAGTCTCCAAGTTTTACCATTTTTTTTCGTGATAATTCAATTTTTCCCATTATGGCCAAAGTTCGAAGTAAAAAATCATCTTTTTTTTCTCACCTCTTCCTCGACCGCAGCTTCATCGATCAAAGGCCTCAGGGGCGAGCCTCCGCCTCTCCTGACACCCTCCACTATTTCTGAAACAAAGACAACCGATGGGAGGAAATGAAACCACAAGCTGCGTCTTCGTTTCTTTTTCTTCTTTTTTTTATTCTTCTTCATTCGTTATATATTTCCTCATAAACGCGCCATGTAAATACTAATATTTCTAAACCGAGTATTTCCTCCACCTTGACCCACATGAAAATGGATGTCCATGTAATTTTTGCACGTCTTTCTAATTATTCAAAACTAACTGGCATCTTTTCAATGTAGCTTGAAAAATACGTATTTATTTTTTTCAAGACTAGACTATTAATTAAACTGCGATTAATGAAATTCACGTAACACAATCGCACTTGACAGATCCTGTCATATAGTCCTTTATTTTTCCATTCTAATCAATTCTTTCGTATCGAAATACGAACGAAACCTTTCGACGAGTAGAAATAGAATAGCGAATTTGAAGTTATTTATGACACTTTGCTGTATGGACGAGTTTGGCGAAAGCCTAAAATACACAGGATGCATGGAACAAAGGTCAATCAAAATTAACTCTCTTCTCAAGTACGACTTTATCATTGATGATTATCCACATCGATATTTGTACACATGGGCGAAGAGGGTTCAAGCCGCTCAACTTTGTACACATCAGGTCACCCGGCCTGTTCGTTGCTTCATGAATAGAGCCAGACTTCCAGATAGTACGATCGGGAAATATAGCTACTTTATCGGTCCCTAACAAAGTGCGATCAGTTCAAACGTTATTTCTACTCGAGTGCGGATTCTATGACGCAATTATCGACAAATATTTCCGCAGTGCTGACTTCAAATTGCACATGGTTCACTAATTTCCTCTCTAATGTTCGCGAGCCAATTAATCATCAAATCTTGGAGCTTGAAAATAGCGAGGATGCGTCAAAGTTCAAAAGTAAAAAACAACCCCCATACAACCACGAAATGTCAGTTCGAACATTGGCGTGAATTTTCCAAAACGTGAAAGTTGCATTCTCCTCGAAGGGATTGTTTGTAATACTAATTGTTGTTCGTGGATTGGAAATTCTCTACGTCTGCGCCTTCGTGCAGATTGTATTATGCCCTCGAGTGACGAAGATCGAATGACACCCGCGGGATATTGATTTTCTAACGTAATTGGAATCCTGTAACTCGGCCTTGGAAAACTACGAAAGTTCCACCACGCTGAACGGCTTCTATGTAGATTTAATACGTAACAACAAGTGGAACGATCATTTATTCGATATTATCCGATTGCTCGAGATGAACAGCTGATATCTAGATTTTGCTGAAGCGAAAAGTATGGCGTCAAAAAATGTGATATACGATATTCGTGGCGTCATAAAATTTGAGCCTTTCTAGAATCAACGAGCATCGATCAACAATCGATCGTTGTACCCTGAACGATACTCCAGAAAAATGAAAATTTTTTACCAATTGTTAATATGATTATCATTACAACTTTTATCTTACGCGACGCAACAAGTTTTTTTTCAGGTTGAAAGAAACACAAGCCATCGAAGGAACGCATTCGATCTCAGTGCACGTTCGGTAAACTCGAGAGAGAAAATAAAGAATTTGCAGACACCAAGTGCTTCCAGGCTAAAGTTTAAATATTCGTCAATTCTATCGGGAATGCAGCATTGTCTGACTACATGCGGGTTTTTCTACTGCCCTCGCTGCACCGACAGCATCGTACGATAAAACGCGTATGAATTTTGAACAGGATTTTATCGCTATTTCATTTCACCATGAAGAGCAATTTTCCACTATGAAATCAAGAAAACCTCAAGGGAAATGAAGCTGCGAGGTCGTTTAAAAAACGGCTGTAAATGGCAAGCTTTTCGTTTAAAAGCACGATCAGAGTATCGAGCAATCGTGAGAGGAATGAAAAAGCTGTAAACTTTTTTTTTTCTCTCAATACAATATGTTGACTACTCGAGCTATAATTGTTGAAACACAACTATATAAAATTTCCATAATAATAATAACAACAACAGGATTAAAAATTATTGATTTTCGTTGCTACGTTGTTATTATTATTCTCGTTGGAGTATCGGCTTTATAAATTAATTAAATGTACGAATTGAATGAAATTTTTTGTTTTTCAATTTCTATCGAACAAAGTGGAGAAACCGAACGTACTGTGCCTGTAGATATCCTCGAGGTAAGCACTGCACGATTCGCAATTGAGAGTGCAATGAGGTCGGCGCACTTCGAGAAGCGGGCTGACCGCCCGACGCGGGCTTGCACCCCCATCGGGGCTCGCACCTTGCAAAGAGGGTAGCGCAAGGCTGCTAGTGCTCGATGCGTTGCTTCTCTCCGCCATTCTCCGCTCTTTATCTTCTCAGTGTCGTCTCTTCGTCTTCACTGACACGAAAAAATATTCGCGTCCACGTCACACGCGCACTCCCGTACGCCTTTTTTATCTTATTATTAATTATCAATATTATCGTTGTCGTTGTTGTCAATGTTGATCAGCATTGAAAAGTCATGTTGACAAACGAGCTGAAAAATTTGTTGATATTTTTGTCGAATTTACGTCCCTCGATCGGTCTCTGCGTTAAAATTCGCAAGACCAATGAAAATCGGAGAAATAATCGTGCTAACGAGGCTGTCTCAGCAGCCACGAGATAATCGTTAATCAATGAGCAGCTTGTCGAAAAATCCTAAAAAAAAAAATCCTAACGGACGAAGACATTGATAACATATCATTGTTGTTGTTGTTATTATTGTTTTTAGTAAATAAACTTGATCTTCAGGCTAGACGAATTACTTTTTCACGAGCACACGATGAGAAATTGCCGAAAATGTCCTGCCACCTATTAATATTCCGCCATTGCTAATCCTCGTGGCAATTAATCTTGCGCCTATCATAATCGAAATTTTTTTTACCAATCAATCATTCAACCTCGGCAACAGACGACCCCTTGGCGCGTGCGATTTTATCATTTTTGCGGGTCGAACATTGAGTGGGATGGTGAATAGAACATGCGAAAGGAAGATTTGAAGTGTGTTCTTTTATTCATCAACGAATGAGTAATCGAGTCGAGTATGTGTTATAATTGTGTCCAAATATTTTCATTTTCTTACCGCAAATTTCAACGATTTATGTCAATTATTTTTCAACGAATAATGACATTGCGATTAAAACTGTTTTTTAATTTTCACTGTTTTGTGGTGACTACATTGACGGGAAGGCTTACCGGAAAATCTCAAAAAATCCTAGAGTTTTAAAACTGCCAAAACATACACCGTACGAAAACGTTTTTCGATGAAGGATAAAAACGTGTTTTGGAGAGATGGATGGCACACATCGACCATGGAATTTCCGTATTAAGAGGGAAGCGTGAAAGATCGCATTCTTCAATCCTCGCGATAAGGGAAACATCGCGGCTTGGTAGATTCTGTCACGGGTCATAGAACTCTCGAACGGTTAAGGGTTGTTGCTACTTCCTTGCTCTCCCGATGCCGGCCGTTTCGCTATTTCGCACCCTATCAATTATTATTTTTACACGAACATTTTCTTTCGACTCGTTTTCGCCTCCTCCAACCGACTGCCAACGATTTTTTACGCAGAGGATAATCAAGTTTTTTCTATCGTCGCAAAACATCGAAACGGAAGCGTGTTGCCATTGAAGAATTGAAGGAGAATGGAATTTTCTACCCTCACTGTGTCAAAGCGGATTCCGCTCGAACGATGGAGATCCAGGTGAAGAAAATGGATGAAGGTAAAATAAAATAAAAATCAATGCTTTCCTCCTCGACGAGCGGATGGGTCGAGAAAAAAGAATGATATTCGATCGAACGAGCTTTCCAGATGACTCGGGGGTATTGACAGAGAAGGAAGAGAAAAAAAACTCATCTTCTCGCGGCAAGCTCAAAAGATCAAAGCCCTCTCTTTCTCTCTCGCTCCCTTTCCCTTCCTCTTTCTCCCTTCTGTTCTCTGTTTTTCTGTCATTCACACACGCACACACGGAAAACCGGTGAAACCACGTCGCGCCTGATTCAATCGTCGAACCACCCCGTGACTTCACGGGCTACTCCGATTGTACTTCTACGATAATGAACTCTACAATCATGATCTTCATTAAAAAAAAAAAAACGACAGAAAAAAGTTTTCAATCGTCCTGCATTTTCGTTGATGAGACTGGCTTCGTTCCAACAATTTTCTTCCCCCAACGAGGGCTCCCAATTTCTTATTTTTTCATTTCGAAAAACAGCATTGCGCAAAATCCTTTTTTTCCCCGAACATACCGCGTTTGTTTACTCATCTCTCGGACACGTTGGAATAAAATTTCATGAAATTTTGACACACTCGAGTCTCGAGTAAATAAAATCATTTTTGTTTTTTATTTACGAGACAACGGAAAGAGCTCGAAAAATGAAATAATTCAAGCTCAATCATAATGATGACACGAATTTTTGAATTCGCGGAAATTAATAACCGTTTTTGATCAACGACGGCGAAATTTTTATTCAATATCGACGTGAGTGTAGATTATTCAAAAACAAACTCTAGAAACTCGTACTTGATATTTTTACTTTTATTATCGTTGTTGATATTATCGATGTTATTTTTATTGTTATAAATATCTTGCTTGCATCAAAGGAACACAAAAATAAGTAAAACAATATATATTTTGATATATACACACACACACACATGTATATATATACGTATATATATGCATATATATTGTTTTTCTCACTTTTCTGTATAAAGAACGAAATATTTTGTTTTCCAAAAAGGAAAAAACTGCGCGATTCGATTCGATGATAATTAAGTTGCACTTGTCATAAAGGGTTTCGTTTTGAAAGAAAAAGAGGGGCGGGGATGAGGAAAATAGTTCACGTGCACGTCGCGAGCGTATTGCAGATCGACGAGGATTCGCACGAGACCGGCGGCGTGCACCCCGGAACGCGTTGAAGCTCCGACTGAGGCTTTTCATCCCCCTCGGAAAAGCTCAATGCTCTCGTTCGTATACACGCGAGAAGTGCGATCGATCGAGAGACAAATTTTGTTTCGATCGGTAAGTTGGACCAGAGTTGCACGAGGGCGAAAGCTTCGAGCTTTCACAGTCTCAAATATATCGCTAGGAATCTTCGTTATCAACATTGGGACACACAACAGGGGCTGCTACCCTCAATCGTGAACCATCTTCTCGTTTTTACCGACGTGGAAACGAGAATTTCATTCACTTTACTCGCAGTTGGAATATTTCCCACATTGAAAACGACGATGCCCGTTTTCTTACATTTTTCTCCATGAAAAATCCACCCTTACCAACGCCCGATTGCAGAATTTCTTTCGTTCGTGCATATTTTTCATTTTCCACGAAAAATCGAAACAGAACGAATGAAACTCCATCGACAACGCATAATATGCTCGTTGCTCTCTTTTCGAAAATAATCATCATTTTTCAAAAGCTATAAGCCTGCGTATCGACGTTATTCTCTCGAGGCATAAAATTTCGCGGCAGAGGAAAAAAATTAACATACCAAGGGGGAGATGTTGAATTTAAATGAGAGTACAAAAGCAGGGGAGAATAATGCACACGTGCAAAGTTATGAAAAATTGAGGCCGCTCTTCTCGCTCCATCGCCAAAACGTAATGAAGAAATCGTGGCATCGTAAAACTCCCACGGGAGCGGGAACTCTGTAGTATATTACACTTTTGCGTAAAACTTTTAAACCTCAACCAGGGCTGTCGTTACTGAAGCTCGGAGACCAGCGTTTATTTTAATTCGTCCAATGACTCGCTAACGACAGTTGAAAAAAAAACGCAACATCCTTTGCGAAACGCCTCGGAAACTTTGAGAGAAAATATTCGTCTCATTGGAACAGGACTCTGGTAGTTTTAGTGGAGCAAATATATTTTTTTTGACCTTGAAAAAAAAGTAGCACTCAACGGCTCTTCAGGGGTAGAAAATTCGATTTTTCATTTTTAAAAAAATTCGTAGACGTTCGCAGAATTTCCCTAAAGAGTGTAAAAATAAAAATGCTCATTATAACGTGGCTCGAATGAGGACTCAAAGGATTTTCCAAGTGAGCAAGAGCAAAGTTTCGAACGAGGTAGAAAAAAGCTCTCTCCGATTGCAACGCGTTCAATTATTCATCACTGTGACGTGGTGAAAGAGGATTTTCGTTCTCTTCGAGCAACGAAAATGCCAACGTTTCAGACACTCGAAAAAAGAACAAAGATGAAATTGCACGGGATCGATCGAACTGGAATTCTTCCACGAAAGATCGAAGGTCCGCATTGACCAGCAGTTGTATATTATTCGGCTACAAGCGCTTTCGCTCGAACAAAAGTCGTTCAACGCTCGTAATTCGCCCTTTAAACTTCGCTCCGATAAAGTGGTCCTCCCAGCATCGTTTTTCCCATAATTCGTCAAATTCTCAAATCCCGCGTTCCAGCTTTAAAAATTTCGCGAAAATATCGTTCCCGTGAAATCTTTCAAGCAAAAGATACTCGAAAATTCGAGATAAAGATCCCGAACAGCGAGTGGGTATGAGATAAATGGAGAAAAAGATTTTTCAAAGTCATTGGTATTTTTGAAAGATTGCGAGAAATGCTAAACGCAATTATACAGCCCTAACACCGTCATTATCCTCGCAGCAGATGCTCCGTTGCGAGTCAGAAGGAATAAAAGAAAAAAGGATGAAATAAAAACCCAAGAGGAAGGAGTCACTTTTCTCGGCTATACATTTCTCCGTTATAAGAAACGCGAAACATCTTTGCGAGCTTCCTCCGTATACGACGGACTCCCGCTTGAGATAAAGCGAGATGAAAGAAGAACGGGAAGCAAATAAAAAGTCGCGACAATCGAGAAAGTCCTGCGAAACTGCATGGCGCGAAACAAACCAGCGGAAATGGTTCCGTGGTACATGGGTAAAGGAACTAGGAACACAACACGCGCGACCGCGCAAACGGAAGAGGAAGCAAAGAGAAAAAAAAACAACAATAAAACAGTCAAACAAAGACTCACCCCTTGGAGATAAGTTGCTGTCCTCGCCCAAGTAAAAAGGTCCTTGGCGCACTACGATCTCGTGAACGATTATCGCGAAGCTGTAGACGTCGCCTTTCTGAGTGCCCTCTGGTGGAGGTCTGTCCATTTTCAATAACTCCGGCGATGTCCACAGCTGTTCTGCGAAACGATCATTTTCTCTCATCTTGCCGTTATCACAACTTTTTCACGATGTATCTTGTTCTCATGACGTTGGATTCGTTAAATTATTCCCGTCACGTTGGTATTCTTATGGAATTTCGAAAATTTTCTATCGAATTTACAGGTAGAATCTTCTTTCTTGACACGCTCTTTCGCCTCCCCACCCGCGTGCAGCTAGGAGTAGGGACGCCGAAGATAATCATTGGACTCGACAACGGAGAGGGGGCAGAGCTACGCGAATCAAAGCGCTCGGATCCGTCCTCCGCTCAGCTGCCCCGTGCCCGCGATTGAGAAAAAGCAGGGAGGGAGTTCGAGTGAAATATTGCCAAAGGTTGGAAGGTAAGCATCAAGGATTACGTTTCAGAGTTTTTTCCGATGTTGAACTCGTTACTTTTTCAAAATTTCGTTGCGAAATGAAGGGTAAGGTATCGGTGATCGATCAGTACGTCAGAGTTTGTTGGGATGATTAATTCGTTCGATACATATTGTTAAATTGATAAAGGCGAAGAATAATTAAATGCGTACTTCTCCAATGCGCGTAGCTGTCTTTGTCCTCGTCGATATCGCACGTTCTCGGTTTTCTCAGCTCGTGGAGGCCGAAATCAGCAATTTTAAGGACGAATCTCGAATCCACGACGCAGTTCGATGATTTCAAATTGCCATGGCTTCGTACTTCGGACCCATGAAGATAGACCATTCCTCGTACGATGTCGTGAATTAGCGATCCCCGAAAAACTCGGTCCAACTTTATCTGATCATTTTCTAATATATCCTGCGGAGATCGAGGGACAAACAAGGAGACAATTTTGAAACCCTTGCAGCTCAATTTTTACATCCGCAGTGATTTTTCAATCCATCTCTTGAATCATTTGCAAAGTCTCGAAGAAGAATTCACGCTTCTCGGATAAACAAATTGACTCTGCAGCCGCATTTTCATTCAATGCGTCTAATGATAAGAAAGCTGATTAAAATTTGTTCTCAAACATCGGCATCTTTTTTCAAAATAAAAATAAACACGATTCTTTCATTTTTGCAAGACAAACATCACGTGCGAATTGAACTTTTTCGACCATGTCCTCCATCAAATTATTTATCGAATAAAATCAAAAACGAATAATTCCCGTGAGCTTGCAACGGAAATTGGTAAAAAATATTTCGATAAATACGCGACACTTGTTGGAAAATACCGCGAGAACGAAATATCCTCGAACTGGAAAGTATAGTCCCTGCTGGTATCGTTGGAAGCCATCCTACCATAAAGTATAAAAGACGAAGGGAAAAATGACGAAGAAAATAGAAAGATACAGCTCGAGTCGTCTCGGTCAGACAAGAAGGGATGCAAGAGGAGAACTGGTCCCGGAGGAAATGCTCGGGTGAAGGTTGCTAGAGGGGAGCACGATCCTTCCAATAAATATTCAATGAAAAAAAGTACCTATAGGAGCTAAAATGATTCTCATACATATTCATATCGCACGAATTTCAAGCTAAACGTGTGTAATAGCTACAAGAATCTTTCTCCGCTGCTTTTTATACCCTTCGAAGATGAAAAAAAAGAAGCTCAGCTGATTGCTCATTCATAATTTAAATTGCCCCAGATAGGTTTAAAAGGTTAAAATGACGATGAAATAATGCATTTAAACAGCAGAGTGTTATTAACAAAAATGTAAAATATTCAACCTGCAATGACCCTTTGGGACAGTACTCGGTGAGGAGACAGCAATGGGGTGGTTCGACGCAAGCACCGTAAAAACGCACGAGATGATCGTGCTGAAGATCCTTCATCTGCGATAATAAACAAATTGAGACAAAAAAAAAGACGTCCCAGCTCTTCGTTGCGAGGAAATTCATATTGGAATTTCAATTGTCGAATATTATACTCACCCTTTTCAGTTCGAGAAGCAAGGGACGAGAAATCTCCACTTTGTTTCTTGGTATCAGCTTTATAGCCACTTTCGACTTCTGTACGAATAAAATGAGAAAATTTCGAAAACTTTTCAAAATAAATAATAAACAATAGGCTACTCGAATTCGTCTTGAATTCCAGCGTTGATACGCTCAAAACTCTTCAATTCTTTTTTATAATCGTCCCAATATCTGCTCCTTTTCTTTATTTTGAAAATTCGGTTGTAAAGTGAAAAGTGGAACGAAAGGAAAATTTCGCAAAAGCTTTCAAGATCGAAATATACTTTCTTTGGAATATAATTGCATTGAAAAAAATCGCAGTTTGCACATTTCGATTTTTTCCGGAGTTTTTCATCTGCGTTGTCCGACGAATATCGAAGAAAAGTTGCCGGATGACCGAAATAAGGCGAAAACTTTTCGCGAGCAGGAAAATAAAATCTGAATTAACGAACGAATCTTTGTGACGTATTTTTTCAGGCAGGATTCCGCAGCATCAACGTTTCCATTCCATATTAGTTTTAGCAGTAATTGAACCAACTAGAGCACTCAGTGACAGTAACGATATTGCGACTCCAAAGTACATTGGGGAATATGAAAGTGTGCCGGGTCGATTCGTCCTTCGGCCGAATTTTCGTTCCACACTTTTTTCGATGAATTTCAAAATGCTGATTGAATTGTTCAATATTTTTCACAGCTTTCACAGGCTCTTTGTAAAACGAAAGAGAAAAACCCTTTCGCTTTTCGAATGGCTGAGAAGAAGGCACCGAAAAATAAAAGTTTGCCTCTGAAGCTGCAAGTTATCGCGACGAAATGTCCTTCTCCTTTTTCCACATTTTACTCCGCGCCCGAGGATTCGATACAACATACAGACTGCGATGATGATATTCCATCCTTTTTGTAGCACATATAAGCTTCGAAACGTACCCTATTTTTTTACCCCCTTTTTCCATTGAAATACGTCCTCGTCCTCGATAGAAAATATTTTTTACATTTTCCCAATGGTTGAAAAGAGATTTTATTTCGTTCGCACTTTCTCTCTGTTCGTTCTTATCGTGACACGTGAAGACAAGAATAATCAAGGGACCAAGAATTGTACAAAAGTCTCAATGAAAAGTCATTCACGGAGTACTATATTTAACCAAAAATAGAACCAACGAAAGTCTTTTGATGCTTTTAACTGAGCGTGGGAATTTAGAAAATACATCGATTTTTGTTCTTTGATAAAAGTAATGGTAATTTATTATAAAACAGGGGAAAAAACAACACGAATGCCTATTCCCCGAATAATTCAAGTTTCAGCTCGTAGTAAAAATAATTCAAGTTGGTAATGGAAATTATCGGAGAAATGTAATTATTGTCGCGGAGCTCTTTGCCTTCTTCTACAATCGATAAAAATTTTAAGAGGAAAAAGGATCACCGGCAACTTGCAGAATCCACGTATAATTGCTCGATATTTTATTGGCGGTTGAATGACTTACCTTGTAAATTCCGGTGAGTATATAGACGTTCCTGTCGACACCACCAGGGAAACTGATGTTATCGTCCGAGTAGATAGACTATAAAACGAATCGTTAAACGTATCGTAATCGTAATCGTTAAAGCAATTTTCATGCCACGACATTATGGACCGACAAATAGGTACATGTGGAAGTAACACGAGAAAAGAAGAATTTGAGAAGAAGACATAAAAAAAAGAGCAAAAATATCGAAGCTCTGAAAAAAGGCACAAAGGAGCAATTCAGTTTTTCATTCGCAATAATCGAATCAATTTCATTCCACTTTTCCCTCATATTCGCCCCAGGAAATGAACAAGGAAGAATTTTTTCGGAAAAGCTTTTGCAAGTGCGATAATAATTTTCGCAGCGCAACTTTACTCATTTTTTCGTTGCTTTCATCGGTGAGCATGATGAAAAAAATTGATTGATCGATTATTCACAGACTGATATATTCCAATGTGTTTGTGTTTCTGACTGAAAAAGAAGGATAATTTTCGAGAAAAGCGTTTATGTGCTTGAGTAACGAGGTCAGTGTCATGAATTAAAGTCTCATAAAATAAACTAAAGCTTGTCCAAACGTGATAATAAAGAATGAGGAAATGGAAAAAATTCAAATGAATCGTTGGATTTGCAAAAGAAATTAATATTCACCAGTTGACTGCCACGTTGTTTGTTCACCGTTAAAGAATACATCGAACCTCTCGTCTTGCCGTTAGTCACGACTTTGACGTCCTCCCAATAAACCCGCCAGGTCATCGACGCAATTTCAGCCTCTAGCTTGTAATGTCTGAATCGAGCATAAACATAAAAATTGTATCTGTATTTTTTATTCACAGAATTGAAAAAAAACAGCGAAAAAAAATGTCGCACGATCTTCAAAGAATATAGGATTGTTTGTGAAAATGGATAAATTGCATTAAATCATCGTTTGTATTTTCAATTTCACAGAGAAAGAGAGAGAAAAAAAATGGTATTCGAGCGTGAGCAAATTGCTCGTACGGCGAATGACCACAGATTAATTAAAATCATCAAATTGAAGGCTGCATAAAGCCACGGGTCGATCTAATATTGTGTTCATTTATAATTTGAACGATATAATTTGGAGCAGACGATGCTCAATTCGAATCGTCATAATAATCACGTGTACGGCAAAAGCATCGCATACGTAATCAGTCACTGAGCCAGGTGTGCATGGCACTCTTTAATCTGAAATAATTCGAAGCGAGAGAGGAAAAAAAAAGAACGAAATAGAACACGTTGCAAATCGACGGGCGAAGAATCTTTTTGTACAGCGAGGGAGTCATTTTTATTTATCGAACAAGACCAGAATATCGAAATAATATACAAGAAAAAAGTCGAAAGATGTGTCATGTGGAAGAAAAACGAAACAAAAACCGAATGAAACAGACGAAGACGCCACGGTACATTTTTTTCATCCATTTTTGTTTAATAAAGCACGACCGTGTGGTGAAAAACGTTAAACCGGAAATTCAATGAATTTGGAACACAAATTTAAATAATGATAAATTGTTGCGAAATTATTACCTCAATCTTTTTTTTTTCGTGTCTATCACCGTGACTAGAAAAATAATATACAAGAGACAGAGGTATGCTGTATGAAAAAAAAGAGGAAAAAAACAAATGAAATAAAATAGACGAACACGCTGCAGTATATTTTTTTCATCCATTTTTTTATAAGCCACGTGGTGGAAAGCATTCAATCCCTCGTCCGATCGAAGCTTCGTGCTGAATGTTAAAAAAGAAGAACGCCGAGTGTGTAAAATATAGATTGAAAAAAACTGACGAAAAAGGATTGTTCCAATTATTATTGCGAAAAGATCATAGTGATATTCATGGAAAATATATATTCAAGAAGCAGACCAGACATTCAGTGCATTCGAAGCGAAGGTTTGCAGAATGAAAGAAATGTTGCAAGACTCTTTTTTTTCCGTGTCTGTCGCCGTAAGAATTTCCCTTTTTTCGCCCTTAATGTCAGACGAGACACATGCTATTTTCTTTTGTTATGCGGTACGCTTTTTCAAGTACAAGGGTCCGCGACATTTCTGTCCAATTTCACCTCGGATTTAAACTGAAAATCAATGTCTCGTACGAACTTCCCTGAAATCAATTTGGGTGCTATTTATAACTCGCCTGTTTCTTTCATCTCCGTTTTATGAAAATTCGCAAAATCTACGAGTTTTCGACACAACACTGATTTTTTTCTCCTCTCGCCATACGTTACATCGTTTAAATGCCTTCGTGTTCAAAGATTCACCAAAAAACACAAGCAACTTTATCCACTCGAGATATTATTAATTACCGTCAATAATAATAAATTATTATTAATATATTAATGAATAATGAATGTAACGAAGGAGGGCAAAAACGGCAAAAGCTTCAGAATGTGTTTTTTTCTAACCAACCAGAGGGTCGAGCTACATTTAAAAGTAGAAGAAAAAAACAAATACTCAGTGACAGTTAAAATGTATAAAGTATGAAATACTGCGAGGGAGACCAGCGAAGCTCTGGAAAAGCTTCGTAAAAAATTCATAAAACGATAACAAGCCCGGGAAAATAATGTTGAACAATAAGAAACATTCCCACCCCTTGCATCTGATACTTTTTGTTTGTTCCCCACGTGCTTTCATCTGGGCTGTGGTACACGTTGATTAAATACGAGCTGTACCATGCAAGATTGACGGGTTTCGCCTCCATACAACCTCTTTCAAATCCTTCAACGCCACCTTTATGACCTCTCTAGAGACACATTCTTTTTTCAATCCACGTACAGTTTTTTAAAAAAGTTTCGTCACGACCGAGACGGTCAAAAATTGTGTCTAAATCGAAAATTACAATTTTTCCTTTTTCAAAAAATCCGTGTGAGCTATATCGAACTTTCGACATATTTAAAGTCCCCAATTTCGCATCGTGAGCTAGCCGAAGAAAAAAATTGTCACGATATTTAAGAACAAAGAAATAACGATTGATGAATAATAATAACAGGTATTGAACGAACGAATCTTTTAAAGTTATTTATTTCTTAACTTATAAAGTTATTTCACTTTATACATTCGCGTAATTTTTGCAATTTCCGTGGAAGAATGTTGGTGATATTGACCGGAAAATTCTGGCCAACGTATTTCGTACACGTTGCGACCTTTCATTCCGAAATATCTCAATCGCTTTCGGAGGAAAATTCAAAACCTTCCACCGACGATATCGCCGCGAATTCTTCGCGAATAATTCCCAATCGTTGCGTCTTGCAGAGACGTCATGTTTTTCGTTAATTATTTGCGGGACATTGCGGTAACAATGAGTTTTATCAGAAGCTTTGGCAAAGTAGCTTCTTTGAGATGTTTAGAACGGGTCAGGGTCAGCGAATTTAGCAGGCAAAACGATGAGTGGGTAGTATCGTCGAGATCGTCCAAACATGATTGTTCTATAGATATGTAGAGTACCAGCAATTGAGAAACTATGTGCACGGACTTTGTGTGTGCAACCTGGGGCTACCTCCGCATCATTCAATTAATTCTCTGTTGCTTTACTTATTGAGGCAGCATTGAGTACCTACTTAAGGTACCAAGACGCGCAGTAAGATGCTGGTTCCAGAGCACGTAACAAATTAATGATACGCTAAGATAATTTTTCACTGACCACTCGCACGAATAATAAAATTTAAATATTTCATCGTTGATCCACAACGAGAGTACGATGAATTTTTTTTTATTCCAAATAAATCGCGATATTCTTGTGGCAAACGGTACCGGAGGAGACTCGATTAAATATAAAAACAAATTTTATATATAAAAGCGAAAAAGTCAGCGATGGATCGCCGATCGACGGTGGGTCGGACGGCCACGAATGTCAAGTGATACCGAGCCAGGGTCGATACTCAAGAGGGTGACCGCTTAGCCGCGATGAGCCGGCTGGCTCGTTGAGCGGAAGGTCATTTTTTCAGGGTCTGGTGACTCCCGTGGGATCTCAAACGCTCTTCCGAAAAGACCGATTGTATCGGCACGGGTTTTTCGAAATCTCCCGAGCCTACGTTTGAATTCGATGCAACAGTGCAGAGTGGGAAAGCTGCAGCTTAAGGGGGGCTAAGGTAACTAAAAAAAGGTATGCAGAGAGATGATTAAAAATGAAAAAAAAATTAAGGGGAATGAGTTTCAAAAAAATAATTGAAATATATTGAAAAACTAATTGGAGTGACATTGTTAATTGATTGGATTATAATAAACCGTATGACGATGAGAAAAATAGCTCAAAAAAGGTTCATCGATTGGGAACTTTTATCGGATAATGCTTTTTTCGTTCCAAATTGGTGTGAAAATATAATCGAACGAAGCCTACGACGATGAAGGAGTCGAGACTGTCCGCGAAATCGTGCGACAAATGTGTGTAAACCAAAAGGTGTATGTGTCGCTAAAACTCCGTGACCGAGCTGTCGGATGATTTGTGACCCGTTGAACGACTACGCTACCGACCTTCGACTATATAAATGATCATTTGAAATTTCTCAGAGTCAGATTACACCTCGCAAGTTCCACCCTGAAAGATTTATGAAGATCGATCGTACGGAAATTCAACGACGTCCGCGAAACATCCCTGGAGATTTGATATTTGGAGCTTGCGAGCTTTCAATTCCTACTTTTGTTATCTTCACTATTATTATTATTATTATTATTGTATTATAAAAAAGCTAGATGACGGAAATGACCGTAAAAATAGAATATACATGTATATCATTTTTTTTTTATTATTCGTCAAGAAAATCACACAGCCCAATGGACAAGTATACAATAATCATATAAACAGAGCACATATGTATAAGAGCAATGCCACGTAAACCGGGAATGTCTCCGAGCCTCGATATATCGCCTGTCATCTCATCCGTTTTTTCCAAGATCGTTTTTACATGTACCACAGACTCTCACTCGAGTCGACGATTGCTCCTTCTTTTCCCTTTTTTTTTTGACACAAACGAACCCCCAGCGATGCTCGAAGCCTCGTCGCATCTCCACCCTCCACTCCATCGTACTTGTCGGAATAAAAAAAAAGTGAAAAAAAAAAAGAAATAGCAAACGTCGCACCGCGTTACAACATCAATGACGGAGGAGAGAGGTGATAAAAAGTAACCTCCGTTATCTCGAGGATCGTGCTGAGAATTTTTCGCGAGATTTCGGGTCGATGAATAAAACAACTCGAGTATCGGCGGATTTTTCGTAATTTCCGATACGTTACCCTTTCCCCGACAGGCACACAAACGTACACGCGAACACACTGAGGAATATTTTTCACATTTTTCTTACTTTTTACGGGGTTTTTGCATCCTCCCTTCATCCGCAAATTACGCGGGATACAGGGTATGTCAAAACTCGACGTTAATGAGTTGAAACCAAACTGGGGATGAAATTCCGAGTCGAAATGTATTTTGGTATTTTCTTGTACGACCAAAACCCGAGGAGTTATTAATTGGCAAAGTTTGAGTAGATCGGACGCGCGCTCTTCCCCCTCCGGCGGACGCGGCGCGAGCGCACGCGCTCTGCTCTCGGTCGAACTATTTTAATCAACGACTCAACGGGAATCGCTCGGATCAAAAAATGCTCAAAGACTTTTCGACGTGAAATTTCGTCCCCGATAATTTACCGCTATATTATCAGCATCGAATTTTGGACCACCCTGTATACTCGATCCCTTCGTTCTTTAAAAGCTGCAAGAGACGATACGAGAAATACGTGACGGAATAGGCTCGACAATTCCACCATTTCCGTCGCGTAATACTGTTTTTTTTAAATATTTTTTCAAAAATGTTCTCACACCGTATTTTTTACGTTGTAAAGCTAAATACAACTTGGATAATCGATCATCGAAGTAATGCTTGGAGTACATCAATGTAATAAGCGTATTGACAAATATGGATTGAAATGAATTCGAGCGTTGACGAACGAGGTTTTTTTTTTAATTTTTAATTTAACGCCAATTTTGTATGCACCATCAAAATATACAATACTAACCGGTATATGATGACGGAAACTGCGACGAGACCAACGACGATGGAACTCAGTACAATCGATAATATCGCATAACCAGGCAGAGCTTTTGAAAAATCGAGACAAAAAGAAATCGCAATAATGAAATGTACATTACGTCCATTGTTGCTGGGAGAAGAAACACCTTTTTCACTGTTGAGCAATTCTATTTTTTTTCTCGCTTTTTTTTCACAAAAGAACGGGGGAAAGTCTGGCGAAGTGAAATAAAGAGAAATAAACTGGTTACTCACAATTATCGGGACAGAGAGAACCGTCGAATCCACATTTTGGAGTATCCGGTGGTGGGTCGAGTCGACCGCCCGACCAATGGATACGTTTTCCCGGCACGTATTCGAGCGTCTTGTTCGCCCCGTAATAATTTGCCACGATCTAGAATAGGGAAATGCTATTTCTTGATTTTTCCTTTCGAAATGAAAAACATCCATTTTTTTTCTCGATATATCGCAAAACAGATGTTCAAATGTTGTTTCGTTTTGTTTTGTTTTTTCTTTCAAGAAGAAAGAGATGGTTTGACGATTTTGCAAAATGCTCGAAACGACTGTGTTACTCTATTGTTTTCTCGAAAATTACTATCGTGTTTTATCTTTGAAACGAATCCTCCCCCGAGGAATTTTGTTGCGGTATATATACCTCGAATTTCGAAGTTTCCGGGTCCATATCGAGCAGAGAATAATCCGCTATTCTATCGCCATTCTCGTCTATATTTACGTCTCCGGTTATTCCTGTAACGGATCGTTTACACAGGAGGATCATCGAGAAGTTCATAGGTCACTTTTCGTTATTCCCTCGAGACACATCGCAAGTATTTTTGAAACCGGACAACAAACAATATTATGAACGTCGTCATTCCTATTCGCTCGGATAATCAGTGACAAATGATGATAATATCAGTCCGACGAACAGGTTGCAAACGAGCCACGATAATTATCGATTTTGAGAGATTTTGATATCGAAAAAGCAAGAAATATTCATGCGCGGTGAGATTTTAGAACGGAATTATTGCGATCTTCGCGAAACGGAAAGTGTTTTCTCGCAGAAAATATGATGCACTTGAAAAATTTTGAATGAGATATATTTGAGATCATACTTCCTTAAAATTAAGCAAATTGTGAGAAAAGATGTTTAAGAATAAGAAAATAAAGAGTAAGGTCATGTTAATTTGTTACGAATGTAGTAAATCGATCGCAAAGTGCATCGATCTTTGAAAAAAGTGGTACAGCGATGCTGATTTATCGAGGCGAATAGAGAATTAAAATTGAACGATATTTTTTTTCAAATCCTCATTTTTGTTTCGTCTTTAAAATCCGATGTATATAATTCAATATATATCAGGAGCATATGTATACGAATAACGGTAGAACCACAATATCCAAACCTATAATAGGAGCAACATCAATGACATAGCAATTGCGGACGAGCCAAGCGAGCATGACATTGTTCCAGCATCCATCAATATACATGTGACATATCGAGGGCGAATATGAATGCATCCTCTCTCTCTCTCTCTCTCTCTCTCTCTCTCTGTGTGTGTGTGTAGGTGTGCATGTATGTACCTGTATACTCTGAGGTGTGTTATATTCTCCAGGAGATAGTAATTAATCGTACACGTAGCAGCGTGCTACACATGTGATGAACAATTGTCATGACAATTTCGTTTCAACCGGAACAAACGTTTACGGTAATGTAGATCATGCGCTGCGTACAACTTCCGGCAAAACGTCGATTCACATTATTATGTTCATTGTTATTTCATTGATATTTCATACAGATGAGCTGGGCAAAGTTCGTTAAAATGATCCGTAAAATCGTGAGCGATAAAGAAAAAGATCATCGTAACAAACGACGCCATTTTTATCATCCCAAAGGAAGAATGTAAAGAGAGAGAAAGGGAGAAAGTGAGGAAGAGAGAAAAGAAAGGATCACGAGACTAACCTTTAAAGCTTTTGCCCCACATTCTTCTCGTCAAATTGCCACCGTCGAGATTGATGTCACCGGGCCTCTGGGGCAAACTCTCCTTCAGGGCGAGAGCATAGAGTACAACTGCGTCGTAAAACGCCGTTACGAACGTCGAGACCGAACTATTGCCGAATGTAAAATTATATTTGCTCTCGGCCAATGACTTGACTTCTCGTGAAAAATTCAGGTATTCCTGATTATCCGGCGTGCGAGCAGTCACCGTTAATAACGCCTGATAAGCTTTTCGAGCTTTCTCATTTCTTTCCTCGGTGTCGGCCTCAACGTGCCACGGTTCTTTCGTATTTTTGTCACTGTAACGTCACGCGCCATTTATATCGGCCTTGTTTCATCAAAAGTTGAAAAAAATACTTCTTCGTCACACGCACACATTCGTTGTTCAACCTTGATGAGATTTTTTTTGCCAACTTTTTTTTAGCACTAAAATCTACGGCTCGAAAGGAACTGAACGATAATCAGTATTTTCTGTGATATTACGATGAATTTAAGAAATTAAATTGTAATATTTGTACATTAAATAGCAAAATCACTGTTTTTAATTTTTTTACTATGATAAAAAACAATTTTGGATTAGAGTTTTTGTCGATGTATACATTTGCCAAAGTTTTTCATCGTTTTGTTTTCCAATATCGTTAATGTACTTTTTCATTCGTTTTCATCGTGTGACAGATGTATGCACTTGTGAAAATGCTAGTATTTTCGCCAAGACGTATGGAAATCGTCGAAAATATATTCATCCCCCGGTGACACAAAATTTATGAGTTTATTCCAGAACGAATATAACGTAATCGAAGCTCCAATATTATCTTACGTGATATCGAAATCGAAAAAAAAAATCTGTATTTCACGTCGTGAGAATAATTGCGTCGAGTGAGCCTCGAAAAGGTTTCAATTTTCGTCGACAATTTCCTCTCAAACGCCAAATTTTCGTGTCATTGAAAATAATCAAGTCTCGTGACAAGGAAATTTGATTCCGTGCAAGTTTTGTGAGGAAATATAAATGAATGGAGAGCCGTTTGATAAATACGTGTGAACATAAGTAAGCCCTCATCACATTGGCACTTGTCAGCAGTCCGGAATGATGTTCTCGACAAAACAATCGATAACCCTTTATCGATGACCAGAGAAGATATATCGCACATTGAGAATATGGAGAACACGAGGAATATCTCATTAGATACGGATTGAACGAGAGTGCAAAATCAATTTTGCACCAATCACCCGCAGCTATCGCGTCCACTCGTATTTTACTTCTCGCATTCATTACAGTCTATATATATTTTTTTAAATCGATCAAATAGATCGTTAAATTTCGTCGAACGAGGAAATAAAATTCGAAAAAAAAGAAGACGACAACGAAAATCGTAAAAATAGTCGAAATCCTCTCTCATCATCGATGCAAGTATCATCGAGATGTACGTGTACCGTTGCAATAAAAAAAATTCTAAAAGAAAGAGTGCGTGCGTAAATCCTCGAAGTTTCAAGACTCACCTGGTCGAGAGCTCGATGGAGAAGAAAACATACTCTCCGGAATCGACCATTCCAAGCTCTTCGGCTGCCAATAGTATCTCTCGTATCGTTGTCGCATTTGCACACATTACGACGACTGAAACATAGACGAGGAGAAAAAGTGTGTAGAAAAAATCGTTGATTCGTGGTCGTCTGAAATTCGAAATAAAAACACAAGTGTCACGTTGGCGGGTTTCGAACGAGACACGGGGTTGTTTTATTTTTAAAATTCTTTTTTGCTCCATTTTTTTTACGAATGTCACACATCCCCAAGGTGATCTGGACCAAGGAAGAGAGGTCTTCGAAATTAACCCGTATTCTCAGTATGCTCATAACGGTAGAGACAAAAAGATGAAAATGACGTAAGATGATTAAACTCGACAGGATTTCAGTAGCGATGACGTCTCGAATTGTACCTCCGGGAAATAAAGACTTTTTCAGCTGAACTATGCAACGACGAGGGACGCGGAGACTGCATAGTTTCCACAATTGTCATGTGTACACAATGTTGATAATATAATAATACAAACAAGTACCTTCGACGATATACGAAATTAGAAATTTGAGATAAACGTGTCTTAAAAAAATCTTGCAAAAAACAGTTAAAAGTCTCACATCGTGTCGGAATTGGATGACACAGCAGCGACGGTTGACTGAATCTCGAAAAAAAATAAAATGGAAGAATAAGAGAAAAAAAACTAAAAAGTATCGAAAAATGTGTTTCTATATACACTTTGCGAATTCGATGCCAAAGAAGTTACCATCGCGACTTTCATGGCGAAAAAAATCTCGCGTTGAAAATCACGAACGCGTTCTGTACTATGCACTTTCCTTGTTTCAGAGTTTATTAGTTGGAGGCTTTTATCATTTATTTGCCCACATCGTTAAATGCTGTGATTTATTTAGCTTTACAATTGTGTCGTCTGATTTTTTTTTAACCGAGATTGAAATCTTTCCTCTATTGAGCTGAATATTTCTCGAAGGAAGAATACAACTGGAAAAGACACTTGGAGGGAGCTTTTAAAGCGTGTGTGCTGTTGATTTCTCTAGTCATTTTTCGAGTGAGTAAAGAGCGATGAGATTAGAGGATGAGTCGCAAATCCAGTTGTGTATTTAGTCGTCACAATGGATAAATATAGTAAAGACTAGAGGAAGTCAATCTCGGAGAAATATGCGGTCGAAATTTTCTCATCATTTTACTTTTCATTCATCCTTTTTTGCCCGCGAAATTCATTATTTTCTTCGTGCAACTCCTGTTTTCCAGCGGCCTCAATTTTCAAGCGCCATTTAGACATCACGAACGTATTTCGAATGAAAATGTACAAAGCAGCGTTTGAGGCATGAGAAAAAAAGAAACGTGGTATACGTCGATCATTCACTTGTCATCGTCGCCAGACGCTAAAAACTGCAAGCTCAACGTCGCGGTCTTTTTAAGCTCTTAAAGCTCCTCGCTCGCACTGTGACATGGCTACAAATCCTTCGTTATTACTTTTTGCCGAAAAAAAGGGTCTTGTAAACAATATGCCTTGTGTCTATTTGAGTTCTTCACATTTTTTTCATTTTGCAATTATATTTCTTTCGTTGTAGGACGCATGGATAATTTGATCAATAAAACGAGACATTTTTTGTCCGCGTATTGATTTTTGATCATACGACTGATCGATGGACCGAGAGAGGGAGAAGGACAGAACTCGGGACTAAAAGTTGTTACCTTTTAAATCCGTCACCTATTAAATCCTTTGTTATTACTTTTTGCCGAAAAAAAGGGTCTTGTAAACAATAAATACATACTACAAGGAAAAATTCACACGCAGACGAAATATGCCTTGTGTTTATTCGAGTTCTTCACATTTTTTTCATTTTGCAATTATATATCTTTCGATGTAGGACGCATGGATAATTTGATCGATCAAACGAGACATTTTTTGTCCGCGAATTGATTTTTGATCATACGCCTGATCGATGGACCGAGAGAGGGCGAAAGACAGAACTCGGGACTAAAAGTTGTCACCTTTTAAATCCGTCACCTATTAAATCCTTTGTTATTACTTTTTGCCGAAAAAAAGGGTCTTGTAAACAATAAATACATACTACAAGGAAAAATTCACACGCAGACGAAATATGCCTTGTGTTTATTCGAGTTCTTCACATTTTTTTCATTTTGCAATTATATTTCTTTCGATGTAGGACGCATGGATAATTTTATCGATCAAACGAGACATTTTTTGTCCGCGAATTGATTTTTGATCATACGCCTGATCGATGGACCGAGAGAGGGCGAAAGACAGAACTCGGGACTAAAAGTTGTCACCTTTTAAATCCGTCACCTATTAAATCCTTTGTTATTACTTTTTGCCGAAAAAAAGGGTCTTGTAAACAATAAATACATACTACAAGGAAAAATTCACACGCAGACGAAATATGCCTTGTGTTTATTCGAGTTCTTCACATTTTTTTCATTTTGCAATTATATTTCTTTCGATGTAGGATGCATGGATAATTTGATCAATAAAACGAGACATTTTTTGTCCGCAAATTGATTTTTGATCATACGACTGATCGATGGACCGAGAGAGGGAGAAGGACAGAACTCGGGACTAAAAGTTGTCACCTTTTAAATCCGTCACCTATTAAATCCTTTGTTATTACTTTTTGCCGAAAAAAAGGGTCTTGTAAACAATAAATACATACTACAAGGAAAAATTCACACGCAGACGAAATATGCCTTGTGTTTATTCGAGTTCTTCACATTTTTTTCATTTTGCAATTATATTTCTTTCGATGTAGGATGCATGGATAATTTGATCAATAAAACGAGACATTTTTTGTCCGCGAATTGATTTTTGATCATACGACTGATCGATGGACCGAGAGAGGGAGAAGGACAGAACTCGGGACTAAAAGTTGTCACCTTTTAAATCCGTCACCTATTAAATCCTTTGTTATTACTTTTTGCCGAAAAAAAGGGTCTTGTAAACAATAAATACATACTACAAGGAAAAATTCACACGCAGACGAAATATGCCTTGTGTTTATTCGAGTTCTTCACATTTTTTTCATTTTGCAATTATATTTCTTTCGATGTAGGACGCATGGACAATTTGATCGATCAAACGAGACATTTTTTGTCCGCGAATTGATTTTTGATCATACGCCTGATCGATGGATCGAGAGAGGGAGAAAGACAGAACTCGGGATTAAAAGTTATCGCGCGAGTTGTCATTCGTACGAGAGACAATTCGAATTCTAGGGGGAAGAAAAAACATATAAATAGCGAGTGAATATTATCGACGATTCATTGTGCTCATCTATAAAACATGGCAGACTGGAGTCGCCTACGAATATCACATTCATCATTACGAGCTGTGAAACTCTGTCCCGAAGCATAAACATTTATACGCCTCGAATCGTAAATGAATCTCTCGTCTTTTTACGACTTTGGAGCAAATGCAAATTTTACGCACATACGAAAGACTCGTCGTTGACCAATTTCAAAGGTTATACATGTATTGTATACGTATAATGTTTTAAAATTGACAAAATGACAAAAAAAAAATTGTCTCTTTGATAATTTCGACTTTTACTCTCAAGTGAATAGTCGAAAAGTAACATGGATCTGAATACTAATTTATTCCGCATTCATACTTGAAAAAATCATTAATCAATTTCAACAGAGTTGAGTCACCGCGAAATCGATCGAATGATTTTTCGCTTCGTCATCCGATGAACCCCGGACGTGAAAATGACAGGCATGCGCATTCGTCAAAGATAAAAATGAATCATGCACCCTCATAATTTATGAAAAATCGTGCTGACGCAGAAAAAAATCACATTTCCTCCGATCAAGGATGTTCGTCCTTGCGTACACATCGCTTCACGTCACAGCCAGTTCTATACATGCACTCGTCTGGACCAGAGGCTGTCTTGCGAGGATGTGACATCGCCCGAGTCGCTCTCCAATTGGCCCACGTTACATGAATTGATGTATAACACGAAGATTGACGCAACCAGCAGTGCAAACGAATCTTCCTCGTAGGACGAAAAAATGACGAAAAAATACTCGAGTATCTGACAATCATCAAGTTTTTTTCGCAAGTCATTGGGACCTGCGATATTCTCAAGACACTGATGTACTTGAAACAACAACGAAACATCCTTTTCTGTGTTATTAATATTCCTCAAGAGCAATAATTATCGTCCAAGGAAAATCTCAAGTAATTCCGAAGACACGAGAAGAAAAAAGTGGCCAAAGATCGAGTCGCCCATACGAACAAGAAAAAGGATGTGCTGTCTCGTAGGGGAGCAGAGGGTGGAATAAAAGACATATTTCTCATTCGAGCTAAAGGAGCACAGTCGTGAAAACGGGGTCTCTTCAGACGCAAGGGACTTACCCCAGACTCGTCCGAGGATGTCGCTCACGACTCCGCGATCTACGAAAAACAAAATACAACGAGATGAGACGATCGAACTACCCAAAGATTTTAAAGAAAAAAAAACAACGACAGAGATTTCCACTAGAAAAAAAGTAAACCTGTTTTTCCGCGGGAAAATTTTTCTCCCCCTGGCGGACGATAAATTTTCTTTCGTTCTCAATCCGTAAACGAAGAACATGTGCGAGGAACAACGAGTGGAGGTTAAGAAAGATGAATTATTCAATTATCATATGATTACGAGAGGGCGCAGGGAATGATCCATGATCCTGCGTTGTCCTCAACGACACACACGACTCTCTGGTCAATTTTGCAAGGAGACGGTGTAATGTTTCATTATTTTTAGGACACGTGACGATAGAGGATCTCTGACGTAAAAAATAAAATGAAAATTCCGCATAGAATTTTTGCGACGTTGAACAAAAATTTGCTTGGCATTTTTCGTAATCGAGATAAAAAGTGCATCGATGAACATCCCTGAAATAAAATTTTGAGAGACAAATTTTGGTTGCCGCGTTGTCGAAAAAAATCGTTGGATAACCGAAGTAACTGTGTGTTTTCCGATAACAGCAAAAGTCAACAGACAGCTCGAGCTTATTCTCTGTCAAATCGTTCTTACGTGCTACCCTTCGTCCGGAATTATCATCGTTCGCGCTACCCTAAACGATCAAGCATCTGCTTTTGGCTGCTCGAGGCGTTCGTCGAGTGTAATGGCATTTGGGGGAAAACGGGATTATTTCCATCATTCCCTAAAGTAACACAATCGTTATTGCTGCGATGAAAAAGTGAACAACTCCGTTTGGTCGATTGATTGTTTTATTGACAAAAATCGTACAGCTTTAGCACGCGTTCCGCGTACAAAAAAATCTATTTTTTTTCAATGATTTTTCAAAGAAATTTCGCAAGACAAACTTTGCTGAGAGCTTCTCGGGATTATTATAACCGAGAGGCATCAAGTTTTTTTCCAAACCGTTTTTCTAGTCAAGATGTACGAACATTCCGACGAATGGAAGCTGTTGCTCCTGTATACGTGAAGTATCCTCGAAGATCGATAAATCGTTGAGGAAATTGAAAATAAGAAGGGTGAAACAACCCCCAACGCATTCGCAAGACAAATCGAATTTACAGTCAAGATCGAGTTTACACGGATAAGAGAAAAGACATAGAAAGAGAGAGAGAAACTTACTCCTGGCGGACTGAGAAATGAAGGTGAGTAGCTTTCGATAGTCTTGAAGGCTGGTAGTTTCCTGGTTGAAGCTTCGATACATCGGTGTCTGGTTGAGAGCTGTAAAAACAGCGCTGAGGGTGAAGTGGCACTCGGAATTTCCACGACTGCTTTCGATCGCGTGATTGTGATAAAGAAGACCGGCGGTAGTCCAGCCGAAGCCTTGTAATATGTGCCTGAGTGCTTCGCCAACCAGACGATGAGAGCCCATCATTCTCGTCAGTGTCGGGTAGTGTTCGTCTTTATGACGAAATGCATCTGCCTGAGCACCGGCTGTTAGTACCGGTATTCCCCAAGCACCCGCGTATCTCGCAACCGGAGCGATCACGTAATCGCACACGGGTCCCAAAAACGCGTCTGTTTGACCGACGACAGGATATTCAAAAGCCAGACAGGAACGGATATATTGCAAATAATTAAACGAATTAATCAAGCCGGCAAACGCTACTCTACTTTCTGGACTACCTTAATCATCCATACGTCACAAAAGATAACCAAGCGCAAACCAAAAAAATGCCATTTTTTCGAAACGCCAATGCCAAAAAGCCAAAAAAACTACGTGTGAGTGGATTTGAGCTGCGGTAGATTGTTCAAATCCTCCAGGGTGGATTGTTTTTACCCACTGGAAGATCTTCCTAATTGTTCGATCAATCGTATGACCTAATAATTGCCATTCGTTGATCCTCTGCACTTATTTTAGCTTCTTAGTGAAATTGCATGAGCAGTGCCCTTTTCTAACCTGTTGATCGGTTTCTAGAGGCTACAAGGCGCTTAAAAGGACGTAGTGTATGGACTGTTGATGTTACTTATACTGAAACCACCGAAAACTGTTATCCCAACTCTCATTTTTCCTCATGCCAGCATGAACCAAGTTGGCACGTTTTGTACCAAAGATGGAGGAGCTTTCCGGGCAAACTAATAATTGCTATTCGTTGATCCTCTGTACTTATTTTAGCTTCTTAATGAAATTGCATGAGCAGTGCCCTTTTCTAACCTGTTGATCGGTTTCTAGAGGCTCCAACGCGCTTAAAAGGACGTAGTGTATGGACTGTTGATGTTACTTATACTGAAACCACCGAAAACTGTTATCCCAACTCTCATTTTTCCTCATGCCAGCATGAACCAAGTTGGCACGTTTTGTACCAAAGATGGAGGAGCTTTCCGGGCAAACTAATAATTGCTATTCGTTGATCCTCTGTACTTATTTTAGCTTCTTAGTGAAATTGCATGAGCAGTGCCCTTTTCTAACCTGTTGATCGGTTTCTAGAGGCTACAAGGCGCTTAAAAGGACGTAGTGTATGGACTGTTGATGTAACTTATACTGAAACCACCGAAAACTGTTATCCCAACTCTCATTTTTCCTCATGCCAGCATGAACCAAGTTGGCACGTTTTGTACCAAAGATGGAGGAGCTTTCCGGGCAAACTAATAATTGCTATTCGTTGATCCTCTGTACTTATTTTAGCTTCTTAGTGAAATCGCATGAGCAGTGCCCTTTTCTAACCTGTTGATCGGTTTCTAGAGGCTCCAACGCGCTTAAAAGGACGTAGTGTATGGACTGTTGATGTTACTTATACTGAAACCACCGAAAACTGTTATCCCAACTCTCATTTTTCCTCATGCCAGCATGAACCAAGTTGGCACGTTTTGTACCAAAGATGGAGGAGCTTTCCGGGCAAACTAATAATTGCTATTCGTTGATCCTCTGTACTTATTTTAGCTTCTTAGTGAAATCGCATGAACAGTGACTTGTTCTAACCTGACGATCGGTTTCTAGAGCAGGCTACAACGCGCTTAAAAGCACGTAGTGTATGGACTGTTGATGTAACTTATACTGAAACCACCGAAAACTGTTATCCCAACTATCATTTTTCCTCATGCCAGCATGAACCAAGTTGGCACGTTTTGTACCAAAGATGGAGGAGCTTTCCGGGCAAACTAATAATTGCTATTCGTTGATCCTCTGTACTTATTTTAGCTTCTTAGTGAAATCGCATGAACAGTGGCTTGTTCTAACCTGGCGATCGGTTTCCAGAGCAAGCTACAACGCGCTTAAAAGCACGTAGTGTATGCACTGTTGATGTTACTTATACTGAAACCACCGAAAACTATTATCCCAACTCTCATTTTTCCTCATGCCAGCATGAACCAAGTTGGCACGTTTTGTACCAAAGATGGAGGAGCTTTCCGGGCAAAGTATTGTAAATGATCACTGCACAGAGGTTACTTTCCACTACATCCCCTTGTATACCCCACATTTCTCACGAAATCGTGTCTGACGAAAGTCTAAATCACAAAGATGAAATTTTCGATCGATCTTCCTGCTACTATAATCTGCGACCGGAAACTTTGCGATAAAATGTGTGTTTGGTTATTTTGTAATGTGTGTGTTTGTGCAAAAATGTTCAAAGCCTACCGATTGTAAAGCTGGAAACCTAATAATCGGTGAAGTGTATTCTTGATTGACGTTCAAAAAAAAAACTTTCTACAATAAACTCGAAATAAATCATTTTAGACAAAAAACAATCTCTCTCAGATTAATTCCCGAGCCTATCTCCGCTTTCCAGCGCGGGGCGAGCAGCAACAGGTGCTACGTCATGCGTGATAGTCGCTCAAGAGAGCAGAAATTATGCTGATGTAAAGACAGCCCATTGATCCGAATTTAGCCAGAGATATGAATTTTAATATCTAGTCAATGACCTTTATGAAATTGAATTATTTATTAGCTGATAAAATTTCTATCAAGACACAAGTAACTTACAATTTTTCCTACTTGAAGACAAAAACCATTCGACAATTACAATTTTGCGATAAACGACTTCGTGGGAGCGTCGAACTGATGCAGCTCCGTCATATGAGTACTAAATTCTCCGAATCGCGAAATAAATCCGAATACATTAATTTATAAACGCCGATATATCTAAAAATCAATTTCGTATATGATCTTTGTTGCCTGTTACTATAATTCCAAATAATCTATAACATTTTTCTAAATACAACGGCTGAATCGAAGATACTACGTCACCTAAATTCTCGTTGTAATGTGAATTTTTTTTAATTCGTAGTATATTTGTAGATCGACGAAGTAAATCGAAAATCCCAAATCCCACCGTTCGTTTTCGATGCTACGACGGAAAACTTTGCACTTTTGTGCAACAATGCATTCGCGATGTGCACAGTATTGTTATCGGTTTCATGTGCACGTAGCACAAGGGAAATCGAGGTCACGTGATGTTTGTGATAGACTCACGAGTGGAATCTGCTATCGTGCATAAAAAGCTAATCAAGTCAACATCGACCCCCAAAGTCCACACGCTGCAGCTGGAATTCACGAGAGATCTCATCCCTCGTGATTTCGAGAACGTGTTTCATACGATTCATCTTTGTGGGATGATCTCTCGTACACGCGTTGATGTCACAGACCTTCAATGACATAAATTTGAGTCAGGATACTTCGAGGCGGCGTTAAATCGCGGAAAATTTGCAATTTTGCAACGAAAAGTTTGTCGATGGACGAAAAATTGTTTCCAAAAAAATTGCTCGTGATTGAGCCTACAGAAATTGGTGCTGCAATATGGAAAACGTTTCCGCACCAATTGTCCGATATTGCGAGAGAGAAAATTCGAGATTCTATTTTTTTTTTTTCTATATTTTCATTTTGAATTTCTCAATACAATATGGAAACACCTACGCAAAGTTGGGTCTCGTACAATACCACGATTTTAGCGAAGGAAAAATATATTTCGTTTCGGACGACGACGATCCTCCGCTCTGAAACAAAATGGCTTCTTCCATAGATGCTGTGTATGCCAGAGCAGGCAATACGCGTTTGAAATTGAAAGGAAAAAAAGGCAACGAATAACAAGAAAATGTCTCGGTCTTTTCTCTGAAACTCGTCAGCGATACTCGACAATGATGTAGCTCTGATGTTAAAAAAAAGTGAGAATATTCCTCGAGATGATTTTCAAAAGAAAATGTCACCCTCGTCAGTAGCGAATATTCGAAAAACTGGAAATTTTATCCGAATTATTTACTTCCCCGTTGAAAGCTCAGCTCGGTTCACCGAAGACTAGTCATAAGTTGGGTATTGCGAAAAAAATGTATTTTTTCGTGGACAGTTCGAGATTCTCATTTTACTGAATGATCTTGTATGCGAATGGGATATTTATTCGTTCAGAGCTCCGTTCAATATTTGCCAAGGATCTACAAAGCTTTCAATGAAGATTGAACCAATACAGGAAAAGTACAGCGAGCCGGAAGAGAGAGAAGGAGGAAAATAACGAAATGCAACTTCTATACATAAACACGCTATTCGACATGAACCAACATGGGTTTGCGCAGTTCTCCGCTAAATCAACCTATTCGTTCAAATACGTTGGGAAACAGCTCCCCCGGAATACGAGAAAACTTGACCCGATGCTTCAATTTCGAGTGGACATAAACACACCACTTGCGAGGAGATTTATTGGTCCAGTAAAAAAAAAGTTACGACAAACCGAATCTCGATGCCGGAAATGTTGTACTCTGATAAGGAAACAAAGCTAAAAGCTGGGATCGAGGTATTTAACGTGGAGCGTACGGCAAAAAACATCGTTTTTTTTTCTCATATTCCGTCGACTTTTCACGTGAATGAAAAATCCCAGCCCCCAATCGATCCATCGAGAGTTTTTTCTATGCTTCCCAATTTTTCATGCTACCCACAGTCGCTTCGTTTCTTTTCGTTAGTTCACTCGTAAATCCTCGCGCGCAACTGTACCAACGATAAATTCCCTCATCGCCGAACTCCCTTTTTCGGCAGATTGATCGCTTCCTCTCCGTAATACGAAAATACTCGGGTGTTTATGAGTAACAGGAAAACAGATTATAGGAAGATGCGACTATAAAAAAGAATGATTGCTCCTCTCGCTACCCACCGCCCCTTCGCCCTCCATACGAACTTACTTCTACGCCGACTTTCACTTCGTGGCACACCCACTGTGAAAGCCCAATCTATTTTTCCGACTCCTGCATGTCCACCCTTATCGCGTTTCCACCCGGGGAAAAACAGCAGCGTAGTTATGAAATCTTCTCCGTGAACTCACATTACCTCGTCGCTGTTCCTTTTCCTTATATCGCTCCCTGTACTCTTGCACCGTGAGATTGTCAAAATTCGTTTGGTTCTATTTTATAAACTATGAATGATCATTCGCGGTATCCGCTGCCGGCGAAAGTTTCACGAGTTCGAAGTCCGCCCCGCGAGGGTATGTAATTCCCGCAGTTGGGTAAAAGTTTCGAACGCGTAAACCTTTCGGACTTTCGGAAAGTAATCTTGGAGAAAAATGAAAGGGGTATTAAGTACGGGCAAAAACAACAGGAAATAAATTTGGAAAGCTTCCAGAAGGTTGTGAAACAGAGCGAGAATCGTATGCTCCGTTGAACGCTCACGGTGCTGGGCACGATCGCGAGAGTTCGTCCTGCCGTTGAAAATATATGGCAGGAAATTGGAATATTTTTCAGGACGTTCGTAAATTCGTACCGGGACTGCGTGCAAAAGTTCAACGGGATTGGATCGACCGCCGGTACTTTTGGACATGAAAAACCTTCGATTCTTCGTCGAAACGCATGGGACCTAGCGAAATTGCCCGATGGAGACTTGGTTATCTTTTTTACCAACGGTTGAAGACTCGGTAACGGGTAAAAAACTTTTTCGACAGGATTCATCGAAGCGTTATAATTATTTGGGGGGGAAAAACCAATTAGATTGATCGTCTCTTTGACGAGATGTGACGAATCGAACGAAAGCGCGCAGCAATTGATGCGATTGCAGCGCCCTGGTCCGCAACGCGGTGGAGTATCGCGAGTCAATCGGGGAGAGTGACGCAGCGACGCAGGCGCGTCCGCGGTATTGCCAACTGCTGAAATGGAAAATGGCCATAGCGGACGACCCACCGTTCTCTTCGTTCCTCGTTTTATTTTCATTCCCTCGGAAGTTAATGGAATTATTGCTTAAACAACTGCGAAAGAGCCGTAAAAGGACGGAGTTGATCTCAAAAGCGGCGATGCACAGAGATAGTACGATGGAGAAAATAGAGTCTCTGATATCTTTTTGACAACGCCGAGAGAGTCGAGTTTAATATCGGCATTTTTTATTCCGACGTATCTTAAAACGTTATTATGAGCGCTTTCGGGAATTCACAGCTTACATCCCGGAAACAACGCAACATTTTTTGTAAACTCGATAGTTGCTCGATGTCTTTTTTTTATCTCTGAATGAACAAAAGGAAACATCGTTGAAAAAAAAAGACCTAATGCTAGTCGATTTTTCGACAATTTTTTCCCAATCGATCGTTAATGAAACGAGATGACTGTAACTTTTTTGTCGTACAAATTCTCGGTGGTACGAAAGCACATGCATATACCCATTTTTTTCACTCGCACCTGGAAAAATTTGCGTATGAAATTCTCGTGTTTATACAAAACTTACTTCGAGCCATTCGTCATTTCGATTAAAAGTATGAATATCATCAATATTAGATTTACCGAGTAAAGATCAAGAGAGATTGCATGCAACGAACTTATAACCGAACTTTGAGTGGCTTTGAGTTTATAAGTATACACGAGCGTAGAAGACAGCTCGTCTTTCTGCTTGCTCTCGGTGGGTATGAGTGATTCGGTAACAACCAACGAATTTATTCAACCGAGAAGATTCGTAATTCGCCAACTTTACGAGAGCAGGCCAGAATTTATCGAACCGAGAATGGTAATTTGTTTTCAATTTTCGTCTCACATATGCGATTAAATTATATCGAAGAAAATTTGCTTCCCGTCGGATTTGTAGCCAGGAAAGTTCAACGTAATCCATGCATCATCGAAAATCGTCCAATTTCATGAAATTGGAGACGCGAGGTCCTTGTGCCAAAGTAATTTGTCAACGAGCGTTAAATTTCCTGCACGGAAATTCAACATGCAATATTGCATATTATACCTACATGTATGTGCGTCAATGAAATATTCATTTTTACTGAACAAAAACTATGTAATTGAAAATTTTATTTTCAAACTATGAAAATTGTCCAATAATATGTTGTTTTTTTTTTACATTATTATCCGCTTTAATGCGTTTTATTTATCACCCGACTCGTCACAACAAATATTCCTTTCGTTCCTTCGTCTCTCTCGTGCGTGTGCACATTTTTATCGTGTACAGTATATACGTGTCTTGTCTTCGAGCGAAATACTTTATTAGCGATGCCGAGTCTCCAATTATCAGCATCGAAACAATTAAACATCGCAAGCAATAAGGGAGGAAGAAGTTGAGAGAAGAAAGACGAAGTGGACGAACAAGGCGAAGAGGAAAAAGAAAAAAGAAGAGGAGAAAAGTTGACAAATGTTGACAGCAAAGCTCGCAAAGTCTAAGGGTTTAATTGACCTGCAGAAAAGAACGAGCTCTCTTCGAGTCTCGTACGTTAGGCGCAATGCCGTAATTAAACGGAATTAAAGAAATATTCAAGAGAGAAGCCAAGTGTCTCACGGGCATGAGGAATTATAAGAAGTATCTGGGCATTTGTTGCGATAGATGTCATCGCCGCCGCGTCGAGACTCATTCTCCGAGACTTTGGTTGACTGACCGCTCTCTTCTCCCTTTTCTCTCTATTTGCAGCTGCAAAACGTTTAAGCCGATTACGTCAACTCCAGTGAGAGCCCCGCCAAACGAAAATAGTTGTTTTTTTTCATACGTTTACACGGAGTTCAATAGAATACACGATAAAACAGGGAAATAAATGTCCGCGAGTGGAAAAAAATGACTGCAAATTGGAGTAACTTCGACGTTTGTGTTTATCAGCGGACCTTGATTGGCGAACGATGTGGGTGCAATTATGATGAACGAAAAACGAGAAAATACCTGCGTCTATGCGTGTATAAAATAGATATTGGATAGACATTTTAGCTTTATTACCAAAATTCCGTTTGCATTCTGATGCTCGCGTATGTTTAGTTTTTGCTTGAATTTTACCTTTTTTTTGCGTTTTCTTACTGAAACTTCGAGTTTTCGCGAAAAACTAGACGAGTTTTGTAACGGGCGGAAAATTTGCGATGGAATAGGCTGTTGAACTGTCGAAAATTAGGAAAAAAAATGTTTCGTAATTTTTGGCTACTTTTCGAGAATCACCGAAAAACCGAAATTTCGAAAGGCCATAACTACGTTGTAAATCACGTTACGTAGATCTTTTGGGCGTGTTTTGGAAAGCCCTCGAGTAGACTTAAAAAACGGTGAAAGTTAAATGTCGATAGCTAAATTCCTTCACTCTCAAAATCGATGTTGAAAATTCGCAAAAAAAACGCAAAGGGGTATGTATGGGAAAATTGGCAAAAATCGATGGTCCTATTTAAAAAATCTGCCAATAATCGAAAAATCAAGATATCAACGTGAACCAAACGGCATTTCATAGCCTCAACAATTGCGAAGAGAATAAGCGCAAGTTCGGCTGTCTATCTCAAACGAAAAAAAAATGGCAATCATTTTAGTAAACCAACTCAATCCGGCAAAAAATGATGAAAAATTTTTTATTTCAAAAATGATTTTCAATGGTCTATATCGACATATTTTTTCCCGCTGATTACGAAACACATCGGTATTTCATCGAAAACCCAATATTTCGATTCGAAAATGCAATAATAAGAATGTTATCAATTAATTTCAAATTAAGGCCCCGCGATATTGCGATTTTTCGATATTGCTTTTACCGTTGAAAAATTTCGTGTTTTGTCATTTTCTCATTTCCATTGTGTCTAGAATTACTCGATTATTGAATCTTGACCCAAGATACTCGAAAGCTCAGCTTTTATAATCCATCGACGGCGGTACGATGGAAAAAAGTTCCGCCGAAAGTTGATCCGCTGCCGATGAGAAAGCCGATGCTCGGTACTTGAAATTATAATGAATTATAACGCCAGATGGAAGATTTAATAAGCGAAGGAATATAGGACAGAACCATGTACTTTTATCGCCGAGGAAACTCCTCAGGTCGTGAAGAAACTTTTGGCCTGATACTGCTGGCCTGCTCGTTACGAGAACTCTTCTCTCGTCTTAATTATCGTTATATCATCGACATTCCCGTCTAGTACACACACTAACAGCCCAGAGATAGTGTCACCATTTGATCGCCGGATACTGCTAAATCTTGTCTAGCCAGCAAAATAGAATAATATATACAGAGTGTCCATTTCCAATCAGATTCAGACGAAAATTAAAGAAGAAACGAAACCCTGACCAATTATCGATAAATAGAATTGCCATAAAAAATCCTGACAAGCATCAAAGCATTTTTAATTACAAGCCGGTGAGTAGAATTTTGAAGCCGAAATTTCATCGCGACTCTAGATTAACATTTTTTAAATTAAATACATTGATTGCTGTTAAAGAAAAAAACGCTACATGTATTGATCTGTATGCGTGATCATCCTTAGCGCAAGGATCTTATTCCTTCCACAGGATTACTGGCAAATAACATGGCACTGTAATGCTCCTTCGTCTTTCCTCCCTCCTCCTCTCTCGGTCCAGACAGAAAACCCTCGCCTATAGTTTTGCAGTCGCCACTTTGTCTTGTACTTCTCAGTTTTCTCATCTCCGAGACTCTGTCGCTCATCTCTCTAAAGACACGCAACCGTTTATTCGAGCCTTTTTTCCCAACACGTATAAGTGCATGTTTTTTGCCACATCTTTCTTGAGAGTTTGCGAAATTTCAAAGTTTCTCTCCTTTCATCGATGTTAATTGTGTATCGAGGGATTTATTAATCTAAATAAAAATTGCATACGCTATATCAAGCGAGAAGAAAAAAAGCTAAAATTCATTATCTCGTAAAATGAGGAATCAAATTCGAGCAACGTTATTGTCGAAATTAATTATCGACTTCAAACGACACGCGAATTTTTCTAAATAATTTCCCATTGTAACTAATTCGAAATGAGAAAAATGAAGACTTCAAGAATATCTAATTTGAAAGCTCCGCGCTTTCTTTTCCATCCTCCTCGTGTAAAATCAAACTACATCAATCAATTACTTAATTTTCGATTTTCACCTCGACGAAAATAACATACTATTCTCGTTTGAAGAGCCTCGGGATTTTCTCAATGACTGAATAAGTTTGGAAATGACGGATTACCTTCAGCAACTTTTAAAGTATAATTGAATGTACGCAGATGTGCGTATCCGGAACGTTGAAAGCCTCGCAATTTTACCGCACAATTTTGTGATTTCTTGCAACACGAGCCTCCTATCGCAACGTGAAAATCCGATTCTCTCTGTTTCAACGCGATTTCTCGATCATTAATTTTTCGAACGTCAAACGCCGTGCACACATGTCACCAATGACAATTCTACTTTGCAGAGTCGAGAATTCATCCCCTTCAGATTCCATCAGAGTTAAAGCTAAAACCCTCGATGATGAACATACATTCCTAAACCTCTCGATACTTTTTGAAGCAACTGCGATAAATTATCACGTACTCTGTTGCGGTGCAATTTTATCGACACGCGACTGCACACATCGTGAATGCGAATGTATGTACGGATTTGCGTCATGTTTTTCAAACGATTTTTATCCATTCCTATTCTCGAAAAACGCTGTACGAATATCACGCGATTTTTCTTGAACTATCTTGACAAATTATCCTGGCAATCGACATTTTCCAAAAATTCAATAAAACGTCCAAGTTTAAGAAAACTTTTGGACCATAATTTTAACTGAAATTGGTCCATGGCAGGCTAGAACATTGCTGAACTATTAATCAAAATGGAATGCCCCAGCTTGCCGCAAATCGAAGAAACATAATTATTCCCCGTCAAATGCTTTCCGACTCTAAAATCCGTAGGCTCAACAGGCTTTATCCGAGATCACAAAAAGCGAAAGCTTTTTCGTAATTTCCGTGAAAAATCGTAAAAACTTGGCACTTTTTTGGTTTCTCGTTTCATAAATTAATTTCACATCCCTGCTGTTGAAATAAAAATTTTTTTTACGTCTTCACTAAACCAGCTGCGACGGGTAAAATTGCCGAGAAGCATCAAAGAGCAGATTAATAAAAAAAAGGCCATCCTCTCTCAATAGTGCAATTATCGAAAATTTGCAAGCAATAAAATTTATGATCGAAGGAAATGGACCTGCTATACGATTGATGTAGAAATCAAAAGCTGCGAGGGGGCCATAAGTGCTTGAACATTGCGAGTCTCGATGATTGACGGTTATTTTCCATCCCGGTAGAGGGCCTTTGCTGGACACAACTGCTTTAATGGCCAGACTGACGGCAGGTAAAATCCTGGACAGACTTTGCTCGTGATGTGGATCAGCCGGTGCTATAACGGCCAATTTCACATTTCCTCTCGTATGGCTCGCGGTTCCGGTGAAACCGGAAGTAACGTTTTTCGATGCTCCTGCAAATGCAGCACTACCGAAGACACTCGAAAGAAACACCAAGGAAAAAGTCATTAGCGTGCACAAAGAGCGAAAAGTTCGTCTGTTCTTCGTAGACGAATTTTCGCACATTTCGCTCGTCCTTCCGTCAATGAGCGCCATCTTCGACGAACTTGATTTCCCCTCTAAATGATAAAAGTACAGCACATCGTACGGCACGTCGATGGAATTTTTTTCACTACCGGAATTCGTCAATCGATGAAACGCTCGTTATTTTCGCGCTCGGCGTCGTCCATTTTAAAACCGGAAGTCCTTCGAGGCAACACCTCCTCGAAATGCGAGGATAAATCTTTTGCTTCCATCGAATTTTATGCTCGATCGATTCGATGTGTTTTCTCATCGGGAGCTTCTCGTTATCAAATTAACCCTCGTGTCCTTCTTCGACGGGAAAAATTGCGGGACTTTGATGAAAAAAAAAATTGATGCACTTTTGTACGACTCGCTGCTCGAGGTCGTATTTTTGCGATGAAATCTCGCAATGGCGAAACACGTAATTTCGACTTCCGCTTTTTTTCATTTGTTCACATCCGTTGCTCCTCTCTTCTTCATTCACTGCTAAACGAAACGATTTTCTACATAGAACGAGGGATCATTGGGAGCTCCGAGGATCAAAGGATGTTCAAGATGCGCGCGAACATTTTGTTACAAATTAAAAGAAAACAATAATTTGAAAAATTAATTTGATATTCATAAAATTCCACAACACGCGATGTGAAAACTGCTGTTTCACTGTTTCGAACATCATTTTCCAAGGTTTGCATCGCCAGCGATTGTTATTTATTCTCGGTGAACGTATTTTTTCATAATTCGTCATGCTGCTTTTTTTTCAACCAAAAAGAAAAAGGTTGAGTGAAAGATGTGGCTGTAAAAGAGAAAAAAACTCGAGGCAAGGATCCTGGTTTTTTTGTATACCGGGGAAAGAGCGTAATAAGGCATGAATATGCGAAACAAGAGCGGTCCATCATGAATTACGGTGAAAAAGCGAACGGCGGTTGTGTTGGAAAAAACGTGAAAGCCCTTGAGAGCTTTTTCGTCAGAGTTTTTGAAGGAAAAATCTCGGCCCACGCAAGTGCGAGACGTGCAAGTAAAAAAAAAAGCTCGGTACTTCAAATAAGTTTTTGCGCATGTCGGATGATGCAGAAAGCACCGAAACATCGGAAGCCACGACATACATCAAGAAAAATTCAATAAAAATAACAAAAAAATGATCGAAAGGACGATGAAAGTATTGGAAATATACATTTCGATAATTTAACAACTTTTTCATTATCGAACAAAAGTTTATTGCGAGAAAGAAAGATCCTTGCGTCAAAAATTAACGACTGATCTTAACGATTATAGGAGAAGATTTTTACGGTCGTACGTAGCCCTCGAGACTCGAGACAATGATCTTTTTACAACGTTGTTGGTCGTTGAAATTACGGGCAACGTAAAATTTTACTACAAAAAAAGACAGAGGAAAATCCAACGATATCGATGGAGTGTAACAGCTGCGAAAGCCAACTTTGTTTCGTGACAAAACGTGTGAATACCTGACTGAAATTAATTTTTTTTCTAATTCAATATCCCTCCATCTTGTCTGACTTTAACGAGGTTCCTCCACTTCGGAGCTCAATTTCTCTCTGTTTGTATCATTAGCAACAAGTCAATTAACGATCCCGAATTCTTCCCTCTCGATAAACAAAGGAAGGTAATCTTGACTCTGATGATTTTCGACAAAGTTTAAAAATCTTCTTTTTCCGTACACGAGGAGCTTTTTCGACACGTCCCATGAAGATTTGAGCCCGGAATCTTGGGGACAAAATCGCAGAGTGTTCGGCTTGGAACATTTCGATGGCCGGCGGAGTATTCAACGAAGCAAGGACGTACGTGACTTTACTCCCTACTGTCTATTCGTTAGGGATGAACCGAGGTAGTAAGTACGTGTCGGCGTGTCATGGAGAGAGAGAGAGAGAGGGAGAGGGATGATCGAACAAGCAAAAACGATCAAGAAATATTTCTCGAACCAATCGAGACAAGAACACGAACGTTATTACGAAATTCCTGATAATCGATTCACCCCTTATTCATTCGATTTGGATTCCCGCAAGATTTTTTATTTACAGCTTCAACACTCGCGCAGTGATATTTACTTGAAAAAATTCGCATCCATCGGTTTGTTGATTTATTAAGTTATCCCATGTCCATATCAATGTATTTAATAATTCACGTGTATTAATTCAATTATTCAAAGTATTTAATCATCCAAAAAATCAAACATCTTCCAAGTTTTCTTCTATCGCAATACTTATTTCGTTTTATTTCTGTCCGACATAAATGTTGAGAAATTCCAAAACGAGAATTGAGAAAAAACATCAATAAATACAAAGAATCCCGAACGAATGACAATCTATATTGCCGGAACCTGAATGAGCCCTAATTGAGGGAAAAAATTCGTCACCCACGTACGTCACGTTCGGGGAGTTCCACGTGACTTTTTCGACGGTAAAATACATGAAAAAGTATCGGACGAGGGAGAATTCGGAAAAGCCAGAAAATCCGCCAAGTTCGAAAAGTTTTCACGTTGTGGGACATCGAGGAGGAATTCCGTGACGAGGGTACAATTTTCAAACAGGGTAAAATAAATCCCGCCAAGTTGATGGGCGGACGCGACAAACCATGATGATATTTCATTTCGTGCAAAATCTTTCCGGACCTTTGCCGTTTCCTCGTGTTCCGTGGGAAAATAAAACGTTCACCTCACGACTTTTAGTAAACTCGGGGTCGTAAGCAGGGGGAGGACTATCTTTTCCTGCCCTTAAGAAAAATTCGCCACGATAATTCGATCGAGAGGACAACGGAAAAAAAATGTTTCACAGCGACCTCTTTTGCCTGAACGAACGTGGAAATTATTCGCGTAGTTGGAAAAAAAAACAAATTCGTGCCGCGTTTGAGAATAGCTTTATCTACGAAAGAGCCTGGTGGTGAGTAAAAAAGTTTGCGTGGTAAAAAAAACGACTCGGAATTGCCGTTTTTATTATTCTATTATCAGCGCGTATTTTTTTCAATTCGACGATCCACCCTTCTCGCACTGTTGTACAGTAATAAAACAAATGGTAAAATATATGCCTCGTTGAGTCGATTACCGTAGAAAAAAATGAATCACGCGAGAAAAAAATCACGTTTTGTTCACGCGGATACTTCGAATCGTCATGCGAAAAAACAATAGGCGGATCATTTTTCTATATGAAACGGGATGGACCAAAAATATTCACCGTTTTCATCCACCGAGTCCAACAATTCGAAAAACCTTCCTATTGAAAAAAAAAACGTGATATTTCGGAAATTTCACTTGCGATTTTTCGCAGCACCGAAAAACCTGAACCTCGAAGGGAGAGTGTGAAAATTTGTCGAGGAAGCAATGAGTGTCAGATAAAACATACCGAGGGGGAAATAAAAAAAGACTCCACCAGAATTTTTCGTAAATTTTTCAACGTGCGGATTCGACTGCAATAAATTCTCGCGTATCCTATTTTTGCGCCATACTTTTTAACGTCAGTGAAGAACGCGGAGAGTTAAAAATACATTTGTACGCTTTCCCCCTCTCCGTTACAAGAAGATGGAAAGTTCATCGATGTCGTGAGACCTCATCCTAGTTCGTGATCATTCGAGTTTATTATTTTTAGCAAAATATATCTTGATCCAATAAACACCGGTATAACGCACGATGTTACACATCGAAAACGCTCGTACATTGAACATAAGCAAACTAAATGTTATACTCGTTCAAAAGTACACAAAATGGGCTATTACAGAGCTCGCTAAATTTCGGCGATATCGAGAAATATTCAAACGGTTTCGTGGCTCTTTTATTGCGCGACGCGTGCACTGAATAAACTCGGCGTACTTCGTATTTGCATACTGCTCGTGTACTACAGCTGTAAGCAATTACTCGCGTGCTCTTTTAATGCTAAACTGTCGTGTATCGTCTCGTGGGTCGATAAAACAATGTAAGACACTCTCGACAGCGTCTTGTGCAAAAATCACCTTTTTTTTTAGAAAATTATTACAAAGCCTTTGGGATCACACAAATCCCATGCGATCAAGCGCAAAAATAACGATGATGAAAAATGCGAATGCCCTCTGGAGGGTTGTTCCTCACTGTGGCTCGCCAAATTTCGAAAAATATCGGTGCGAAATGCAATAATTTGTCATTCTTGAAATCGCTAAAAAAACCAACTTTGATCGCTAATTTTTGTTACTTTTTTTGAGCACAAATTTCGCCGATTGGTGAAGGAGGGTGAAAGCTTTTCTCGATTCGGTTCGCGATCTACCGTCTGGAAATTCCAGAACGTGACAGATCGAAGTGTATGCCAAAGAGGGCGAAATGGAGGCTGATTTTTTTCTCCAATCTCTCCGGTACTTTGGTCGTGTTTTGAAGAGACTCTTTAATCAGTCGCGAGCGACGACATCGATGGAAAATCGAGCGAGAAATTAATGTGATCGCGTGAAACCAAAATTCACTGGCTGGTGCTCTAGAAAATAAACCATCAGTTCTCACAGCTCCAGACGCTTATTCCACAATATTGCCTATGCGTATGTGCGGATACGGAATTTATTGGAACTGGAGAACAAGAGCGTCTGTTCACTTCCGGTTTCGACGCAGCGTCATTGACTTTCGGAGCATCGGATGGCCCTTAAAACGAAATACTTCCTTCTTTGAACAAACACGAAATCTTGACACGGAAAACTACTCGAAATTCTTTTATAAACGCGTCGTGATTATTCTTCTGGCTAACGTTAAACCACCCTTGAAAGAAAAACCTACCCCTTCTTCAGGAAACACGAAGACTCGGTGTATAATTTTTGACGAGCCTCTCCATTTGACACTTACAAGGACTATAAATTCAAGCACGGAATTCGGACAGAGATGAGCTTCGAATTTCCTCTTCAATTTATCCCCATGTGCCCCCATGAACAACTTTTCTCACATAAATATTCACGCAAATTGTGAATCGACTCCTAAAAAATCTTCTCCTATAACCAAGGCCCATAAATGTTTTGTATCGATAATATCCTCGACTTTGTCAAAATTTGAATCAATATCATTTTTTTCTCAACTATTTTCGCAACAACGTTTTTCGTTCTCGTCATTATAATTTTTTTTTCGTTAAACAGACATTTGTCCTTTCTGCACGATTCTCAACACAGTGTAATCAGAGATTATGATATTTTTCGACTCTGAACAAAGCATTTCTTTCGATTAAATTTGTTGATTTTGTTTTTTTTTGTTATTTTGTGTTTATCATTGATTCATTGCTCATTTCGACAATCGATTTTTCATTCTCAATTTGAACGAATTGCCGAAAATTGAAAAGTGCCACACGGTTATGAAAAAAAAAACGGAAATTCGCCGAGGGTTTGCTTTTGCTTATCCTCGAAAGTCGTGGAGGTGCAAAACTCACCCTCTCTGAGTCTAAGAACTTTCGCGACTGAAGATCGTAAGTGCTCTTCGATCCAGTGCGGTTTTAAACGATCAGAGATTTTTATACCTCGATACAGCCGCCAAATAAATTACCTCAACGTGTAATATCTTTATTCATCTTCTCTAAATCGCGACAAAAACGTTCGCGCATGCATCTTGAACCAATAACGATGGACTTTTCAGTAATACTTTAATCTCAAAATCGATCTCCTGAGAATTTCATCGTACAGTATTATCCATTTGATTTTCTCCTTTTTCCGCGTTTCCGACGTTTTTCTTTTTCCAGGAGAAGACAAATTGCAAGCATTCAATCAGCGGGACGTTTCACGCAGCATCCTAACGATGTAAATTCGTCGCGATATCGTATAATTAATATCGAAAGGAAAATTTGGAACGCGACAGAACGCCATCTCCCTCAAACCGCGAATTTTTTGGCCGATCGTCGATTCGAAAATCATTCATGGACCGCTGGATTCCGGACGACCGAGGATTTTCTTTTCCTCATTGCGGACTCAGCGAGTGTTATTATCTCAATAAAATGGGACGCGTCGTTGAAAATTTCATAATTCGGCACTTTTTTCACGATCGCGTTGGTATTTCACCCGATTTCCGTGTGTTCCGTAATTTCTGACTCTCTCATCGCCATCTCACGTTGTCACTCGTTATCATCCGTTTGCTTTTTAATCATCCTCCATTTTAATGAATCTCTCGCTGGATCCCAATGATCTTTAGCCTCATTTTGCACAAAAATCAATCTTTTTTTCAAAATCCCTCGTTCTATCGCGATTTCGCATCTGTTTACTATCCGTTTGCAATAAATGAGCCGCGGGGAACGTATGTTCGGCGGAGCGAGATTTATCTCCGTGCAGCCGAGGAGAGCGCGATTCAAACTGAGGACACGACACGCTGGATAGAGTATGTGCGCCACTCAACCCCTCTTGTCACCCACGCACAACTTTCTCCCTCGCAATACTCTCTCTCTCTCTCTTTCATTCCGTCCTACCCTCCCTCTTCCTTATATACCTTCTGCCACGGAAGTAATCCTTTTCCGTAAACCGGGAATATCGGAGCAAGCCTCCCCATATCTTTTCATTACCCTTAATTTATTCCTACCACGACCTATCAAACTTTTATCATTGATAATATGCAAATTTTTGTTTACATAATTTGAAGAAAAAAAAAAACTACGAATATCGTTAAACGTCGTTTAACCCCGAGTAAACGTTCATTTGCATCTTGAGACACTTGGTCTCGGGGACGAGATAATAGATGTGAAATTAGGCTAAATTCGTTACGAGAATATTTATGGTCGACCCATAACTTTCCGTGAATTTTCCGAAACGCTTTTCGATTTCCGGACCGTTTGTTTCGGAGCCTCTAAACAAATACAGAAACTTAAATAACGAAATAAATTCGTTATCATCGCGAGAAACTTTGTTTTCTCCAGTACCTCATTTTGTCGATTTTCAAAAAAAAAAAAGAAAAAAGATTCGAAGATCGAAGGTCATTTCGATCCTCGATTCGAAATCACATGCGAAATAAATAAGCAAGTGTCTCGAAACTTTGTGAATCGAGCTGTGAAATGGAATTTTTGCTTCAAAAATACTCGAAACGCAAAAAATGTAGAGAACAAAAACTCGAGCGCGCATTTGTAGAGCAAAAGAACGAATTGAGGCAATTGAAAAGCGCGGAAAACGCGTTGAGCTTCAGCGCGAGGTTGCACACTCGGTATTCGTCGTACGCGATGAATCCTGAAGTGTGATTGAGTAAAACTGATCAATGCTGAAAGCAGCAGCGAGCTTCGATTAGCCTGACGGAAGAAAGAGTCGTTCAATTTGCGTGAAACTTCATCCGTGAAATTTGTTGTTAAACATAGAATACCAGCTGAGTGTAGAAAAAACGTCTCGAGATGAGTCCGCAGCTGACGAAAAATCGATCAAATTATATCGATTTTCCACCACAATTTCCGGCTTGGATTTATTCGATCAAATTTTTGAGAAAAATCGTGTAAAAATGTCGGGAATTTTGGGACAAAGTTTTTTTTTCAAAAACGCCGTTCATCAAAGTGAGATTTGAGTATTCAGCGTGATTGCGCGATATCGTATTGCCTCGAGTTTCGTGTAGATTACCTCATGCGATTATGTCGAATCGCGGTAATCATTGGATCAGGAATTCTAATGGAATCCCTGCACACACGATCGTGAGGTCGTATTGGGCAATAATGGGTGCTGGACACACGATATATACCGTAGGAAACACATCAAGGCGGCCATCTTGTATTACGTCGTGTTGTCAAAAAAAGAAATAATGATATATTGGCAAACGATCGTTTGGACTGATTATGAAACGCACGAAACAGTTATAATGTACAATTTGACCGAATAGTGTGAAAAAGTCTACACGTCACTCTCCTTCTGTGAGTTTATGAAAATTGTTGAATTTCGTTGTAATTCTTTTATTTTTTGTTGTATAACGTCAAAGAAATGAATAGCTAATTAATATACGATCGTTCGGACCGATTATGAAACGCGAGTCTATTATTTTCACTGAGAAAACTTTTGGAATTGACAGAAGCACGAATTTTTCGATTTAACTTCATTTTTATAAGAAATTGATGCATATATTGCACGAAAAAGGGCATTGTGTAAAAAGCATTTAATGGGAAGAGACATTTTTCATAAAGATTTTCGAAATCATCTTCGTGTGTCATTTAATGAGATATAATTCGGCTTGTTACCTTTCCCTGGCCAAAAGAAATTTGGAAGAAAAGTTTCAAACGCGAGTCGATTATTTTCACTGAGAAAATTTTTGGAACTGACAGAAGCACGAATTTTTCGATGTAACTTCATTTTTATAAGAAAAGAATTTATAATTGGACGAAAAAGGGCATTGTGTAAAAAGCATTTAATGGGAAGAGAAATTTTTCATAAAGATTTTCGAAATCATCTTCGCTTATGATTTAATGAGATATATTCGGCTTGTTACTTTTCTCTGGCCAAAAGAAATTTGGAAGAAAAGTTTCAAACGCGAGTCGATTATTTTCACTGAGAAAATTTTTGAAATTGACAGAAGCATGAATTTTTCGATGTAACTGAACGAAAAAGGGCATTGTATACAAAGTATTTTATGCAAAGACGAATTTTTCATAAAGATTTTCGAAATCATCTTCGTTTATGATTTAATGAGATATAATTCGGCTTGTTACTTTTCCCTGGCCAAAAGAAATTTGGAAGAAATATTTCAAACGCGAGTCGATTATTTTCACTGAGAAAATTTTTGAAATTGACAGAAGCATGAATTTTTCGATGTAACTGAACGAAAAAGGGCATTGTATACAAAGTATTTTATGCAAAGACGAATTTTTCATAAAGATTTTCGAAATCATCTTCGTTTATGATTTAATGAGATATAATTCGGCTTGTTACTTTTCCCTGGCCAAAAGAAATTTGGAAGAAATATTTCAAACGCGAGTCGATTATTTTCACTGAGAAAATTTTTGAAATTGACAGAAGCATGAATTTTTCGATGTAACTGAACGAAAAAGGGCATTGTATACAAAGTATTCTATGCAAAGACGAATTTTTCATAAAGATTTTCGAAATCATCTTCGTTTATGATTTAATGAGATATAATTCGGCTTGTTACTTTTCCCTGGCCAAAAGAAATTTGGAAGAAATATTTCAAACGCGAGTCGATTATTTTCACTGAGAAAATTTTTGAAATTGACAGAAGCATGAATTTTTCGATGTAACTGAACGAAAAAGGGCATTGTATACAAAGTATTTTATGCAAAGACGAATTTTTCATAAAGATTTTCGAAATCATCTTCGTTTATGATTTAATGAGATATAATTCGGCTTGTTACCTTTCCCTGGCCAAAAGAAATTTGGAAGAAAAGTTTCAAACGCGAGTCTATTATTTTCACTGAGAAAATTTTTGGAATTGACAGAAGCATGAATTTTTCGATGTAACTGAACGAAAAAGGGCATTGTATACAAAGTATTTAATGCAAAGACGAATTTTTCATAAAAATTTTCGAAATCATCTTCGTTTATAATTTAATGAGATATAATTCAGTTTGTTAGTTTTCCCTGGCTGAAGGAAATTTGAAAAAAAAGTTTACGCATTAACTGCAAATTGAAGAAAAATGCTGAAAAGAAAAGGTCAATAATGTTCTCTGTAGAAACAAATGAACATCCTTTACCGGCATTTCCCTCGTGGACCTCGCGGGTATTCGCATTAGTGCATATTTGCATCTGCCCCACGCGTGTAATCAAAAGTTTTCGAGCGTCGCAAAAATAGAATAAATCATTCTGAAAATATCTTACTTACAATTAAATAAAACTGTATTTTTGATTAATTTGTTCATCAAATGAAACGAGCAATCCGCCAATCGTAGTTACGTAAATTTTCACTTCATTTTTTCTTTCAAGTTCGAAAGTACACAATTTTCCATTTATTTTTATGATAACTTATATTTTTTCCGTGATGGAAAGCAACCTCAAACGAATTGACGGAAGCGAGTCTCTCTATGAGGATCAATCGATCCCATGCTCTCTCAGGAAGTGCAGAGAGAAAGAGAGAGAGAGAAAGCGTTTATTAAAAAAAAATACGCGTATCAAAAAGACGCGCTTCGTTCTCAAGCGGAGAAAAGTTTAAATTAACACTCTGATGACGAATGCTTATTTCGAATGAACTTTGAGGCAAAGAAATGTTGAAAAACTAGCAAATAAAAATAAAAACCGAGAAAATTAATGTATCGTCTTCTAATTATATTTTGAATACTTTAAAGGCAAACCAAACAACGACTGAGCTTCGTTGCAAAGGTTGACCAAAAATCCAAAAAAAAATTCAATTATAAAAGATATTCTGTTTTTGATGTTGCGAAATATGAAATTTTACGAATAATCTGTAAAATAATGAAAAAACAAAAACATTGTTGAGAGGCGAGAATTTTCTTCTTTATCGACTCGCGGTTTTCATCGTGAAGCGCCCCATGTGACAGAAACGTGTACTTTTTTAATGCAGTCGATAATTTGTCTCGCAAAAAAGACAGCAATGTTTTTCTCACAAAAATGGCAATTTCATTCTCATGCGCATTGCGGAAGAATCATCGAACGAGAGCTTTCGGACGCCTGAGAATTTTCCGGAAAAACATTCCAGAAATTTTCAATCGTACCGATCGTCGGCAAGTTAGGAATTTCTCTCTGCGCACAATTACGCGGTTATAAAACTTTCCGCATCAACAACGGGCTTTATATACGCGATTAATGTTCGCACGAACGGTTTTTATCGAGTAAATTTTTTTTTTCTCAAGTTTCGTGCGATAAACAGTTGAATGATCGTTTTTTTTTCTTTCTCTCGATTCCTGTCGTTATCTCGATGCAGGCGCGAATTTTGGATCGCTGACTTTTTATCGTCGCGATCGATTCTACTAATAGCTCATGCACTCAGTGACGCGCTTCGATCAATAACAAGCTCTTGACAAACATGGACTAAAAAATAATCTCGATCGACATTTCTGTGTACGAGAATCGCAAAGTGCGGTGTGCGCCGGTGTGTACATGTGTTTGCTGGAATTTTTGTTCTCGGATAACGCGACAGGAAAAGGGAGAGATAAAAGCATGAAAATTGAAGAAGAAAAAAGGAGAAAGTCGAGAACCGATATATCCGCGATAATTTCTGCTCGAAATATGATTAATGTGTCGGGGCATTCGCGAAATCATCGTGCAAACATACGTGAGCATAGAAATACGAGGCTTTTTGGACGTGGGATGAAAAAAAGAGTCGAGTACCGAGCCTCTAATGAACGTCCGTGAGAGATATTGCGCGTTGATTGAACAGCGAATGATTAATTACATTCGTTGAAACGCGATACGACGAATTGCGAATCTGTAAAAGGTGAAATTCGATCGTTCGAAAAAAAAAAATCAAGCTAAAATGAAATTTTGACGACCAACGAAATATCGTGAGAAAAAGTGGCTGTTTTCATTTTTTTCGTTAATTTTTAATTTTCTTCAAACGAGCGGGGTTTTTCCTTTTCGTTGCAATTCAATTTTGTATATTCGTCGAGTTTCAATGACGAAAGAAAAAAATTAAGAATTCGGCGCGTGAAAAAAAGGGGGACAGAACGATTCAATCCTGTTTTTGCACTCAAAAATTTTGCTGCCAAAGAAATATCAACGAGCTATCAAAATATCGTGAGAAAAAGTGGCTATTTTAATTTTTTTCTTCAATTTTCTATTTTCTTCAAGCGAGCGGGGTTCTTTCTTTTCGTTGCAATTCAATTTTGTATATTCGTCGAGTTTCAATGACGAAGGAAAAAAATTAAGAATTTGGGGCGTGAAAAAAAATCCCGGGGACAGGACGATTCCATTCTGTTTTTCCACTCAAAAATTTGGCTGCCAACAGAATATCGACGAGCTATCAAAATATCGTGGGAAACGTGGCTATTTTCATTTTCTATTTTCTTCAAGCGAGCGAGGTTCTTTCTTTTCGTTGCAATTTAATTTCGTATATTCGCCGAGTTTCAATGACGACAGAAAAAAATTAAGAATTTGGCGCGTGAAAAAAAATCCCGGGGACAGGACGATTCCATTCTGTTTTTCCACTCAAAAATTTGGCTGCCAACGAAATATCAACGAGCTATCAAAATATCGTGAGAAAAAGTGGCTATTTTAATTTTTTTCTTCAATTTTCAATTTTCTTCAAACGAGCGGGGTTTTTCCTTTTCGTTGCAATTCAATTTCGTATATTCGCCAAGTTTCAATGACGACGGAAAAAAATTAAGAATTTGGCGCGTGAAAAAAAATCCCGGGGACAGGACGATTCCATTCTGTTTTTCCACTCAAAAATTTGGCTGCCAACGAAATATCAACGAGCTATCAAAATATCGTGGGAAACGTGGCTATTTTCATTTTCTATTTTCTTCAAGCGAGCGAGGTTCTTTCTTTTCGTTGCAATTCAATTTCGTATATTCGCCAAGTTTCAATGACGACGGAAAAAAATTAAGAATTTGGCGCGTGAAAAAAAATCCCGGGGACAGGACGATTCCATTCTGTTTTTCCACTCAAAAATTTGGCTGCCAACAGAATATCGACGAGCTATCAAAATATCGTGAGAAAAAGTGGCTATTTTAATTTTTTTCTTCAATTTTCAATTTTCTTCAAACGAGCGAGGTTTTTCCTTTTCGTTGCAATTCAATTTCGTATATTCGCCAAGTTTCAATGACGAAGGAAACAAATTAAGAATTTGGCGCGTGAAAAAAAATCCCGGGGACAGGACGATTCCATTCTGTTTTTCCACTCAAAAATTTGGCTGCCAACGAAATATCAACGAGCTATCAAAATATCGTGGGAAACGTGGCTATTTTCATTTTCTATTTTCTTCAAACGAGCGGGGTTTTTCCTTTTCGTTGCAATTCAATTTTGTATATTCGTCGAGTTTCAATGACGACGGAAAAAAATTAAGAATTTGGCGCGTGAAAAAAAATCCCGGGGACAGGACGATTCCATTCTGTTTTTCCACTCAAAAATTTGGCTGCCAACAGAATATCGACGAGCTATCAAAATATCGTGAGAAAAAGTGGCTATTTTAATTTTTTTCTTCAATTTTCAATTTTCTTCAAACGAGCGAGGTTTTTCCTTTTCGTTGCAATTCAATTTCGTATATTCGCCAAGTTTCAATGACGAAGGAAACAAATTAAGAATTTGGCGCGTGAAAAAAAATCCCGGGGACAGGACGATTCCATTCTGTTTTTCCACTCAAAAATTTGGCTGCCAACGAAATATCAACGAGCTATCAAAATATCGTGGGAAACGTGGCTATTTTCATTTTCTATTTTCTTCAAACGAGCGGGGTTTTTCCTTTTCGTTGCAATTCAATTTTGTATATTCGTCGAGTTTCAATGACGACGGAAAAAAATTAAGAATTTGGCGCGTGAAAAAAAATCCCGGGGACAGGACGATTCCATTCTGTTTTTCCACTCAAAAATTTGGCTGCCAACAGAATATCGACGAGCCAACAAAATATCGCGGGAAAAAGTGGCTATTTTCATTTTTTTCTTTAATTTTCTATTTTCTTCAAGCGAGCGGGGTTCTTCCTTTTCGTTGCAATTTAATTTCGTATATTAGCCGAGTTTCAATGACGAAGGAAAAAAATTAAGAATTCGGCGCGTGAAAAAAAGGGGGACAGGACGATTCAATCCTGTTTTTGCACTCAAAAATTTCGCTGCCAACGAAATATCAACGAGCTATCAAAATATCGTGGGAAACGTGGCTATTTTCATTTTCTATTTTCTTCAAACGAGCGGGGTTTTTCCTTTTCGTTGCAATTCAATTTCGTATATTCGCCAAGTTTCAATGACGACGGAAAAAAATTAAGAATTTGGCGCGTGAAAAAGTATCCCGGGGACCGGACGACTCAAATCAGTTTTTGCACTCAAAAATGTTGCTAAACGATGAAAAACCCGTCGAAATTCTTCGCTAGATTTAATAAAAATGTTAAGCTTAACTTATTCGATCGAAGGATTTTTAATTAATACGCGAAATTGGCATGAAACCTTCGGTTAATTGGCCGAGTATCACAGACGTCTCTAATGTGTATATATCGATTTCGACAAGATAAAAATGGACGAGCGTTTTATTACGCACCGCGAGGATATCGGAAGAGAGCGGAAGGGGCGATGGAAAAATACAGTTAATTTCTCCACACGGATTTCGAAATAATTCTCACACATCGGCCGTTGACGAAAAAAACAATGATGAAAACAAAAACGCTTCTCGCTAATTTTTCGCAAAAAAAACATCTCGAAAACCATGCGAGCCATACGACCAAAAGTTCGTCGACTTTTTCCCGTAAGAAATCAAATTTCCCGCAAACCGGATTTCAAGTATTTCCGTCGAAAATTTCCTTCCGGTTGTCTTAATTAATTTAAAAAAAAAAAACTTCAGTTTTCACCATTTTTCGTTAGTCGATAATTTCGAGGAAAAAAAACAACGTGAAAATCGAAACGATGTCATTGAAATTGAGGATTTTCAGAAAAGTGCTAATTTTCGATGTAAATTGAAGCGAAAAAACATATTCAACAGAGACTCACCGGCGTAAGAAGTCCCAACGTGTTCCTTGAGGGAATTGGCGTAATCGTCCGGGGTCAAAGCTTCGACGTCCAAATTATCGAAGGACATGTCCTGTCGTTTTTTCAAAAATTGAACCATGGATTTCATCATCAGCTGACACGTGTGTCGTCCCGCGACCCACGTTTGTCCATTGGGATCGTAAACGAGCTGAATTTTCCGCCAGGAATATCTGTTTTTCGCAAAAACATTTTGACGTTAGTGAAAAAACACGTGCAAACGTCTATCGGTGGATTTTCGATGGAAAAAAAAATGTACCTATCCATGAGGTGGATAAAAACGCTGCTTATGTCCCTGAACGACATTGCGCCTACTCTCGTCGTCATGAAATACTCGTGACCGCATTCCGTCTTGTTTTCGGTAAAATCAAAGGTAAAACCTCCGGTCGTAACGAGGGGTGCTCCTAAAAACTTTGCTACCCTTCCAACGTTGGCTACCGAAAATCAATAATAAAAAAAAATGCAAATATACAATTCATGAATTTATAAACGACTCGTAGGAAATATTTCATTGTTTTTCCATGTTCATCGTCGATTTTCCTCTGTTCCTCCAAGTTTGTACCGTTGAAAGGCAGCGAGAATCAAATTTTTAATCCAACTTTATTACAAAGTTCGATATCTTCTTCTTCGAGAATTTATCAAGACGACGCGCGTTTCGTTCAAATGACATTGTGAAGAAAATTGAGGATTTACAAAATGGAGGAAATTCCGGAATTAAATTCGTAATCATAAAGTTGGAGAAAAAGGAAAAATTGAGGGTTTTTTTTTCTCACCTACGCAATAATCGCAAGCCGGACCGAGGAACAGATGCACGCAATTGGCATAACTGTCAATGGCCGCTATCTGCGCGTAAGTCGCGTCACAGCGGTCGTCGGCTGGTAAATATTTCCACTGAAGCCAAGATGGTAAGAGACCTCGACGTCTCGCATCGGACTCGGCAATTTCTGGGGAAAACATAATCGACGAGTGTAAAATCGTCATACTTCCCGGGTCGAAATGTGATCGAAAAACCGATCTATTTCGTGAGAAGAAAATCTTGGAAATTCCGGTACTATTGACAAAAATGGTAAAAAGCCTCGAATTATCGTTATTCTCAAAGAATCCAATACTCGACTGATTCACTCGACTGACCAACAACGTTGATTCGATTGATTAATCACTCGATTAAATTTTCGAATTAATTTTTCGAAATGAATTTTTTTTTCATTTTAATATTCATGCGAATATTAAAATTAAACAAAAATTCATCCCGGGTTCCGGGTTGAATTTTGATCGAAAAACCGATCCATTTCGTGAGAAAAAAATCTTGTAAATTCCGGTACTATTTGCAAAAATGGTAAAAAGCCTCGAATTATCGTTATTCCCAAAGAATCCAACACTCGACTGTATCTTACATCTTCCGGTTGTGATTTTTTTTTTTAAAGGTGCAACTTGACTTTTGGCGTGGACCTTAAGCTGGTAAAACAACCTCTTCGATGAATTCTACATCCATACGGAGAAAGATCGAGAGGAAAGAGGGGGGAGACGTTGATTCGATCGATTAATCACTCGATTAAATTCCTCGATTAAATTTTCGAATTAATTTTTCGAAATGATTTTTTTTTCATTTTAATATTCGTATCCTCACCCAGAACGGGAAGAACTTTCGGCAAGGAAATATCGTAAGTCGTGTCAGCTGGTAGGAGGACCGCGACCCTGAGCTCGCAACTTTCGTCGCCGGTGTGATTCCGCGTGCACAGGGAATGGCACTTTCTGTCGCCCTCGAGTTTTGCCTCGCGGCAAGAGGTTTCCCCGAGCATCGAGCGATGTCCCCAGAAAAACAACGATATTATCGCCACTAGGATCCATCTCGACCCCATGGAGCGTCGTATCTTCGAGGCTTGCGGAAATCTTTCTCGAAATCGATATTCTCAAAATCCGTTTTTTATCGAACGACCTCGAAGAACGATCATTCGCTCGTTTTTCTTCAATTTCTCGCCTCGGGTCGTGAAAAACCGTACTCGTTCATCGTAACTTCGAACTTTGTCGTCGTCGCGATTAACGACGAAAATGACGCGTCGATGCGTTTCCAAACTTTTTTCATCTCGCG